>JAQFWZ010000047.1:2443670-2791170 GCA_027789725.1 Dendropsophus ebraccatus | reverse complement strand
TCACCCCCCGGACCCTGAAAGACGTCATCACCCACGGACCCTGAAGGACGTCATCACCCCCCGGACCCTGAAAGACGTCATCACCCACGGACCCTGAAGGACGTCATCACCCCCCGGACCCTGAAGGACGTCATCACCCCCCCGGACCCTGAAAGACGTCATCACCCACGGACCCTGAAGGACGTCATCACCCCCCGGACCCTGAAGGACGTCATCACCCCCCGGACCCTGAAGGACGTCATCACCCCCCGGATCCTGAAGGACGTCATCACCCCCGGACCCTGAAGGACGTCATCACCCCCCGGACCCTGAAGGACGTCATCACCCCCCGGACCCTGAAGGACGTCATCACCCCCCGGACCCTGAAGGACGTCATCACCCCCCGGACCCTGAAGGACGTCATCACCCCCCGGACCCTGAAGGACGTCATCACCCCCCGGACCCTGAAGGACGTCATCACCCCCCGGACCCTGAAGGACGTCATCACCCCCCGGACCCTGAAGGACGTCATCACCCCCCGGACCCTGAAGGACGTCATCACCCCCCGGACCCTGAAGGACGTCATCACCCCCGGACCCTGAAGGACGTCATCACCCCCCGGACCCTGAAGGACGTCATCACCCCCCGGACCCTGAAGGACGTCATCACCCCCCGGACCCTGAAGGACGTCATCACCCCCCGGACCCTGAAAGACGTCATCACCCACGGACCCTGAAGGACGTCATCACCCCCCGGACCCTGAAGGACGTCATCACCCCCGGACCCTGAAGGACGTCATCACCCCCGGACCCTGAAGGACGTCATCACCCCCCGGACCCTGAAGGACGTCATCACCCCCGGACCCTGAAGGACGTCATCAACCCCCAGACCCTGAAGGACGTCATCAACCCCCAGACCCTGAAGGACGTCATCAACCCCCAGACCCTGAAGGACGTCGCCACTATCTGTTTAATGCAGGTTTTTCCCTCTTTTTAATAAATTGTATTTTAATGCTAAATAATAAAGATGTATTTGCTACTGAAACTCAGTATTGTGTGGTTGTATACAGTATGTTACACCCCGGGGTATAGTCTGGCCTAGGCTATGTTACACATCGGGGCATAGTTTGGCCTAGACTATGTTACACCCCCGGGGTATACTCTGGCCTAGGCTATGTTACACCCCGGGGTATAGTTTTGCCTAGGCTATGTTACACATCGGGGCATAGTTTGGCCTAGGCTATGTTACACCCCGGGGTATAGTCTGGCCTAGGCTATGTTACACCCAGGGGTATAGTCTGGCCTAGGCTATGTTACACCCCGGGGTATAGTTTGGCCTAGGCTATGTTACATCCCGGGGTAAAGTTTGGCCTAGACTATGTTACACCCCCGGGGTATAGTTTGGCCTAGGCTATGTTACACCCCGGGGTATAGTCTGGCCTAGGCTATGTTACACCCCGGAGTATAGTTTTGCCTAGGCTATGTTACACATCGGGGCATAGTTTGGCCTAGGCTATGTTACACCCCGGGGTATAGTCTGGCCTAGGCTATGTTACACCCCCAGGGTATAGTCTGGCCTAGGCTATGTTACATCCCGGGGTACAGTTTGGCCTAGGCTATGTTACACCCCCGGGGTATAGTTTGGCCTTGGCTATGTTACACCCCGGGGGTATAGTCTGGCCTAGGCTATGTTACACCCCAGGGTATAGTCTGGCCTAGGCTATGTTACATCCCGGGGTACAGTTTGGCCTAGGCTATGTTACACCCCCAGGGTATAGTCTGGCCTAGGCTATGTTACATCCCGGGGTACAGTTTGGCCTAGGCTATGTTACACCCCCGGGGTATAGTTTGGCCTAGGCTATGTTACATCCCGGGGTATAGTCTGGCCTAGGCTATGTTACATCCCGGGGTATAGTCTGGCCTAGGCTATGTTACATCCCGGGGTATAGTCTGGCCTAGGCTATGTTACATCCCGGGGTATAGTCTGGCCTAAGCTATGTTACATCCCGGGGTATAGTCTGGCCTAGGCTATGTTACACATCGGGGCATAGTTTGGCGTAGGCTATGTTACACCCCGGGGTATAGTCTGGCCTAGGCTATGTTACACCCCGGGGTATAGTCTGGCCTAGGCTATGTTACACCCCGGGGTATACTCTGGCCTAGGCTATGTTACACCCCGGGGTATACTGTGGCCTAAGCTATGTTACACCCCGGGGTATAGTTTGGCCTAGGCTATGTTACACCCCGGGGTATAGTCTGGCCTAGGCTATGTTACACCCCGGGGTATAGTTTGGCCTAGGCTATGTTACACCCCGGGTTATAGTCTGGCCTAGGCTATGTTACACCCCGGGGTATAGTCTGGCCTAGGCTATGTTACACCCCGGGGTATACTCTGGCCTAGGCTATGTTACACCCCGGGGTATACTCTGGCCTAGGCTATGTTACACCCCGGGGTATACTCTGGCCTAGGCTATGTTACACCCCGAGGTATAGTCTGGCCTAAGCTATGTTACATCCCGGGGTATAGTCTGGCCTAGGCTATGTTACACATCGGGGCATAGTTTGGCGTAGGCTATGTTACACCCCGGGGTATAGTCTGGCCTAGGCTATGTTACACCCCGGGGTATAGTCTGGCCTAGGCTATGTTACACCCCGGGGTATACTCTGGCCTAGGCTATGTTACACCCCGGGGTATACTGTGGCCTAAGCTATGTTACACCCCGGGGTATAGTTTGGCCTAGGCTATGTTACACCCCCAGGGTATAGTCTGGCCTAGGCTATGTTACATCCCGGGGTACAGTTTGGCCTAGGCTATGTTACACCCCCGGGGTATAGTTTGGCCTTGGCTATGTTACACCCCGGGGGTATAGTCTGGCCTAGGCTATGTTACACCCCGGGGGTATAGTCTGGCCTAGGCTATGTTACACCCCAGGGTATAGTCTGGCCTAGGCTATGTTACATCCCGGGGTACAGTTTGGCCTAGGCTATGTTACACCCCCAGGGTATAGTCTGGCCTAGGCTATGTTACATCCCGGGGTACAGTTTGGCCTAGGCTATGTTACACCCCCGGGGTATAGTTTGGCCTAGGCTATGTTACATCCCGGGGTATAGTCTGGCCTAGGCTATGTTACATCCCGGGGTATAGTCTGGCCTAGGCTATGTTACATCCCGGGGTATAGTCTGGCCTAGGCTATGTTACATCCCGGGGTATAGTCTGGCCTAAGCTATGTTACATCCCGGGGTATAGTCTGGCCTAGGCTATGTTACACATCGGGGCATAGTTTGGCGTAGGCTATGTTACACCCCGGGGCATAGTCTGGCCTAGGCTATGTTACACCCCGGGGTATAGTCTGGCCTAGGCTATGTTACACCCCGGGGTATACTCTGGCCTAGGCTATGTTACACCCCGGGGTATACTGTGGCCTAAGCTATGTTACACCCCGGGGTATAGTTTGGCCT
The DNA here is from genome assembly GCA_027789725.1 of Dendropsophus ebraccatus. NCBI lineage: Eukaryota > Metazoa > Chordata > Amphibia > Anura > Hylidae > Dendropsophus > Dendropsophus ebraccatus. The sequence continues at coordinate 2,787,733 of JAQFWZ010000047.1, read as the reverse complement.
AGGCTATGTTACACCCCGGGGTATAGTCTGGCCTAGGCTATGTTACACCCCGGGGTATAGTTTGGCCTAGGCTATGTTACACCCCGGGTTATAGTCTGGCCTAGGCTATGTTACACCCCGGGGTATAGTCTGGCCTAGGCTATGTTACACCCCGGGGTATACTCTGGCCTAGGCTATGTTACACCCCGGGGTATACTCTGGCCTAGGCTATGTTACACCCCGGGGTATACTCTGGCCTAGGCTATGTTACACCCCGAGGTATAGTCTGGCCTAGGCTATGTTACACCCCGGGGTATAGTCTGGCCTAGGCTATGTTACACCCCGGGGTATAGTCTGGCCTAGGCTATGTTACACCCCGGGGTATAGTCTGGCCTAGGCTATGTTACACCCCGGGGTATAGTCTGGCCTAGGCTATGTTACACCCCGGGGTATAGTCTGGCCTAGGCTATGTTACACCCCGGGGTATAGTCTGGCCTAGGCTATGTTACACCCCGGGGTATAGTCTGGCCTAGGCTATGTTACACCCGGGGTATAGTCTGGCCTAGGCTATGTTACACCCTGGGATATACTCTGGATGGGGGTTAATCTGGCCTGCTACACCGGAATAAAGATGCCTTCTCCTCATGGCTGGAGTAAAGATGGTGAAGTGGGAGGAAAGGGTGTTGAAGGGTAAGCACAAAACTGGTCATACTTGACCGTCTTTGTTGTGGACGTTGATGTAGGAAGCCCCCCAGGGGTATAATTATATGGTGACCAGGCTGTGGTGACCACCACCCAGGACTTACACATAATATAATATTATAGGTGCTATTTGGATGTAGCTACCCATCTCATAGAGTGTCCTGTAGATGGAGGAGGACACTGGGCATCTGGCAGACCTCTGGGCCACCTGGATCTTATCCTTGGGCTTGTGTCTCAGCCTCAGGCTTAGTAGGAATGTAAGAATAAAGTGCTGAGATATTCACGAGGAGTCTGAAAAAGGCTCGAGTCCTGTGTTCCAGAAACTGACTGAAGACATCTGGTTGGGGAGCGCGGCTCCGGGGGACAAGCGTCTCTTCCTGAATGCAGAGGAGGAGAATGACTTCCTCCAGCTCTTCAGGGCCGAGGAGACGTCCACTTGTGATCAATGCAAATATTACCATTATAATGTGGAAACTGAACCTGCGCCATTGACATTAGTGGGACCAGAAGAGATGGATGAGGAGCAGCCGGCCTGGTGTTAAGGCTTCTTCTGAGGATTCCCTCTTGGCTTCGCCGCCCGCTGTTACGGGACCTTTAATAAATATGGTTTAACTAAAACCCTTCGTCTCTGAACTGGAAGATTGCACAAGTCTCCAGCTGGAGAATGGAGTCTGGGAGAAGAAAGGCAGATGTGGGGAGCGGGATCATTAATAGCGACGGCGTGTAGCCCGCGGCTCGTGTCCAGGGACGCCGCTCACAGCCAGACCTTGATGTGGGGAGAGGAACACAAATCTCTGCGCTTACTTGGTTTTTTTTCTCTCTTCTAATCTCCAGATAGAAGAAAGAGATTCCGGAGGCCTGAGATGGAGAAGCGGCTGACGGAACGCCAGGCTGATCTCCATTATTAATGAACTCCTGATTGTATTCTCTTTGAGGAGAATTAAAGGATTTATCCTGGAGAAGTTTTCTTTCAGTAATGAGCTGATAATAAGGAGAAAATCGACCGCTGCCCATCCGTACCATCTCACCCTCCCCCCCTGCACCGGCCCCCAGGCTGGAGGTTATATGGCGGCATCTCCCCCCGCCTCACCTGACCACATCGTCCCTGACTTCTCATCTGGGCAGACAGTGGTGGATGGAGAATCTGCCCCATAATAGGTGAGAAGAGCAGCAGCCACCATTATAAGAGTGAACCTGGAGGAGACAAGTAGAGGACACTGGTGGAGAGTCCAGTCTACCCAGAGACCACTCCAGTGAGGAGCTAACGCCAGACTTGTGGTGCTCAGCCAGTAGTTGGGACAGCTTCTGACGCCAATTCTCTGCTGTACGGCTAGAGATAGTATTGTCGTGACGCCAGTGCTAGTCCAGCACACAGGCTTACTTGTCACGGAAACCTGGAGTGGTAACTGACCCACCCGGAAATAACCCAAGGTGTGCGGCTAGTGTGTATGAGTGCCAGTGCGAACAGAGGCAGACAGAGTCCCATGCGTTTCATATATAAAAATAATACAATTTTACTGAGGAACTTTGGTGAAACAACAGGACACGTTTTACAGACAGTAATAATCTTAACACAGACTCGAGCTATTATTCAGGTCTGATATGGTGGTATTATCCAGCCACAGTATGGTGGTATCAGGTCTGGTGTGGTGGTGTTATCCAGTCACAGTATGGTGATATTGGTCAGGTCTGGTGTGGTGGTGTTATCCAGTCACAGTATGGTGGTATTGGTCAGGTCTGGTGTGGTGGTGTTATCCAGTCACAGTATGGTGGTATTGGTCAGGTCTGGTGTGGCGGTGTTATCCAGTCACAGTCTGGTGGTATCAGGTCTGGTGTGGTGTTATTCCTCGTGCTCGGTGGTCGGGCTCATGTTCTTTGTGCTCGGTGGTCGGGCTCATGTTCTTTGTGCTCGGTGGTCGGGCTCATGTTCTTTGTGCTCGGTGGTCGGGCTCATGTTCTTCGTGCTCGGTGGTCGGGCTCATGTTCTTTGTACTCGGTGGTCAGGCTCATGTTCTTTGTGCTCGGTAGTTGTGATCATGTTCTTTGTGGTAGGGCTCATGTTCTTTGTTCTCGGTGGTCAGGCTCATGTTCTTCGTGCTCGGTGGTTGGGATCATGTTCTTCGTGCTCGGTGGTCGGGCTCATGTTCTTTGTACTCGGTGGTCAGGCTCATGTTCTTTGTGCTCGGTAGTTGTGATCATGTTCTTTGTGGTCGGGCTCATGTTCTTTGTTCTCGGTGGTCAGGCTCATGTTCTTGGTGCTCGGTGGTTGGGATCATGTTCTTTGTTCTCGGTGGTCAGGCTCATGTTCTTCGTGCTCGGTGGTCAGGCTCATGTTCTTTGTACTCGGTGGTCAGGCTCATGTTCTTTGTACTCGTTGGTCAGGCTCATGTTCTTTGTGCTCGGTGGTCAGGCTCATGTTCTTTGTGCTCGGTGGTTGGCCTCATGTTGTTCCTGCTTGCTGGTCGGGTTCATATAGTGTACTTCAGGAGGATGAGCACCTTATTCCATGGCTTAGGGTTAGGAGCTGGATGAACCCCCCCCCCCCCCCCCCCCCATCTCTATGGCCCCTACACCATAGGCCAGCTCTCTCCGCCAGGATTTGGCATCACAGGTGAAGGATCAGGCCTGGATACATACAGAATAAGGCTGGTTTCACACTACGTATATTTCAGTCAGTATTGTGGTCCTCATACTGCAACCAAAACCAGGAGTGGATTGAAAACACAGGAAGGATCTGTTCACACAATGTTGAAATTGAGTGGATGGCCACCATTTAATGGCAAATATTTGCTGTTATTTTAAAACAACGGCCGGACAGAGTTCCAATAAATACTAAAACACAAAACCACCAGATCTGTGTGATATGTGCTGAGTAGGATGTAGTAGAGTTGGTAGAGTTGTACTGAGGTAGCGTAGTAGAGAGGAGAGTGCCGTGAGAGTCTCAACCCATGTAGTAATGTTCTCTGCCGGGATGTTGGAGTGTATAGAATACTTGTAGAAGAAGAAGAAGAAGCAACCTGTGCCTGTATGTTGACTTTCCTATAGTCTTCACACCACCTTATGCCCACTAGCATTGGCTGAATGGTACTAAAAGGTGACACAGGCCCCAGACCTTGTTACTGGGATAAGCAGAGTGCTTGGGGTTTCCTGCTGACACTCGCGCTGCGAGATGGAGTTCATAGACTTTCCAGTAACTTTGCTCCACCTGGATCAGTTCCTTTGCCTCTTTAGTGGATACTGTCCTGCACTGTGGTTACTCCTTGTCCTCGGCCTGGGTTTAGATGATCTGTTGGCTAGTCTTCTCCCAAAGGGTTTAGCACTGCATCACGCAGCATACAGACACTTTAAGAAAGAAGTTTGTAAGAGGGCACTGTCCTGCGTCCTACCCATGCACGGACTAAGACTGACTACTACTTTGTCCTTTCCACGTGACTCACTTCCTGCCCGGCGTAAGTGGTGCGCTGTGATTGGGTGGAAAGAGTGCAACAGAAGAGTAGAAAAGGAAGAGGTGATAGGATGGAAGAAAATAAAGGTCCTACTGGTTCACAGAATCTGGTACATACAAACACAAGAACCCTTTGAGACACTTCAGCTGTGCAGCTTCTATACTTCAATATACAATACAGCGACCTCTAGTGGTTATCTTTAGTAATACTTTGGCTGCAATAAGACCACAATAAGTACAGACTTTTACAAAGGGTGCGAACAGCAGTAACACCCCTAGTGGGACACAACATTACTACTACAATCCTGTGTGTCTGTTATTTCCTAACATCCTCCCAAACCCCTTAGCCCCTGATAGGGTTAACCTGGATGATTCTAATATCTTTTGGATAGTTCTTTTAACCTTGACTACATGGACACAACAAGTGTTTCCCAGTTCTTCAGAGACTCGAGACTCCGTATCTGTGTTGAAGGTCTCTCTCAGACCAAACTAACTGTCTGGTACCACATGTTATGAGAAAGTCTCTTTGCACAGAATGTATTTTTCTAACCTTTTGACCTATATATATGGTAAACAACACATTGTGCCAGCCTGACTGCGCAGGACAGGAAACTGCTGACCATCTATGGACTGACCTATCAGAGTGTGACATGTATGTGTCTTGTGACTTGAGACCCCGCCTGTATTAAAAGTTTATATATTTCGTGGGAATACACTGCGCATGAGTAGTACCGCCCCATATTTTGTCTATAAAAGTTAACACAAATCAATAAAGGGGGCGTTTTCCAAACTTACATTACTGTTACGTATATGAGTTGTCTGTGTCTGTGATTTTAAGTTGTAAGCAGAACTGCAGCTGCTAACTCTGAAACCATCCTATACCTGGGTAGTGACTGTTCTCCATACATCAGGTCAACATCAAAATTTAACAACCCCCCCCTCCCCAGCCGCCCATGAACGGTCAACATCTCCCGTAATGAGGAGCGTGGCGGCTGGACGGATGACTTTACTTCTCTATTGTGGAGTTAGGTGATTTATTCATTGATGGTATCTGCCTGGCTGCTGGGAATGACACACATGGCCCCTGCACTCCCCCCCCCCCTCCTCCTCCTCCTCATACTCCTCATCCATCTCCCCCTCCACTCCCCCCTCCTAATCCTCCCCCTCCTGCTCTTCCTTATCCTCCCCTCCTTCCTCCCCCTCCCCTCCCCCCCTTACTCTCACTCTCCTCCTCCCCCTTCCCCCTCCACCCCCTGCTGCTCCTCCTTATTCTCCCCCTCCCTCTCCTTCCTCTCCCCCTTCTCCTCCTCTATCCCAGGCTTTTCACACTCCTAGCACATGGAGCTCCTCCTTTCCTTCCTCATCCCTTTCCCACTCCTCCCCCTCACTCTCCCTCTCCTCCCCCTCCTCATCCCTCTCGTCCCCCTCTCTCTCCTCCCCCTTCTCCTTCCCCTCCTTATTGTAACGCCTGGAGTAGTGGATCCACTGGACCGTCACTAGCGATAGCACTAACCTCACCAGGGAGCGGAGTCTAAGGGGCTGCTGGTTTTCACCAGAGCCCGCCACAAGGCAGGATGGACTTGCTGCGGCAGGCGACCCCCAGGTCGCTACCCCTGGCTTGGTTGCTAGTGGCGGCAGGCGAGGCGTGGCAGGAGCAGTAGGCAGGAGATAGTGCAGGCAGAGGACTGTAGACGTGATCGCAGGTGGCGGACAGGACTCAGGAACAATGGGAAGGCAGCGGGCAAGGACTAGGGACAAGGACTGCGGACAGGGACAAGGACTAAGGTCAGGAACAACAGGGAGCTGGGCCAAACGCTATGGGAAGCATGCAGAGGCTCCAATACCTGTAGTGGGGCAGGGCTGGAACTTATAGGGAGTGATTAGTGCAACTACCCAATTAGGGGCGGACTGGCCCTTTAAATCTGAGACAGCCGGCGCGCGCGCCCTAGGAGGCGGGGAAGCACGCGCCGGCCGGCACAGATGGAGACAGGAGTGGGGCGAGGTAAGGCGCCCCCCGGGACCGAACAGGTAGCAGCGCCGGGTCCCTGCACAAGGACCCCGGCGGCTGCATGGGGCAGAGGGAGGTCGTGGCTGCTGCCCGGAGCACGGGACGCCGCCGCGGCTGTGACACTTATCCCTCTCATCCTCCCCCTCTCTCTCCTTTCCCTTTACTATCTCCCCCTTCTCCTCCTCCTCATCCCTCTCTTTCCCTTCCCCCTACTCATTCCTCTCCTTCTCCTCCGCTTTCTCCTCCCTCTCCCCTCCCCATCTCTCTCCCCCTCCTCATCCCTCTCCTTCTCCTCCCTCTCCCCCTCCTCATCCCTCTCCTTCTCCTCCCTCTCCCCTCCCCATCTCTCTCCCCCTCCTCATCCCTCTCCTTCTCCTCCCTCTCCCCCTCCTCATCCCTCTCCTTCTCCTCCCTCTCCCCCTCCTCATCCCTCTCCTTCTCCTCCCTCTCCCCCTCCTCATCCCTATCCTTCTCCTCCTCCCTCTCCCCCTCCCCATCTCTCTCCCCCTCCTCATCCCTCTCCTTCTCCTCCGCCTTTCCCTTCCCCTCCTCATCCTTCTCCTCTCATCCCTCTCCCCCTCCTCATCCCTCTCCTCCCTCTCCCCCTCCTCATCCCTCTCCTTCCCATCCCTCTCCTCTCCTTCCCCTCCCCATCCCTCTCCTTCCCCTCACCATCCCTCTCCTCTCATTCCCCTCACCATCCCTCTCCTCTCCTTCCCCTCCCCATCCCCCTCCTCATCCCTCTCCTTCCCATCCCTCTCCTCTCCTTCCCCTCACCATCCCTCTCCTCTCCTTCCCCTCCCCATCCCTCTCCTCTCCTTCCCCTCCCCATCCCTCTCCTCTCCTTCCCCTCCCCATCCCTCTCCTCCCCTTTCTCCTTCCCCTCCCCCTCTCCTCCTCTATCCCAGGCTTTTCACACTCCTAGCACATGGAGATCTAAGGGCCCTATTACACCAACAGATTATCTGACAGATTTTTCAAAGCCAGAGCCAGGAGTGGATTTGAAAAGAGGTGAAATCTGTCTTTCCTTTATCACCTGTTCTAATCTGTTGGTGTAATAGGGCCCTTAGGGCCCTATTCCACCGGACGATTATCGTTCGCATAATCATTAACGAAAAACGATCCAAACGACCGCTATTACAAAAGACCTGAAATCGTTTGCCTATTTTACATGGAAAGATAATCGTTACTCGTTAGTCATTAATTGCTATTCAAACGAATGGTTATCATTTAGATTCTAACGATTTAACGATTTAATGATAATCTGTTCCCTATTCCCTATTCCACAGGCCGAGCAGGGCCCGATTAACGATGTAAACGAGCGCGGATCTACCAGTCACTGCAGAGAGACTACACCATGGCGCCATACCTGGAGAGGCTGCACCACCCCAAACACAGGCGGACCCTAAGCCTCTATAGACTGAGCGCCCACAGCCTGAAGATAGAGACGGGGCGGCACAGACAGACATACAAGCCGCGGGAGAGCCGACTGTGCCGCCACTGTGAGCAGGGAGACCTGGAGGATGAGGCCCACTTATTGCTACACTGCAGCAAATATTTATCTACCAGGGTCACCTACTTCCAGAGACTCTCCACCATCACCCACCAGGGTCACCTACTTCCAGAGACTCTCCACCATCATCCACCAGGGTCACCTACTTCCAGAGACTCTCCACCATCATCCACCAGGGTCACCTACTTCCAGAGACTCTCCACCAGGGACACCTACTTCCAGAGACTCTCCACCATCATCCACCAGGGTCACCTACTTCCAGAGACTCTCCACCATCATCCACCAGGGTCACCTACTTCCAGAGACTCTCCACCATCATCCACCAGGGTCACCTACTTCCAGAGACTCTCCACCATCATCCACCAAGGACACCTCCTTCCAGAGACTCTCCACCATCATCCACCAGGGTCACCTACTTCCAGAGACTCTCCCCCATCATCCACCAGGGACACCTACTTCCAGAGACTCTCCACCATCATCCACCAGGGTCACCTACTTCCAGAGACTCTCCACCATCATCCACCAGGGACACCTACTTCCAGAGACTCTTCCAGAGACTCTCCACCATCATCCACCAGGGTCACCTACTTCCAGAGACTCTCCACCATCATCCACCAGGGACACCTACTTCCAGAGACTCTCCACCACATCCACCAGGGTCACCTACTTCCAGAGACTCTCCACCATCATCCACCAGGGTCACCTACTTCCAGAGACTCTCCACCATCATCCACCATGGACACCTACTTCCAGAGACTCTCCCCCATCATCCACCAGGGTCACCTACTTCCAGAGACTCTCCACCCATCATCCACCATGGACACCTACTTCCAGAGACTCTCCCCCATCATCCACCAGGGTCACCTACTTCCAGAGACTCTCCCCCATCATCCACCAGGGTCACCTACTTCCAGAGACTCTCCACCATCATCCACCAGGGACACCTACTTCCAGAGACTCTCCACCATCATCCACCAGGGACACCTACTTCCAGAGACTCTCCCCCATCACCCACCAGGGTCACCTACTTCCAGAGACTCTCCACCATCATCCACCAGGGTCACCTACTTCCAGAGACTCTCCACCCATCATCCACCATGGACACCTACTTCCAGAGACTCTCCCCCATCATCCACCAGGGTCACCTACTTCCAGAGACTCTCCCCCATCATCCACCAGGGTCACCTACTTCCAGAGACTCTCCACCATCATCTACCAGGGACACCTACTTCCAGAGACTCTCCACCATCATCCACCAGGGACACCTACTTCCAGAGACTCTCCCCCATCACCCACCAGGGTCACCTACTTCCAGAGACTCTCCACCATCATCCACCAGGGTCACCTACTTACAGAGACTCTCCATCATCATCCACCAGGGTCACCTACTTCCAGAGACTCTCCACCATCATCCACCAGGGACACCTCCTTCCAGAGACTCTCCACCATCATCTACCAGGGACACCTACTCCCAGAGACTCTCCACCATCATCCACCATGGACACCTACTTCCAGAGACTCTCCCCCATCATCCACCAGGGTCACCTACTTACAGAGACTCTCCACCATCATCTACCAGGGACACCTACTTCCAGAGACTCTCCACCATCATCCACCAGGGTCACCTACTTCCAGAGACTCTCCACCATCATCCACCAGGGACACCTCCTTCCAGAGACTCTCCACCATCATCTACCAGGGACACCTACTTCCAGAGACTCTCCACCATCATCCACTGTCAGGACTGGCAGATACGGACAGGACAAGAGACAGTGGGTCCTATCACTGATTCCACCCACTGACCCTGCCTGCTTGCCTCAATCGACCCTAGGCGGTCGCGGACAACCACGAAGATGATCCCTACGCTACGTAAGTGAAACACTGAACAAGACGGACAAACACGACACAATAAAGAGAAGTGAACAAGCCGGGTCAAACAACACGAGCAACTCAGTACCGAAGTCAGGCGGAGGTCAGAACAACAAGTCGGTCAGGCAGGAAGAATTAGGACGGGGTTCGCAGGAATAGACACGGGGGAGCTGGGACCAGGAGTGAACCTAATAACCAGCAATGGAGGCTGATACTGACTTTACTTTATACTGCATCAGGAGCCCGGACCAAAGGTGATTGGTCCGGCCTCCTGAATCCAGGTACATTGCAGCTGGTGTAAGAAAAAATAATCCGTCTCCAGCTCTTCAATAAAATTCCCAGACTTTATTTATGGCATCACATAAAAATGAAAAGCTTTAAAATCACGCTGACGCGTTGCGAGGTAAACGCCTCTTATTCATGGCAGAAGTAGACTGAATTTACAAAGTATAAATACGCACTACAAGATGTGATGCCTTCTGTGGGAGAAACCCACAGGTGTGGAAACCACCTGGAGGGAGGAGTCACATGACTTGCTCACATAATGCAAATAAAGTTAATGAAAACGTGAAACAAAATCAATAAACATAGAATAAATCATTTTTGTAGTTTAAACCATACGGAAACCTAGTGTTAAACGTAAGAATCCAAAAAGCTTCACGCTTCCTCAAGAGACTCTCCCAATCTCCTCCCTTCTTGGGTTGTGGACCCTTTCTATAGCACTTAAGCACAAAGCATCCAAGTTACCACCGTGGCAGTCAATAAAGCGCTTAGAAAGAGCCGACACAGATCTCTGCACAATACCGGAACCTGCATATCGCTAATATGTTCTTCTATACGGATTTTTCATTTTCTTATCCTAGAACCAATGTATTGGACATTACAAGCCACACATTGTGCAATATATACTATGTGAGTAGTATTGCAATTAATAAAAGATTTTATTGTGTGGCTATGTCCCGTACTGCATGGAACAATGACAGACTGATTTTTTTACAAACGCACACATGCCGCATCGCAGCTGTGCACACTTGAAAAAGCCAGAGCATGAGAGCCAATGGTCCTTACTGGCTTCATTAGTTCTGAGGACACTGGGGGATAGTATATTACCAATGGATTGACCTCTGCGCGCTACACATCTTATACCGGAGCTAAGCACCTGTTCACATTTACGCTCTTCATAAAGCATGGGTAGATATTTGTGCAGAATATTACAGATACTGTTGTATTGTGGGCTATATGTAGACATTGCAGCTGGTGCACTGCAGGCTGAGTGGCAGGGCGGATCTGACTGACACGAGACCCGCGGCTCCCTTGGTTGTTGGGGACGCCGTCGGGTCTCCGTGACGTCACCCGGCCTCGGCGGGGAGGGCGGCGCTGTGCTCCGGCTGGGACAGACGCCACTGGAGTGCGGTCAGGTAAGTTGCTGACAGCCACCATGGAAGTAGCGGCCCAATATGTCTCCACCTGCCACCAGCTGAGAGGATTATAAGATACCATGGACTGTTATACACCCTTATACCCCAATCCTACCCCTCACCTCGTATACACCCTCCTCCCCACATGACCCCCCCCCCTCTCCCCCACACTCCATCTATTCTACTCTGTTGCTTTGACAATGCTAAATGTTTATTTTGGACCTGCAAATAAAGCTTTTTTGAATTAAATTGATAGATAGATAGATAAATAGATAGATAGGAGATAGATAGATAGATAGGAGATAGATAGGAGATAGATAGATAGATAGATAGATAGATAGATAGATAGATAGATAGGAGATAGATAGATAGATAGGAGATAGATAGGAGATAGATAGATAGATAGATAGATAGATAGATAGGAGATAGATAGGAGATAGATAGGAGATAGATAGATAGATAGATAGATAGATAGATAGATAGATAGATAGATAGATAGATAGGAGATAGATAGATAGATAGGAGATAGATAGGAGATAGATAGATAGATAGATAGATAGATAGATAGGAGATAGATAGGAGATAGATAGATAGATAGGAGATAGATAGATAGATAGATAGATAGATAGATAGATAGGAGATAGATAGATAGATAGATAGATAGATAGATAGATAGATAGGAGATAGATAGATAGATAGATAGATAGATAGATAGGAGATAGATAGATAGATAGATAGATAGGAGATAGATAAATAGATAGATAGATAGATAGGAGATAGATAGATAGGAGATAGATAGATAGGAGATAGATAGATAGATAGATAGATAGATAGATAGATAGATAGATAGATAGGAGATAGATAGATAGGAGATAGATAGATAGATAGATAGGAGATAGATAGATAGATAGATAGATAGATAGATAGGAGATAGATAGATAGATAGATAGATAGATAGGAGATAGATAGATAGATAGATAGATAGATAGGAGATAGATAAATAGATAGATAGATAGATAGATAGATAGATAGGAGATAGATAAATAGATAGGAGATAGATAGATAGATAGATAGATAGATAGGAGATAGATAGATAGATAGGAGATAGATAGATAGATAGATAGATAGATAGATAGATAGATAGATAGGAGATAGATAGATAGATAGGAGATAGATAGATAGGAGATAGATAGATAGATAGATAGGAGATAGATAGATAGATAGATAGATAGGAGATAGGTAGATAGATAGGAGATAGATAGATAGGAGATAGATAGATAGATAGATAGATAGATAGATAGATAGGAGATAGATAGATAGGTAGATAGATAGATAGATAGATAGGAGATAGATAGATAGGAGATAGATAGATAGATAGATAGATAGATAGATAGATAGATAGGAGATAGATAGATAGATAGATAGATAGGAGATAGATAGATAGATAGATAGATAGGAGATAGATAGATAGATAGATAGATAGGAGATAGATAGATAGATAGATAGATAGATAGATAGATAGATAGATAGATAGATAGGAGATAGATAGATAGGAGATAGATAGATAGATAGATAGGAGATAGATAGATAGGAGATAGATAGATAGATAGATAGATAGATAGATAGATAGATAGATAGGAGATAGATAGATAGATAGATAGGAGATAGATAGATAGATAGGAGATAGATAGATAGATAGATAGATAGATAGATAGATAGATAGGAGATAGGTAGATAGATAGATAGATAGATAGATAGATAGGAGATAGATAGATAGGAGATAGATAGGAGATAGATAGATAGGTAGATAGATAGATAGATAGATAGGAGATAGATAGATAGGAGATAGATAGATAGATAGATAGATAGATAGATAGATAGATAGGAGATAGATAGATAGATAGATAGATAGGAGATAGATAGATAGATAGATAGATAGGAGATAGATAGATAGATAGATAGATAGATAGATAGATAGATAGATAGATAGGAGATAGATAGATAGATAGATAGGAGATAGATAGATAGATAGATAGATAGATAGGAGATAGATAGATAGATAGATAGATAGGAGATAGATAGATAGATAGATAGATAGATAGATAGATAGATAGGAGATAGATAGATAGATAGATAGGAGATAGATAGATAGATAGATAGATAGATAGATAGGAGATAGATAGATAGATAGGAGATAGATAGATAGATAGATAGATAGATAGATAGATAGATAGGAGATAGATAGATAGATAGGAGATAGATAGGAGATAGATAGATAGATAGATAGATAGATAGATAGATAGATAGATAGGAGATAGATAGATAGATAGATAGATAGATAGATAGATAGGAGATAGATAGATAGATAGATAGATAGGAGATAGATAGATAGATAGATAGGAGATAGGTAGATAGATAGATAGATAGATAGATAGATAGATAGATAGATAGATAGATAGATAGATAGGAGATAGATAGATAGGAGATAGATAGATAGATAGATAGATAGATAGATAGATAGATAGGAGATAGATAGATAGGTAGATAGATAGATAGATAGGAGATAGATAGATAGGAGATAGATAGATAGATAGATAGATAGATAGATAGATAGATAGATAGATAGATAGGAGATAGATAGATAGATAGATAGATAGATAGATAGATAGGAGATAGATAGATAGATAGATAGATAGATAGGAGATAGATAGATAGATAGATAGATAGATAGATAGATAGATAGGAGATAGATAGATAGGAGATAGATAGATAGATAGATAGATAGGAGATAGATAGATAGATAGATAGATAGGAGATAGATAGATAGATAGGAGATAGATAGATAGATAGATAGATAGGAGATAGATAGATAGATAGATAGATAGATAGATAGATAGATAGATAGATAGATAGGAGATAGATAGATAGATAGATAGATAGATAGGTAGGAGATAGATAGATAGATAGATAGATAGATAGATAGATAGATAGATAGATAGGAGATAGATAGATAGGAGATAGATAGATAGGAGATAGATAGATAGATAGGAGATAGATAGATAGATAGATAGATAGATAGATAGATAGATAGATAGATAGATAGAAGATAGATAGGAGATAGATAGATAGATAGGAGATAGATAGATAGATAGATAGATAGAAGATAGATAGGAGATAGATAGATAGATAGATAGGAGATAGATAGATAGGAGATAGATAGATAGATAGGAGATAGATAGATAGATAGATAGATAGAAGATAGATAGGAGATAGATAGATAGATAGGAGATAGATAGATAGATAGATAGATAGATAGATAGATAGATAGATAGAAGATAGATAGGAGATAGATAGATAGATAGGAGATAGATAGATAGATAGATAGATAGATAGGAGATAGATAGATAGATAGATAGATAGATAGATAGATAGGAGATAGATAGATAGATAGATAGATAGATAGGAGATAGATAGATAGATAGATAGATAGATAAATACATAGGAGATAGATAGATAGATAGGAGATAGATAGATAGGAGATAGATAGATAGATAGATAGATAGATAGATAGATAGGAGATAGATAGATAGGAGATAGATAGATAGATAGATAGGAGATAGATAGGAGATAGATAGATAGGAGATAGATAGATAGATAGGAGATAGATAGATAGGAGATAGATAGATAGATAGGAGATAGATAGATAGATAGATAGATAGATAGGAGATAGATAGATAGATAGATAGAGAGAGATAGATAGATAGGAGATAGATAGATAGAAGATATGGGGTAGAGAGTAGAGATGAGCGACCCTGGAGCATGCTGGAGTCCATCCGAACCCAAACTTTCTGCATTTGGTTCGCTGGGGCTGCTGAACTTGGATAAAGCTCTAAGGTTGTCTGGAAAACATGGATACAGCCAACGACTATACCCAATAACTACAGCCAATGACTATATCCAATAACTACAGCCAATAACTATATCCAATAACTACAGCCAATAACTATATCCAATAACTACAGCCAATAACTATATCCAATAACTACAGCCAATGACTATATCCAATAACTACAGCCAATAACTACAGCCAATGACTATATCCAATAACTACAGCAAATGACTATATCCAATAACTACAGCCAATAACTACAGCCAATGACTATATCCAATAACTACAGCCAATGACTATATCCAATAACTACAGCCAATAACTACAGCCAATGACTATATCCAATAACTACAGCAAATGACTATATCCAATAACTACAGCCAATAACTACAGCCAATGACTATATCCAATAACTACAGCCAATGACTATATCCAATAACTACAGCCAATAACTACAGCCAATAACTATATTCAATAACTACAGCCAATGACTATATCCAATAACTACAGCCAATAACTACAGCCAATGACTATATCCAATAACTACAGCAAATGACTATGTCCAATAACTACAGCCAATAACTACAGCCAATGACTATATCCAATAACTACAGCCAATGACTATATCCAATAACTACAGCCAATGACTATATCCAATAACTACAGCCAATAACTACAGCCAATGACTATATCCAATAACTACAGCCAATAACTATATCCAATAACTACAGCCAATGACTATATCCAATAACTACAGCCAATAACTACAGCCAATGACTATATCCAATAACTATATCCAATAACTACGGCCAATAACTACAGCCAATAACTACAGCCAATGACTATATCCAATAACTATATCCAATAACTACAGCCAATAACTACAGCCAATAACTACATCCAATAACTACAGCCAATGACTATATCCAATAACTACAGCCAATGACTATATCCAATAACTACAGCCAATGACTATATCCAATAACTACAGCCAATAACTATATCCAATAACTACAGCCAATAACTATATCCAATAACTACAGCCAATGACTATATCCAATAACTACAGCCAATGACTATATCCAATAACTACAGCCAATAACTACAGCCAATGACTATATCCAATAACTACAGCCAATGACTATATCCAATAACTACAGCCAATAACTATATCCAATAACTACAGTCAATGACTATATCCAATAACTACAGCCAATAACTACAGCCAATGACTATAGCCAATGACTACAGCCAATAACTACAGCTAATAACTACAGCCAATAACTACAGCCAATGACTATATCCAATAACTACAGCCAATGACTATATCCAATAACTACAGCCAATGACTATATCCAATAACTACAGCCAATGACTATATCCATGATTCCCACATAGCCTTAGGGCTTTATCCACCTTTAGCAGCCACCGCTAATCTAATGCAGAAAGTTTGGGTTCGGATGGACTCCAGCTGCTCCAGGTTCGCTCATCTCTATTAGAGAGACATATTGTGCACTATACACTACCCCGTTATTGGGATGTAATGTTCCTTTGCTCCGGGAGTCGGTTCAGGTCACATTGCTCCATGTTGTTGTGTAATAACCGGGGGGGTGGGGTGGGGTGGGGGTGGTGTGTGTGTGGGGGTTGTAGTTTTCCCATCTCCCATTTGCGCTGCTCACTCTGGACACATCATTGACCTCCCAGCTCAGATTTGCATCCTGATGTGGTGGTAGCGGGTGGTGCTGGGGTCACCCGGGTTTGTTTGTGCCGTCCGGTGATAATTGCGGGCGGCCGCTATCAGATTGAGGACGTTCTGAGATTTGCTGTGGAGTGTGGAGATGAGTTTCCTGCCGACGTGTTTCATTACCGCCGCTCATCCGCTGATGACTCAGGTAATGGGAAGCGGTGGGGAGAGCGCTCTGTGCCCGGGAGGAGAATAAGGTCAAGGAAGAGAAGTTTATTAGATCAGTTCATTACATAGAAGAAACCTCGGAGTCCGGAGCAGAGACGTCTCTCCAGAAGGAAACTCATCCATCTCATTACAGGCTCATCAGAAACAGCGGCAACCGCCGAGGCTGAGAGGTGGCCGCCACCGGCTAATGGGGCCAAAAATACACAGTCACTGCTCCTATGATGAACACAGCCACAAGCACCCTGCTCTGTGTAAGGAACTGTGGTCACATGACCAGACCGTGCAGGTCCTCAAGACACAAGATGAGAGTGATGTAACCTGGAGGGCTAACAGACGGCTACAAGAGATGCTATACAGAGAGGAGACAGCCTGCTACAGGAGCTACAGAGAGGAGACAGCCCGCTACAAGAGCCGCTCTACAGAGAGGAGACAGCCTGCTACAGGAGCTAGAGAGAGGAGACAGCCCGCTACAAGAGCCGCTCTACAGAGAGGAGACAGCCTGCTACAGGAGCTACAGAGAGGAGACAGCCTGCTACAGGAGCTACAGAGAGGAGACAGCTCGCTACAAGAGCCGCTCTACAGAGAGGAGACAGCCTGCTACAGTAGCTAGAGAGAGGAGACAGCCCGCTACAAGAGCCGCTCTACAGAGAGGAGACAGCCTGCTACAGGAGCTACAGAGAGGAGACAGCCTGCTACAAGAGCCGCTCTACAGAGAGGAGACAGCCCGCTACAGGAGCTAGAGAGAGGAGACAGCCCGCTACAAGAGCCGCTCTACAGAGAGGAGACAGCCTGCTACAGGAGCTACAGAGAGGAGACAGCCCGCTACAGGAGCTACAGAGAGGAGACAGCCGGCTACAGGAGCTACAGAGAGGAGACAGCCCGCTACAAGAGCCGCTCTACAGAGAGGAGACAGCCTGCTACAGGAGCTAGAGAGAGGAGACAGCCCGCTACAAGAGCCGCTCTACAGAGAGGAGACAGCCTGCTACAGGAGCTACAGAGAGGAGACAGCCCGCTACAAGAGCCGCTCTACAGAGAGGAGACAGCCTGCTACAGGAGCTAGAGAGAGGAGACAGCCCGCTACAAGAGCCGCTCTACAGAGAGGAGACAGCCTGCTACAGGAGCTACAGAGAGGAGACAGCCTGCTACAGGAGCTAGAGAGAGGAGACAGCCCGCTACAAGAGCCGCTCTACAGAGAGGAGACAGCCCGCTACAGGAGCCGCTCTACAGAGAGGAGACAGCCCGCTACAGGAGCCGCTCTACAGAGAGGAGACAGCCCACTACATGAGCTACAGAGAGGAGACAGCCCGCTACAAGAGCCGCTCTACAGAGAGGAGACAGCCTGCTACAAGAGCTACAGAGAGGAGACAGCCTGCCACAGGAGCCGCTCTACAGAGAGGAGACAGCCCGCTACATGAGCCGCTCTACAGAGAGGAGACAGCCCGCTACAGGAGCTACAGAGAGGAGACAGCCTGCTACAGGAGCTACAGAGAGGAGACAGCCCGCTACAAGAGCCGCTCTACAGAGAGGAGACAGCCTGCCACAGGAGCCGCTCTACAGAGAGGAGACAGCCCGCCACAGGAGCCGCTATACAGAGAGGAGACAGCCTGCTACAGGAGCTGCTCTACAGAGAGGAGACAGCCCGCTACAGGAGCCGCTCTACAGAGAGAGGAGACAGCCCGCCACAGGAGCTAGAGAGAGGAGACAGTCTGCTACAGGAGCCGCTCTACAGAGAGGAGACAGCCTGCTACAGGAGCCGTTCTACAGAGAGGAGACAGCCTGCTACAGGAGCTAGAGAGAGGAGACAGTCTGCTACAGGAGCCGCTCTACAGAGAGGAGACAGCCCGCTACAGGAGCCGCTCTACAGAGAGGAGACAGCCCGCTACAGGAGATTCTATACAGAGAGGAGACAGCCTGCTACAGGAGCCGCTCTACAGAGAGGAGACAGCCTGCTACAGGAGCCGCTCTACAGAGAGGAGACAGCCCGCTACAAAAGCCGCTCTACAGAGAGGAGACAGCCTGCTACAGGAGCCGCTCTACAGAGAGGAGACATCCCGCTACAGGAGCCGCTCTACAGAGAGGGGACAGCCTGCTACAGGAGCCGCCCTACAGAGAGGAGACAGCCCGCTACAAGAGCTGCTATACAGAGAGGAGACAGCCCGCTACAGGAGCCACTCTACAGAGAGGAGACAGCCCGCTACAGGAGCTACAGAGAGGAGACAGCCCGCTACAAGTGCCGCTCTACAGAGAGGAGACAGCCTGCTACAGGAGCTACAGAGAGAAGACAGCCTGCTACAGGAGCCGCTATACAGAGAGAAGACAGCCTGCCACAGGAGCCGCTCTACAGAGAGGAGACAGCCGGCTACATGAGCCGCTCTACAGAGAGGAGACAGCCTGCTACAGGAGCCGCTATACAGAGAGGAGACAGCCTGCTACAGGAGCCGCTATACAGAGAGGAGACATCCTGCTACAGGAGCCGCTCTACAGAGAGGGAAAAGCCCGCTACAGGAGCCGTTCTACAGAGAGGAGACAGCCCGCTACAGGAGCCGCTCTACAGAGAGGAGAAAGCCCGCTACAGGAGCCGCTCTACAGAGAGGAGACAGCCTGCTACAGGAGCTACAGAGAGGAGACAGTGTGATACAGGAGCCGCTATACAGAGAGGAGACAGCCTGCTACATGAGCCGCTCTACAGAGAGGAGACAGCCCGCTCAGGACTACAGAGAGAGACAGGACTGCTACAGGAGCCGCTATACAGAGAGGAGGACAGCCTGCTACAGGGAGACGCTCTACAGAGAGGAGACAGCCTGCTACAGCCGCTACAGAGAGGAGACAGCCTGCTACAGGAGCCGCGATACAGAGGAGGGACGACAGCTGCTACAGAGACGCTCTACAGAGAGGAGGACAGCCCCTTACAGGAGATAAAGAGAGGAGAGACAGCCTGCTACAGGAGCCGCTCTACAGAGAGGAGACAGCCTGCTACAGAGCGCTACAGAGAGGAGACCGCCCGCTACAGGAGCCGCTATACAGAGAGGAGACAGCCTGCTACAGGAGCCGCTACAGAGAGGAGACAGCCTGCTACAGGGCCGCTCTACAGAGAGGAGACAGCCCGCTACAGGAGCCGCTCTACAGAGAGGAGACAGCCTGCTACAGGAGCCACTATACAGAGGAGGAGAAGCCCGCTACAGGAGCTACAGAGAGGAGACAGCCTGCTACAGGAGCTCTACAGAGAGGAGACAGCCGCACAAGGAGCGCTCTACAGAGAGGAGACAGCCCGCTACAGAGCCGCTCTACAGAGAGGAGGACAGCCTGCCAAGGAGCTCTACAGAGAGGAGACAGCCGCTACATGAGCCGCTCTACAGAGAGGAGACAGCCTGCTGCTACAGGAGCCGCTCTACAGAGAGGAGACAGCCTGCCACAGGAGCGCTCTACAGAGAGGAGACAGCCTGCTACAGGAGCTACAGAGAGGAGACAGCCTGCTACAGGAGCCGCTATTACAGAGAGGAGACAGCCTGCTACAGGAGCTGCTCTACAGAGAGGAGACAGCCGCTACAGGAGATTCTCTACAGAGAGGAGACAGCCTGCTACAGGAGCCGCTCTACAGAGAGGAGACAGCCGCTACAGGAGCCGCTCTACAGAGAGGAGACAGCCCGCTACAGGAGCCGCTATACAGAGAGGAGACAGCCTGCTACAGGATCTACAGAGAGGAGACAGCCTGCTACAGGATCTACAGAGAGGAGACAGCCCGCTACAGGATCTACAGAGAGGAGACAGCCCGCTACAGGCTATACAGAGAGGAGACAAGCCCGCTACAGAATCTACAGAGAGGAGACAGCCTGCTACAGGAGCTACAGAGAGGAGACAGCCCGCTACAGGAGCCACTCTACAGAGAGGAGACAGCCTGCTACAGGAGACGCTACAGAGAGGAGGACAGCCTGCTACAGGAGCGCTCTACAGAGAGGAGACAGCCTGCTACAGGAGCTACAGAGAGGAGGACAGCCCGCTACAGGATCTACAGAGAGGAGACAGCCTGCTACAGGAGCTACAGAGAGGAGACAGCCCGCTACAGGAGCCGCTCTACAGAGAGGAGACAGCCGCTACAGGAGACGTTCTACAGAGAGGAGAGGAACAGCCCGCTACAGAAGCCGCTCTACAGAGAGGAGACAGCCCGCTACAGGAGCCGCTCTACAGAGAGGAGACAGCCTGCTACAGGAGCCGCTCTACAGAGAGGAGACAGCCTGCTACAGGAGCCGCTCTACAGAGAGGAGAAAGGCCGCTACAGGAGCCGCTCTACAGAGAGGAGACAGGCCGCTACAAGGAGCTACAGAGAGTAGACAGCCTGCCACAGGAGCCGCTCTACAAGAGGGAGACAGCCCGCTACATGAGCGCTCTATACAGAGAGGAGACAGCCTGCTACAGGAGCCTACAGAGAGGAGACAGCCTGCTCAGGAGCTACAGAGAGGAGACAGCCCGCTAAAGAGCCGCTCTACAGAAGGAGACAGCCTGCCACAGGAGCCGCTCTACAGAGAGGAGACAGCCTGCCACAGGAGCTGCTCTACAAGAGGAGACAGCCCGCTACAGGAGCCGCTCTACAGAGAGAGGAGACAGTCTGCTACAGGAGCTAGAGAGAGGAGACAGTCTTCTACAGAGCCGCTCTTACAGAGGGAGACAGCACGCTACAGGGAGATTCTATACAGAGAGGGAGACAGCCTGCTACAGGAGCCGCTCTACAGAGAGGAGACAGCCTGCTACAGGAGCGCTCTACAGAGAGGAGACAGCCCGCTACAGGAGCCGCTCTACAGAGAGGAGACAGCCGCTACAGGAGATGCTCTACACAAGAGGAGACAGCCTTCTACAGAGAGGAGACACCCGCTACAGGAGCCGCTACTACAGAGAGGAGACAGCCTGCTACAGGAGCCGCTCTACAGAGAGGAGACAGCCTGCTACAGAGAGGAGACAGCCTGCTACAGGAGCCGCTCACAGAGAGGAGACAGCCCGCTACAGAAGCTCTACAGAGAGGGACAGCCCGTACAGGAGCTACAGAGAGAAGACAGCCCGCTACAAGAGCCCGCTCTACAGAGAGAGGAGACAGCCTGCTACAGGAGCCGCTCTACAGAGAGGAGACAGCCCGCTACAGGAGCCGCTCTACAGAGAGGAGACAGCCTGCTACAGGAGCCGCTCTACAGAGAGGAGACAGCCTGCTACAGGAGCCGCTCTACAGAGAGGAGACAGCCTGCTACAGGAGCGCTCTACAGAGAGGAGACAGCCTGCTACAGGAGGCTACAGAGAGGAGACAGCCTGCTACAGGAGCCTCTACAGAGAGGAGACAGCCTGCTACAGGAGCCGCTCTACAGAGAGGAGGACAGCCTGCTACAGGAGCCGCTCTACAGAGAGGAGACAGCCTGCTACAGGAGCCGCTCTACAGAGAGGAGACAGCTGCTACAGAGCCGCTCTAACAGAGAGGAGACAGCCTGCTACAGGAGCCGCTCTACAGAGAGGAGACAGCCCGCTACAGAAGCCGCTCTACAGAGAGGAGACAGCCTGCTACAGGAGCCGCTCTACAGAGAGGAGACAGCCCTGCTACAGGAGCCGCTACTACAGAGAGGAGACAGCCTGCTACAGGAGCTACAGGAGGAGACAGCCCGCTACAGGAGCCCTCTACAGAGAGGAGACAGCCTGCTACAGGAGCCGTACAGAGAGGAGACAGCCTGCTACAGGATCTACAGAGAGGAGACAGCCGCTACAGGAGCCGACAGAGAGGAGACAGCCGCTACAGGATATACAGAGAGGAGACAGCCGCTACAGGAGCTACAGAGAGAGACAGCCCGCTACAGGAGCGCTCTACAGAGAGGAGACAGCTGCTACAGGAGCCGCTCTACAGAGAGGAGACAGCCGCTACAGGAGCCGCTCTACAGAGAGGAGACAGGAGCGCTACAGGAAGCCGCTTATACAGAGAGGAGACAGCCTGCTACAGGAGCCGCTCTACAGAGAGGAGACAGCCGGCTACAGGAGACGCTCTACAGAGAGGAGACAGGCCGCTACAGGAGCCGCTCTACAGAGAGGAGACAGCCCGCTACAGAGCTACAGAGAGGAGACAGCCTGCTACAGGAGCCGCTCTACAGAGAGGAGACAGCCGCTACAGGAGCCGCTCTACAGAGAGGAGACAGCCTGCACAGGAGCTACAGAGAGGAGACAGCCCTGCTACAGAGCTACAGAGAGGAGACAGCCCGCTAAAGGAGCCGCTCTACAGAGAGGAGACAGCCCGCCACAGGAGCCGCTCTACAGAGAGGAGACAGCCTGCACAGAGCCGCTCTACAGAGAGGAGACAGCCCGCTACAGGAGAGCCGCTCTACAGAGAGGAGACAGCCTGCTACAGGAGCCGCTATACAGAGAGGAGACAGCCTGCTACAGGAGCCGCTCTACAGAGAGGAGACAGCCTGCTACAGGAGCCGCTCTACAGAGAGGAGACAGGCCGCTACATGAGCCGCTCTACAGAGAGGAGACAGCCTGCTACAAGGCTACAGAGAGTAGACAGCCTGCCACAGGAGCCGCTCTACAGAGGAGGACAGCCCGCTACATGAGCCGCTCTACAGAGAGGAGACAGCCTGCTACAGAGCTACAGAGAGGAGACAGCCGCTACAGGAGCTACAGAGAGGAGACAGCCGCTACAAGAGCCGCTCTACAGAGAGGAGACAGCCTGCTACAGGAGCCGCTCTACAGAGAGGAGACAGCCGCCTACAGGAGCCTGCTCTACAGAGAGGAGACAGCCCGCTACAGGAGCCGCCTCTACAGAGAGGAGACAGCCTGCTACAGGAGCCTGCTACAGAGAGGAGACAGTCCTGCTACAGGAGCCGCTCTACAGAGAGGAGACAGCCCTGCTACAGGAGATCTATACAGAGAGGAGACAGCCTGCTACAGGAGCCGCTCTACAGAGAGGAGACAGTCTGCTACAGGAGCCGCTCTACAGAGAGGAGACAGCCGCTAACAGGAGCCGCTCTACAGAGAGGAGACAGCCTGTACAGGAAGCCGCCTCCTACAGAGAGGAGACAGCCGCTACAGAGCCGCTCTACAGAGAGGAGAACAGCCCGCTACAGGAGCTGCTCTACAGAGAGGAGACAGCCTGCTACAGAGAGGAGACACCCTGCTACAGGAGCCGCTACACAGAGAGGAGACAGCCCGCTACAGGAGCCGCTCTACAGAGAGGAGACAGCCTGCTACAGAGAGAGACACCTGCTACAGGTGCCGCTACACAGAGAGGAGACAGCCCGCTACAGAAGCTACAGAGAGGAGACAGCCGCTACAGGAGAGCTACAGAGAGGAGACAGCCCGCTACAAGAGCCGCTCTACAGAGAGCGACAGCCTGCTACAGGAGCCGCTCTACAGAGAGGAGACAGCCCGCTACAGGAGCCGCTCTACAGAGAGGAGACAGCCTGTACAGGAGTCGCTCTACAGAGAGGGGAGACAGCCGCTACAGGAGCCGCTCTACAGAGAGGAGACAGCCGCTATACAGAGAGGAAACACCTGCTACAGGAGCCGCTACACAGAGAGGAGACAGCCCGCTACAGGAGCTACAGAGAGAGACCAGCCGCTACAGGACGCCGCTCTACAGAGAGGAGACAGCCTGCTACAGGAGCCGCTCTACAGAGAGGAGACAGCCTGCTACAGGAGCTACAGAGAGGAGACAGCCTGCTACAGGATCCGCTCTACAGAGAGGAGACAGCCTGCTACAGGAGCCGCTATACAGAGAGGAGACAGCCTGCTACAGGAGACGCTCTACAGAGAGGAGACAGCCTGCTACAGGAGCTACAGAGAGGAGACAGCCCTGCTACAGGAGCCACTATACAGAGAGGAGACAGCCCTGCTACAGGAGACGCTCTACAGAGAGGAGACAGCCTGCTACAGGAGCTACAGAGAGGAGACAGCCTGCTACAGGAGCCGCTCTACAGAGAGGAGACAGCCCGCTACAGGAGCCGCTCTACAGAGAGGAGAAAGCCCTGCTACAGGAGCCGCTCTACAGAGAGGAGACAGCCTGCTACAGGAGCCGCTCTACAGAGAGCAGACAGCCCTGCCACAGGAGCCGCTCTACAGAGAGGAGACAGCCCGCTACATGAAGCCGCTCTACAGAGAGGAGACAGCCTGCTACAGGAGCTCTATACAGAGTGGAGACAGCCCGCTACAGGAGCTACAGAGAGGAGACAGCTGCTACAGGAGCTCACAGAGAGGAGACAGCCCGCTACAGGAGCTGCTCTACAGAGAGGAGACAGCCCGCTACAAGAGCCGCTCTACAGAGAGGAGACAGCCTGCCACAGGAGCTGCTCTACAGAGAGGAGACAGCCCGCTACAGGAGCCGCTCTACAGAGGAGACAGCCGATACAGGAGCCGCTCTACAGAGAGGAGACAGCCTGCACAGGAGCCGCTCTACAGAGAGGAGACAGCCCGCTACAGGAGCTACAGAGAGGAGACAGTCTGCTACAGGAGCCGCTCTACAGAGAGGGAGACAGTCAGCCTGCTACAGGAGCTGCTCTACAGAGAGGAGACAGCCCGCTACAGGAGATTCTATACAGAGAGGAGACAGCCTGCTACAGAGCCGCTCTACAGAGAGGAGACAGCCTGCTACAGGAGCCGCTCTAGAGAGAGGAGACAGCCTGCTACAGGAGCCGCTATACAGAGAGGAGACAGCCTGCTACAGGATATACAGAGAGGAGACAGCCTGCTACAGGAGCCGCTATCAGATATACAGAGAGGAGACAGCCCGCTACCGGATATACAGAGAGGAGACAGCCCGCTACAGGAGATTCTATACAGAGAGGAGACAGCCCGCTACAGGAGCTACAGAGAGGAGACAGCCCGCTACAGGAGCCACTCTACAGAGACGAGACAGCCTGCTACAGGAGCCGCTATGCAGAGAGAAGACAGCCTGCTACAGGATATACAGAGAGGAGACAGCCCGTACAGGAGCTACAGAGAGGAGACAGCCCGCTACAGGATATACAGAAAGGAGACAGCACCGCTACAGGAGCTACAGAGAGGAGACAGCCCGCTACAGGAGCACTCTACAGAGAGGAGACAGCCTGCTACAGGAGCCGTTCTACAGAGAGGAGACAGCCCGCTACATGAGCCGCTCTACAGAGAGGAGACAGCCTGCTACAGGAGCCGCTATACAGAGAGGAGACAGCCTGCTACAGGAGCCGCTCTACAGAGAGGAGACAGCCTGCTACAGGAGCCGCTCTACAGAGAGGAGACAGGCCGCTACATGAGCCGCTCTACAGAGAGGAGACAGCCTGCTACAAGAGCTACAGAGAGTAGACAGCCTGCCACAGGAGCCGCTCTACAGAGAGGAGACAGCCCGCTACATGAGCCGCTCTACAGAGAGGAGACAGCCTGCTACAGGAGCTACAGAGAGGAGACAGCCTGCTACAGGAGCTACAGAGAGGAGACAGCCCGCTAAAAGAGCCGCTCTACAGAGAGGAGACAGCCTGCCACAGGAGCCGCTCTACAGAGAGGAGACAGCCTGCCACAGGAGCTGCTCTACAGAGAGGAGACAGCCCGCTACAGGAGCCGCTCTACAGAGAGAGGAGACAGCCTGCTACAGGAGCTAGAGAGAGGAGACAGTCTTCTACAGGAGCCGCTCTACAGAGAGGAGACAGCCCGCTACAGGAGATTCTATACAGAGAGGAGACAGCCTGCTACAGGAGCCGCTCTACAGAGAGGAGACAGCCTGCTACAGGAGCCGCCCTACAGAAAGGAGACAGCCCCGCTACAGGAGCCGCTCTACAGAGAGGAGACAGCCCGCTACAGGAGCTGCTCTACACAGAGGAGACAGCCTTCTACAGAGAGGAGACACCCTGCTACAGGAGCCGCTACACAGAGAGGAGACAGCCCGCTACAGGAGCCGCTCTACAGAGAGGAGACAGCCTGCTACAGAGAGGAGACACCCTGCTACAGGAGCCGCTACACAGAGAGGAGACAGCCCGCTACAGAAGCTACAGAGAGGAGACAGCCCGCTACAGGAGCTACAGAGAGAAGACAGCCCACTACAAGAGCCGCTCTACAGAGAGCAGACAGCCTGCTACAGGAGCCGCTCTACAGAGAGGAGACAGCCCGCTACAGGAGCCGCTCTACAGAGAGGAGACAGCCTGCTACAGGAGTCGCTCTACAGAGAGGAGACAGCCTGCTACAGGAGCTGCTCTACAGAGAGGAGACAGCCCGCTACATGAGCCGCTCTACAGAGGAGACAGCCTGCTACAGGAGCCGCTCTACAGGGAGGAGACAGCCTGCCACAGGAGCCGCTCTAAAGAGAGGAGACAGCCCGCTACAGGAGCTACAGAGAGGAGACAGTCTGCTACAGGAGCCGCTCTACAGAGAGGAGACAGTCTGCTACAGGAGCTGCTCTACAGAGAGGAGACAGCCCGCTACAGGAGATTCTATACAGAGAGGAGACAGCCTGCTACAGGAGCCGCTCTACAGAGAGGAGACAGCCTGCTACAGGAGCCGCTCTACAGAGAGGAGACAGCCTGCTACAGGAGCCGCTATACAGAGAGGAGACAGCCTGCTACAGGATATACAGAGAGGAGACAGCCTGCTACAGGATATACAGAGAGGAGACAGCCCGCTATCAGATATACAGAGAGGAGACAGCCCGCTACCGGATATACAGAGAGGAGACAGCCCGCTACAGGATATACAGAGAGGAGACAGCCCGCTACAGGAGCTACAGAGAGGAGACAGCCCGCTACAGGAGCCACTCTACAGAGACGAGACAGCCTGCTACAGGAGCCGCTATGCAGACAGTAGACAGCCTGCTACAGGATATACAGAGAGGAGACAGCCCGCTACAGGAGCTACAGAGAGGAGACAGCCCGCTACAGGATATACAGAAAGGAGACAGCCCGCTACAGGAGCTACAGAGAGGAGACAGCCCGCTACAGGAGCCACTCTACAGAGAGGAGACAGCCTGCTACAGGAGCCGTTCTACAGAGAGGAGACAGCCCGCTACATGAGCCGCTCTACAGAGAGGAGACAGCCTGCTACAGGAGCCGCTATACAGAGAGGAGACAGCCTGCTACAGGAGCCGCTCTACAGAGAGGAGACAGCCTGCTACAGGAGCCGCTCTACAGAGAGGAGACAGGCCGCTACATGAGCCGCTCTACAGAGAGGAGACAGCCTGCTACAAGAGCTACAGAGAGTAGACAGCCTGCCACAGGAGCCGCTCTACAGAGAGGAGACAGCCCGCTACATGAGCCGCTCTACAGAGAGGAGACAGCCTGCTACAGGAGCTACAGAGAGGAGACAGCCTGCTACAGGAGCTACAGAGAGGAGACAGCCCGCTAAAAGAGCCGCTCTACAGAGAGGAGACAGCCTGCCACAGGAGCCGCTCTACAGAGAGGAGACAGCCTGCCACAGGAGCTGCTCTACAGAGAGGAGACAGCCCGCTACAGGAGCCGCTCTACAGAGAGAGGAGACAGCCTGCTACAGGAGCTAGAGAGAGGAGACAGTCTTCTACAGGAGCCGCTCTACAGAGAGGAGACAGCCCGCTACAGGAGATTCTATACAGAGAGGAGACAGCCTGCTACAGGAGCCGCTCTACAGAGAGGAGACAGCCTGCTACAGGAGCCGCCCTACAGAAAGGAGACAGCCCGCTACAGGAGCCGCTCTACAGAGAGGAGACAGCCCGCTACAGGAGCTGCTCTACACAGAGGAGACAGCCTTCTACAGAGAGGAGACACCCTGCTACAGGAGCCGCTACACAGAGAGGAGACAGCCCGCTACAGGAGCCGCTCTACAGAGAGGAGACAGCCTGCTACAGAGAGGAGACACCCTGCTACAGGAGCCGCTACACAGAGAGGAGACAGCCCGCTACAGAAGCTACAGAGAGGAGACAGCCCGCTACAGGAGCTACAGAGAGAAGACAGCCCACTACAAGAGCCGCTCTACAGAGAGCAGACAGCCTGCTACAGGAGCCGCTCTACAGAGAGGAGACAGCCCGCTACAGGAGCCGCTCTACAGAGAGGAGACAGCCTGCTACAGGAGTCGCTCTACAGAGAGGAGACAGCCTGCTACAGGAGCCGCTCTACAGAGAGGAGACAGCCTGCTACAGGAGCCGCTCTACAGAGAGGAGACAGCCTGCTACAGGAGCCGCTATACAGAGAGAGGAGACAGCCCGCTACAGGAGCCGCTCTACAGAGAGGAGACAGCCTGCTACAGAGAGGAAACACCCTGCTACAGGAGCCGCTACACAGAGAGGAGACAGCCCGCTACAGGAGCTACAGAGAGAAGACAGCCTGCTACAGGAGCCGCTCTACAGAGCGGAGACAGCCTGCTACAGGAGCCGCTCTACAGAGAGGAGACAGCCTGCTACAGGAGCTACAGAGAGGAGACAGCCTGCTACAGGAGCCGCTCTACAGAGAGGAGACAGCCTGCTACAGGAGACGCTCTACAGAGAGGAGACAGCCTGCTACAGGAGCTACAGAGAGGAGACAGCCTGCTACAGGAGCCGCTATACAGAGAGGAGACAGCCTGCTACAGGAGACGCTCTACAGAGAGGAGACAGCCTGCTACAGGAGCTACAGAGAGGAGACAGCCTGCTACAGGAGCCGCTCTACAGAGAGGAGACAGCCCGCTACAGGAGCCGCTCTACAGAGAGGAGAAAGCCCGCTACAGGAGCCGCTCTACAGAGAGGAGACAGCCTGCTACAGGAGCCGCTCTACAGAGAGCAGACAGCCTGCCACAGGAGCCGCTCTACAGAGAGGAGACAGCCTGCTACAGGAGCTTCTATACAGAGTGGAGACAGCCCGCTACAGGAGCTACAGAGAGGAGACAGCCTGCTACAGGAGCTACAGAGAGGAGACAGCCCGCTACAGGAGCTGCTCTACAGAGAGGAGACAGCCCGCTACAAGAGCCGCTCTACAGAGAGGAGACAGCCTGCCACAGGAGCTGCTCTACAGAGAGGAGACAGCCCGCTACATGAGCCGCTCTACAGAGAGGAGACAGCCTGCTACAGGAGCCGCTCTACAGGGAGGAGACAGCCTGCCACAGGAGCTGCTCTACAGAGAGGAGACAGCCCGCTACAGGAGCTACAGAGAGGAGACAGTCTGCTACAGGAGCCGCTCTACAGAGAGGAGACAGTCTGCTACAGGAGCCGCTCTACAGAGAGGAGACAGCCCGCTACAGGAGATTCTATACAGAGAGGAGACAGCCTGCTACAGGAGCCGCTCTACAGAGAGGAGACAGCCTGCTACAGGAGCCGCTCTACAGAGAGGAGACAGCCCGCTACAGGAGCCGCTCTACAGAGAGGAGACAGCCTGCTACAGGAGCCGCTCTACAGAGAGGAGACAGCCCGCTACAGGAGCTGCTCTACAGAGAGAAGACAGCCTGCTACAGGAGCCGCCCTACAAAGAGGAGACAGCCCGCTACAGGAGCCGCTCTACAGAGAGGAGACAGCCCGCTACATGAGCCGCTCTACAGAGAGGAGACAGCCTGCTACAGGAGCCACTCTACAGAGAGGAGACATCCTGCCACAGGAGCCGCTCTACAGAGAGGAGACAGCCCGCTACAGGAGCCGCCCTACAGAGAGGAGACAGCCTGCTACAGGAGCCGCTATACAGAGAGGAGACAGCCCGCTACAGGAGAGGCTCTACAGAGAGGAGACAGTCTGCTACAGGAGCTACAGAGAGGAGACAGCCCGCTACAGGAGACGCTCTACAGAGAGGAGACAGCCTGCTACAGAAGCCGCTCTACAGAGAGGAGACAGCCTGCTACAGGAGCTAGAGAGGAGACAGCCCGCTACAGGAGCAGCTCTACAGAGAGGAGACAGCCCGCTACATGAGCCGCTCTACAGAGAGGAGACAGCCTGCTACAGGAGCTACAGAGAGGAGACAGCCTGCTAGAGGAGCCGCTCTACAGAGAGGAGACAGCCCGCTACAGGAGCCGCTCTACAGAGAGGAGACAGCCTGCTACAGGAGCCGCTCTACAGAGAGGAGACAGCCGGCTACAGGAGCCGCTCTACAGAGAGGAGACAGCCCACTACAGGAGCCGCTCTACAGAGAGGGGACAGTCTACTACAGGAGCTGCTCTACAGAGAGGAGACAGCCCGCTACAGGAGCCGCTCTACCGAGAGGAGACAGCCCGCTACAGGAGCCGCTCTACAGAGAGGAGACAGCACGCTACAGGAGCCGCTCTACAGAGAGGAGACAGCCTGCTACAGGAGCCGCTCTACAGAGAGGAGACAGCCTGCTACAGGAGCCGCTATACAGAGAGGAGACAGCCTGCTACAGGATATACAGAGAGGAGACAGCCTGCTACAGGATATACAGAGAGGAGACAGCCCGCTACCAGATATACAGAGAGGAGACAGCCCGCTACCGGATATACAGAGAGGAGACAGCCCGCTACAGGATATACAGAGAGGAGACAGCCCGCTACAGGAGCTACAGAGAGGAGACAGCCCGCTACAGGAGCCACTCTACAGAGAGGAGACAGCCTGCTACAGGAGCCGCTATGCAGAGAGAAGACAGCCTGCTACAGGATATACAGAGAGGAGACAGCCCGCTACAGGAGCTACAGAGAGGAGACAGCCCGCTACAGGATATACAGAGAGGAGACAGCCCGCTACAGGAGCTACAGAGAGGAGACAGCCCGCTACAGGAGCCACTCTACAGAGAGGAGACAGCCTGCTACAGCAGCCGTTCTACAGAGAGGAGACAGCCCGCTACATGAGCCGCTCTACAGAGAGGAGACAGCCTGCTACAGGAGCCGCTCTACAGAGAGGAGACAGCCGGCTACAGGAGCCGCTCTACAGAGAGGAGACAGCCTGCTACAGGAGCCGCTACACAGAGAGGAGACAGCCTCTACAGGAGCCGCTCTACAGAGAGGAGACAGCCCGCTACAGGAGCCGCTCTACAGAGAGGAGACAGCCTGCTACAGGAGCTACAGAGAGGAGACAGCCCGCTACAGGAGCCGCTCTACAGAGAGGAGACAGCCCTCTACAGGAGCTACTATACAGAGAGGAGACAGCCTGCTACAGGAGCCGCTCTACAGAGAGGAGACAGCCTGCTACAGGAGCCGCCCTACAGAGAGGAGACAGCCCGCTACAGGAGCCGCTATACAGAGAGGAGACAGCCTTCTACAGGAGCCACCCTACAGAGAGGAGACAGCCTGCTACAGGAGCCGCTCTACAGAGAGGAGACAGCCCGCTACAGGAGCTACAGAGAGGAGACAGCCTGCTACAGGAGCCGCTACACAGAGAGGAGACAGCCCGCTACAGGAGACGCTCTACAGAGAGGAGACAGCCTGCTACATGAACTACAGAGAGAAGACAGCCTGCTACAGGAGCTACAGAGAGGAGACAGCCTGCTACAGAGAGGAGACAGCCTGCTACAGGAGCAGCTCTACAGAGAGGAGACAGCCTGCTACAGGAGCCGCTCTACAGAGAGGAGACAGCCTGCTACAGGAGCCACCCTACAGAGAGGAGACAGCCTGCTACAGGAGCCGCTCTACAGAGAGGAGACAGCCCGCTACAGGAGCTACAGAGAGGAGACAGCCTGCTACAGGAGCCGCTACAAAGAGAGGAGACAGCCCGCTACAGGAGACGCTCTACAGAGAGGAGACAGCCTGCTACATGAACTACAGAGAGAAGACAGCCTGCTACAGGAGCTACAGAGAGGAGACAGCCTGCTACAGAGAGGAGACAGCCTGCTACAGGAGCCGCTATACAGAGAGGAGACAGCCTGCTACAGGATATACAGAGAGGAGACAGCCTGCTACAGGATATACAGAGAGGAGACAGCCCGCTACCAGATATACAGAGAGGAGACAGCCCGCTACCGGATATACAGAGAGGAGACAGCCCGTTACAGGATATACAGAGAGGAGACAGCCCGCTACAGGAGCTACAGAGAGGAGACAGCCCGCTACAGGAGCCACTCTACAGAGACGAGACAGCCTGCTACAGGAGCCGCTATGCAGAGAGAAGACAGCCTGCTACAGGATATACAGAGAGGAGACAGCCCGCTACAGGAGCTACAGAGAGGAGACAGCCCGCTACAGGATATACAGAAAGGAGACAGCCCGCTACAGGAGCTACAGAGAGGAGACAGCCCGCTACAGGAGCCACTCTACAGAGAGGAGACAGCCTGCTACAGGAGCCGTTCTACAGAGAGGAGACAGCCCGCTACATGAGCCGCTCTACAGAGAGGAGACAGCCTGCTACAGGAGCCGCTATACAGAGAGGAGACAGCCTGCTACAGGAGCCGCTCTACAGAGAGGAGACAGCCTGCTACAGGAGCCGCTCTACAGAGAGGAGACAGGCCGCTACATGAGCCGCTCTACAGAGAGGAGACAGCCTGCTACAAGAGCTACAGAGAGTAGACAGCCTGCCACAGGAGCCGCTCTACAGAGAGGAGACAGCCCGCTACATGAGCCGCTCTACAGAGAGGAGACAGCCTGCTACAGGAGCTACAGAGAGGAGACAGCCTGCTACAGGAGCTACAGAGAGGAGACAGCCCGCTACAAGAGCCGCTCTACAGAGAGGAGACAGCCTGCCACAGGAGCCGCTCTAGAGAGAGGAGACAGCCTGCCACAGGAGCTGCTCTACAGAGAGGAGACAGCCCGCTACAGGAGCTGCTCTACAGAGAGAGGAGACAGCCTGCTACAGGAGCTAGAGAGAGGAGACAGTCTTCTACAGGAGCCGCTCTACAGAGAGGAGACAGCCCGCTACAGGAGATTCTATACAGAGAGGAGACAGCCTGCTACAGGAGCCGCTCTACAGAGAGGAGACAGCCTGCTACAGGAGCCGCTCTACAGAGAGGAGACAGCCGGCTACAGGAGCCGCTCTACAGAGAGGAGACAGCCTGCTACAGGAGCCGCTCTACAGAGAGGAGACAGCCCGCTACAGTATCCGCTCTACAGAGAGGAGACAGCCTGCTACAGGAGCCGCTCTACAGAGAGGAGACAGCCCGCTACAGGAGCTGCTCTACAGAGAGGAGACAGCCTGCTACAGAGAGGAGACACCCTGCTACAGGAGCCGCTACACAGAGAGGAGACAGCCCGCTACAGGAGCCGCTCTACAGAGAGGAGACAGCCTGCTACAGAGAGGAGACACCCTGCTACAGGTGCCGCTACACAGAGAGGAGACAGCCCGCTACAGAAGCTACAGAGAGGAGACAGCCCGCTACAGGAGCTACAGAGAGAAGACAGCCCGCTACAAGAGCCGCTCTACAGAGAGCAGACAGCCTGCTACAGGAGCCGCTCTACAGAGAGGAGACAGCCCGCTACAGGAGCCGCTCTACAGAGAGGAGACAGCCTGCTACAGGAGTCGCTCTACAGAGAGGAGACAGCCTGCTACAGGAGCCGCTCTACAGAGAGGAGACAGCCTGCTACAGAGAGGAAACACCCTGCTACAGGAGCCGCTACACAGAGAGGAGACAGCCCGCTACAGGAGCTACAGAGAGAAGACAGCCTGCTACAGGAGCCGCTCTACAGAGAGGAGACAGCCTGCTACAGGAGCCGCTCTACAGAGAGGAGACAGCCTGCTACAGGAGCTACAGAGAGGAGACAGCCTGCTACAGGAGCTACAGAGAGGAGACAGCCTGCTACAGGAGCCGCTATACAGAGAGGAGACAGCCTGCTACAGGAGACGCTCTACAGAGAGGAGACAGCCTGCTACAGGAGCTACAGAGAGGAGACAGCCTGCTACAGGAGCCACTATACAGAGAGGAGACAGCCTGCTACAGGAGACGCTCTACAGAGAGGAGACAGCCTGCTACAGGAGCTACAGAGAGGAGACAGCCTGCTACAGGAGCCGCTCTACAGAGAGGAGACAGCCCGCTACAGGAGCCGCTCTACAGAGAGGAGAAAGCCCGCTACAGGAGCCGCTCTACAGAGAGGAGAAAGCCTGCTACAGGAGCCGCTCTACAGAGAGCAGACAGCCTGCCACAGGAGCCGCTCTACAGAGAGGAGACAGCCCGCTACATGAGCCGCTCTACAGAGAGGAGACAGCCTGCTACAGGAGCTTCTATACAGAGTGGAGACAGCCCGCTACAGGAGCTACAGAGAGGAGACAGCCTGCTACAGGAGCTACAGAGAGGAGACAGCCCGCTACAGGAGCTGCTCTACAGAGAGGAGACAGCCCGCTACAAGAGCCGCTCTACAGAGAGGAGACAGCCTGCCACAGGAGCTGCTCTACAGAGAGGAGACAGCCCGCTACATGAGCCGCTCTACAGAGGAGACAGCCTGCTACAGGAGCCGCTCTACAGGGAGGAGACAGCCTGCCACAGGAGCCGCTCTAAAGAGAGGAGACAGCCCGCTACAGGAGCTACAGAGAGGAGACAGTCTGCTACAGGAGCCGCTCTACAGAGAGGAGACAGTCTGCTACAGGAGCTGCTCTACAGAGAGGAGACAGCCCGCTACAGGAGATTCTATACAGAGAGGAGACAGCCTGCTACAGGAGCCGCTCTACAGAGAGGAGACAGCCTGCTACAGGAGCCGCTCTACAGAGAGGAGACAGCCTGCTACAGGAGCCGCTATACAGAGAGGAGACAGCCTGCTACAGGATATACAGAGAGGAGACAGCCTGCTACAGGATATACAGAGAGGAGACAGCCCGCTACCGGATATACAGAGAGGAGACAGCCCGCTACAGGATATACAGAGAGGAGACAGCCCGCTACAGGAGCTACAGAGAGGAGACAGCCCGCTACAGGAGCCACTCTACAGAGACGAGACAGCCTGCTACAGGAGCCGCTATGCAGACAGAAGACAGCCTGCTACAGGATATACAGAGAGGAGACAGCCCGCTACAGGAGCTACAGAGAGGAGACAGCCCGCTACAGGATATACAGAAAGGAGACAGCCCGCTACAGGAGCTACAGAGAGGAGACAGCCCGCTACAGGAGCCACTCTACAGAGAGGAGACAGCCTGCTACAGGAGCCGTTCTACAGAGAGGAGACAGCCCGCTACATGAGCCGCTCTACAGAGAGGAGACAGCCTGCTACAGGAGCATCTATACAGAGAGGAGACAGCCTGCTACAGGAGCCGCTCTACAGAGAGGAGACAGCCTGCTACAGGAGCCGCTCTACAGAGAGGAGACAGGCCGCTACATGAGCCGCTCTACAGAGAGGAGACAGCCTGCTACAAGAGCTACAGAGAGGAGACAGCCTGCCACAGGAGCCGCTCTACAGAGAGGAGACAGCCCGCTACATGAGCCGCTCTACAGAGAGGAGACAGCCTGCTACAGGAGCTACAGAGAGGAGACAGCCTGCTACAGGAGCTACAGAGAGGAGACAGCCCGCTACAAGAGCCGCTCTACAGAGAGGAGACAGCCTGCCACAGGAGCCGCTCTACAGAGAGGAGACAGCCTGCCACAGGAGCTGCTCTACAGAGAGGAGACAGCCCGCTACAGGAGCCGCTCTACAGAGAGAGGAGACAGCCTGCTACAGGAGCTAGAGAGAGGAGACAGTCTTCTACAGGAGCCGCTCTACAGAGAGGAGACAGCCCGCTACAGGAGATTCTATACAGAGAGGAGACAGCCTGCTACAGGAGCCGCTCTACAGAGAGGAGACAGCCTGCTACAGGAGCCGCCCTACAGAGAGGAGACAGCCCGCTACAGGAGCCGCTCTACAGAGAGGAGACAGCCCGCTACAGGAGCTGCTCTACACAGAGGAGACAGCCTTCTACAGAGAGGAGACAGCCTGCTACAGGAGCCGCTCCACAGAGAGGAGACAGCCCGCTACAGGAGCCGCTCTACAGAGAGGAGACAGCCTGCTACAGAGAGGAGACACCCTGCTACAGGAGCCGCTACACAGAGAGGAGACAGCCCGCTACAGGAGCTACAGAGAGGAGACAGCCCGCTACAGGAGCTACAGAGAGAAGACAGCCCGCTACAAGAGCCGCTCTACAGAGAGCAGACAGCCTGCTACAGGAGCCGCTCTACAGAGAGGAGACAGCCCGCTACAGGAGCCGCTCTACAGAGAGGAGACAGCCTGCTACAGGAGTCGCTCTACAGAGAGGAGACAGCCTGCTACAGGAGCCGCTCTACAGAGAGGAGACAGCCTGCTACAGGAGCCGCTCTACAGAGAGGAGACAGCCTGCTACAGGAGCCGCTATACAGAGAGAGGAGACAGCCCGCTACAGGAGCCGCTCTACAGAGAGGAGACAGCCTGCTACAGAGAGGACACACCCTGCTACAGGAGCCGCTACACAGAGAGGAGACAGCCCGCTACAGGAGCTACAGAGAGGAGACAGCCTGCTACAGGAGCCGCTCTACAGAGAGGAGACAGCCTGCTACAGGAGCCGCTCTACAGAGAGGAGACAGCCTGCTACAGGAGCTACAGAGAGGAGACAGCCTGCTACAGGAGCCGCTATACAGAGAGGAGACAGCCTGCTACAGGAGACGCTCTACAGAGAGGAGACAGCCTGCTACAGGAGCTACAGAGAGGAGACAGCCTGCTACAGGAGCCGCTATACAGAGAGGAGACAGCCTGCTACAGGAGACGCTCTACAGAGAGGAGACAGCCTGCTACAGGAGCTACAGAGAGGAGACAGCCTGCTACAGGAGCCGCTCTACAGAGAGGAGACAGCCCGCTACAGGAGCCGCTCTACAGAGAGGAGACAGCCCGCTACAGGAGCCGCTCTACAGAGAGGAGACAGCCTGCTACAGGAGCCGCTCTACAGAGAGGAGACAGCCTGCCACAGGAGCCGCTCTACAGAGAGGAGACAGCCCGCTGCATGAGCCGCTCTACAGAGAGGAGACAGCCTGCTACAGGAGCTTCTATACAGAGTGGAGACAGCCCGCTACAGGAGCTACAGAGAGGAGACAGCCTGCTACAGGAGCTACAGAGAGGAGACAGCCCGCTACAGGAGCTGCTCTACAGAGAGGAGACAGCCCGCTACAAGAGCCGCTCTACAGAGAGGAGACAGCCTGCCACAGGAGCTGCTCTACAGAGAGGAGACAGCCCGCTACATGAGCCGCTCTACAGAGAGGAGACAGCCTGCTACAGGAGCCGCTCTACAGGGAGGAGACAGCCTGCCACAGGAGCTGCTCTACAGAGAGGAGACAGCCCGCTACAGGAGCTACAGAGAGGAGACAGTCTGCTACAGGAGCCGCTCTACAGAGAGGAGACAGTCTGCTACAGGAGCCGCTCTACAGAGAGGAGACAGCCCGCTACAGGAGATTCTATACAGAGAGGAGACAGCCTGCTACAGGAGCCGCTCTACAGAGAGGAGACAGCCTGCTACAGGAGCCGCTCTACAGAGAGGAGACAGCCCGCTACAGGAGCCGCTCTACAGAGAGGAGACAGCCTGCTACAGGAGCCGCTCTACAGAGAGGAGACAGCCCGCTACAGGAGCTGCTCTACAGAGAGGAGACAGCCTGCTACAGGAGCCGCCCTACAAAGAGGAGACAGCCCGCTACAGGAGCCGCTCTACAGAGAGGAGACAGCCCGCTACATGAGCCGCTCTACAGAGAGGAGACAGCCTGCTACAGGAGCCACTCTACAGAGAGGAGACATCCTGCCACAGGAGCCGCTCTACAGAGAGGAGACAGCCCGCTACAGGAGCCGCCCTACAGAGAGGAGACAGCCTGCTACAGGAGCCGCTATACAGAGAGGAGACAGCCCGCTACAGGAGAGGCTCTACAGAGAGGAGACAGTCTGCTACAGGAGCTACAGAGAGGAGACAGCCCGCTACAGGAGCAGCTCTACAGAGAGGAGACAGCCCGCTACATGAGCCGCTCTACAGAGAGGAGACAGCCTGCTACAGGAGCTACAGAGAGGAGACAGCCTGCTAGAGGAGCCGCTCTACAGAGAGGAGACAGCCCGCTACAGGAGCCGCTCTACAGAGAGGAGACAGCCTGCTACAGGAGCCGCTCTACAGAGAGGAGACAGCCGGCTACAGGAGCCGCTCTACAGAGAGGAGACAGCCCACTACAGGAGCCGCTC
This sequence comes from Dendropsophus ebraccatus, assembly GCA_027789725.1. Lineage (NCBI taxonomy): Eukaryota > Metazoa > Chordata > Amphibia > Anura > Hylidae > Dendropsophus > Dendropsophus ebraccatus. The sequence goes on along the minus strand of JAQFWZ010000047.1, from coordinate 2,749,071 downwards.
TACAGAGAGGGGACAGTCTACTACAGGAGCTGCTCTACAGAGAGGAGACAGCCCGCTACAGGAGCCGCTCTACCGAGAGGAGACAGCCCGCTACAGGAGCCGCTCTACAGAGAGGAGACAGCACGCTACAGGAGCCGCTCTACAGAGAGGAGACAGCCTGCTACAGGAGCCGCTCTACAGAGAGGAGACAGCCTGCTACAGGAGCCGCTATACAGAGAGGAGACAGCCTGCTACAGGATATACAGAGAGGAGACAGCCTGCTACAGGATATACAGAGAGGAGACAGCCCGCTATCAGATATACAGAGAGGAGACAGCCCGCTACCGGATATACAGAGAGGAGACAGCCCGCTACAGGATATACAGAGAGGAGACAGCCCGCTACAGGAGCTACAGAGAGGAGACAGCCCGCTACAGGAGCCACTCTACAGAGAGGAGACAGCCTGCTACAGGAGCCGCTATGCAGAGAGAAGACAGCCTGCTACAGGATATACAGAGAGGAGACAGCCCGCTACAGGAGCTACAGAGAGGAGACAGCCCGCTACAGGATATACAGAGAGGAGACAGCCCGCTACAGAAGCTACAGAGAGGAGACAGCCCGCTACAGGAGCCACTCTACAGAGAGGAGACAGCCTGCTACAGCAGCCGTTCTACAGAGAGGAGACAGCCCGCTACATGAGCCGCTCTACAGAGAGGAGACAGCCTGCTACAGGAGCCGCTCTACAGAGAGGAGACAGCCGGCTACAGGAGCCGCTCTACAGAGAGGAGACAGCCTGCTACAGGAGCCGCTACACAGAGAGGAGACAGCCTCTACAGGAGCCGCTCTACAGAGAGGAGACAGCCCGCTACAGGAGCCGCTCTACAGAGAGGAGACAGCCTGCTACAGGAGCTACAGAGAGGAGACAGCCCGCTACAGGAGCCGCTCTACAGAGAGGAGACAGCCCTCTACAGGAGCTGCTCTACAGAGAGGAGACAGCCCGCTACAGGAGCCGCTCTACAGAGAGGAGACAGCCTGCTACAGGAGCCGCCCTACAGAGAGGAGACAGCCCGCTACAGGAGCCGCTATACAGAGAGGAGACAGCCTTCTACAGGAGCCACCCTACAGAGAGGAGACAGCCTGCTACAGGAGCCGCTCTACAGAGAGGAGACAGCCCGCTACAGGAGCTACAGAGAGGAGACAGCCTGCTACAGGAGCCGCTACAAAGAGAGGAGACAGCCCGCTACAGGAGACGCTCTACAGAGAGGAGACAGCCTGCTACATGAACTACAGAGAGAAGACAGCCTGCTACAGGAGCTACAGAGAGGAGACAGCCTGCTACAGAGAGGAGACAGCCTGCTACAGGAGCAGCTCTACAGAGAGGAGACAGCCTGCTACAGGAGCCGCTCTACAGAGAGGAGACAGCCTGCTACAGGAGCCACCCTACAGAGAGGAGACAGCCTGCTACAGGAGCCGCTCTACAGAGAGGAGACAGCCCGCTACAGGAGCTACAGAGAGGAGACAGCCTGCTACAGGAGCCGCTACAAAGAGAGGAGACAGCCCGCTACAGGAGACGCTCTACAGAGAGGAGACAGCCTGCTACATGAACTACAGAGAGAAGACAGCCTGCTACAGGAGCTACAGAGAGGAGACAGCCTGCTACAGAGAGGAGACAGCCTGCTACAGGAGCAGCTCTACAGAGAGGAGACAGCCTGCTACAGGAGCCGCTCTACAGAGAGGAGACAGCCTGCTACAGGAGCCGCTACAAAGAGAGGAGACAGCCCGCTACAGGAGACGCTCTACAGAGAGGAGACAGCCTGCTACATGAACTACAGAGAGAAGACAGCCTGCTACAGGAGCTACAGAGAGGAGACAGCCTGCTACAGGAGCTACAGAGAGGAGACAGCCTGCTACAGGAGCAGCTCTACAGAGAGGAGACAGCCTGCTACAGGAGCCGCTATACAGAGAGGAAACAGCCCGCTACAGGAGCCGCTCTACAGAGAGGAGACAGCCTGCTACATGAGCTACAGAGAGAAGACAGCCTGCTACAGGAGCCGCTATACAGAGAGGAGACAGCCTGCTACAGGAGCTACAGAGAGGAGACAGCCCGCTACAGGAGCTACAGAGAGGAGACAGCCTGCTACAGGAGCCGCTCTACAGAGAGGAGACAGCCCGCTACAGGAGCCACTCTACAGAGAGGAGACAGCCCGCTACAGGAGCTACAGAGAGGAGACAGCCTGCTACAGGAGCCGCTATACAGAGAGGAGACAGCCTGCTACAGGAGCCGCTCTACAGAGAGGAGACAGTCTGCTACAGGAGCCGCTCTACAGAGAGGAGACAGCCTGCTACAGGAGCCGCTCTACAGAGAAGAGACAGTCCGCTACAGAAGCCGCTCTGCAGAGAGGAGACAGTCTGCTACAGGAGCCGCTCTACAGAGAGGAGACAGTCTGCTACAGGAGCCGCTGTACAGAGAGGAGACAGCCTGCTACAGGAGCCGCTCTACAGAGAAGAGACAGCCTGCTACAGGAGCCGCTCTACAGAGAGAAGACAGCCTGCTACAGGAGCCGCTATGCAGAGAGAAGACAGTCCGCTACAGGAGCCGCTCTACAGAGAGGAGACAGTCTGCTACAGGAGCCGCTGTACAGAGAGGAGACAGCCTGCTACAGGAGCCGCTCTACAGAGAAAAGACAGCCTGCTACAGGAGCAGCTCTACAGAGAGGAGACAGCCTGCTACAGGAGCCGCTATGCAGAGAGAAGACAGCCCGCTACAGGAGCCGCTCTACAGAGAAGAGACAGCCTGCTACAGGAGCCGCTCTACAGAGAGGAGACAGCCTGCTACAGGAGCTACAGAGAGGAGACAGCCTGCTACAGGAACCGCTATACAGAGAGGAGACAGCCTGCTACAAGAGCCGCTCTACAGAGAGGAGACAGCCTGCTACAGGAGCTTCTATACAGAGAGGAGACAGTCTGCTACAGGAGCCGCTCTACAGAGAGGAGACAGTCTGCTACAGGAACCGCTGTACAGAGAGGAGACAGCCTGCTACAGGAGCCGCTCTACAGAGAAGAGACAGCCTGCTACAGGAGCCGCTCTACAGAGAGGAGACAGCCTGCTACAGGAGCCGCTATGCAGAGAGAAGACAGCCCGCTACAGGAGCCGCTCTACAGAGAAGAGACAGCCTGCTACAGGAGCCGCTATACAGAGAGGAGACAGCCTGCCACAGGAGCTACAGAGAGGAGACAGCCCGCTACAGGAGCCGCTCTACAGAGAGGAGACAGCCTGCTACAGGAACCGCTATACAGAGAGGAGACAGCCCGCTACAGGAGCCGCCCTACAGAGAGGAGACAGCCTGCTACAGGAGCCGCTCTACAGAGAGGAGACAGCCTGCTACAGGAGCTTCTATACAGAGAGGAGACAGCCTGCTACAGGAGCCGCTCTACAGAGAGGAGACAGCCTGCTACAGGAGCCGCTATACAGAGAGGAGACAGCCTGCTACAGGAGCCGCTATACAGAGAGGAGACAGCCTGCTACAGGAGCTACAGAGAGGAGACAGCCTGCTACAGGAGCCGCTCTACAGAGAGGAGACAGCCCGCTACAGGAGCCGCTATACAGAGAGGAGACAGCCTGCTACAGGAGCCGCTATACAGAGAGGAGACAGCCTGCTACAGGAGCTACAGAGAGGAGACAGCCCGCTACAGGAGCCGCTCTACAGAGAGGAGACAGCTTGCTACAGGAGCCGCTCTACAGAGAGGAGACAGCTTGCTACAGGAGCCGCTCTACAGAGAGGAGACAGCCCGCTACAGGAGCCGCTCTACAGAGAGGAGACAGCCTGCTACAGGAGCCGCTCTACAGAGAGGAGACAGCCCGCTACAGGAGCCGCTCTACAGAGAGGAGACAGCCCGCTACAGGAGCCGCTCTACAGAGAGGAGACAGCCTGCTACAGGAGCCGCTCTACAGAGAGGAGACAGCCCGCTACAGGATATACAGAGAGGAGACAGCCTGCTACAGGATATACAGAGAGGAGACAGCCCGCTACCAGATATACAGAGAGGAGACAGCCCGCTACCGGATATACAGAGAGGAGACAGGCCGCTACAGGAGCCGCTATGCAGAGAGGAGACAGCCTGCTACAGGAGCCGCTCTACAGAGAGGAGACAGCCTGCTACATGAACTACAGAGAGAAGACAGCCTGCTACAGGAGCTACAGAGAGGAGACAGCCTGCTACAGGAGCTACAGAGAGGAGACAGCCTGCTACAGGAGCCGCTCTACAGAGAGGAGACAGCCCGCTACAGGAGCCGCTCTACAGAGAGGAGACAGCCGGCTACATGAGCTACAGAGAGAAGACAGCCTGCTACAGGAGCCGCTATACAGAGAGGAGACAGCCTGCTACAGGAGCCGCTCTACAGAGAGGAGACAGCCCGCTACAGGAGCCGCTCTACAGAGAGGAGACAGCCCGCTACAGGAGCTACAGAGAGGAGACAGCCTGCTACAGGAGCCGCTCTACAGAGAGGAGACAGCCTGCTACAGGAGCCGCTCTACAGAGAGGAGACAGTCTGCTACAGGAGCCGCTCTACAGAGAGGAGACAGCCCGCTACAGGAGCTACAGAGAGGAGACAGCCTGCTACATGAGCTACAGAGAGAAGACAGCCTGCTACAGGAGCCGCTATACAGAGAGGAGACAGCCTGCTACAGGAGCCGCTCTACAGAGAGGAGACAGACCGCTACAGGAGCCGCTCTACAGAGAGGAGACAGCCCGCTACAGGAGCTACAGAGAGGAGACAGCCTGCTACAGGAGCCGCTCTACAGAGAGGAGACAGCCTGCTACAGGAGCCGCTCTACAGAGAAGAGACAGCCTGCTACAGGAGCCGCTCTACAGAGAAGAGACAGTCCGCTACAGGAGCCGCTCTACAGAGAGGAGACAGTCTGCTACAGGAGCCGCTCTACAGAGAGGAGACAGTCTGCTACAGGAGCCGCTGTACAGAGAGGAGACAGCCTGCTACAGGAGCCGCTCTACAGAGAAGAGACAGCCTGCTACAGGAGCCGCTCTACAGAGAGGAGACAGCCTGCTACAGGAGCCGCTATGCAGAGAGGAGACAGCCCGCTACAGGAGCCGCTCTACAGAGAAGAGACAGCCTGCTACAGGAGCCGCTATACAGAGAGGAGACAGCCTGCTACAGGAGCTACAGAGAGGAGACAGCCTGCTACAGGAACCGCTATACAGAGAGGAGACAGCCTGCTACAGGAGCCGCTCTACAGAGAGGAGACAGCCTGCTACAGGAGCCGCTCTACAGAGAGGAGACAGCCTGCTACAGGAGCTTCTATACAGAGAGGAGACAGCCTGCTACAGGAGCCGCTCTACAGAGAAGAGACAGCCTGCTACAGGAGCCGCTATACAGAGAGGAGACAGCCTGCTACAGGAGCCGCTCTACAGAGAGGAGACAGCCCGCTACAGGAGCCACTCTACAGAGAGGAGACAGCCCGCTACAGGAGCTACAGAGAGGAGACAGCCTGCTACAGGAGCCGCTCTACAGAGAGGAGACAGCCTGCTACAGGAGCCGCTCTACAGAGAGGAGACAGTCTGCTACAGGAGCCGCTCTACAGAGAGGAGACAGCCTGCTACAGGAGCCGCTCTACAGAGAAGAGACAGTCCGCTACAGAAGCCGCTCTGCAGAGAGGAGACAGTCTGCTACAGGAGCCGCTCTACAGAGAGGAGACAGTCTGCTACAGGAGCCGCTGTACAGAGAGGAGACAGCCTGCTACAGGAGCCGCTCTACAGAGAAGAGACAGCCTGCTACAGGAGCCGCTCTACAGAGAGAAGACAGCCTGCTACAGGAGCCGCTATGCAGAGAGAAGACAGTCCGCTACAGGAGCCGCTCTACAGAGAGGAGACAGTCTGCTACAGGAGCCGCTGTACAGAGAGGAGACAGCCTGCTACAGGAGCCGCTCTACAGAGAAAAGACAGCCTGCTACAGGAGCAGCTCTACAGAGAGGAGACAGCCTGCTACAGGAGCCGCTATGCAGAGAGAAGACAGCCCGCTACAGGAGCCGCTCTACAGAGAAGAGACAGCCTGCTACAGGAGCCGCTATACAGAGAGGAGACAGCCTGCTACAGGAGCTACAGAGAGGAGACAGCCTGCTACAGGAACCGCTATACAGAGAGGAGACAGCCTGCTACAAGAGCCGCTCTACAGAGAGGAGACAGCCTGCTACAGGAGCTTCTATACAGAGAGGAGACAGTCTGCTACAGGAGCCGCTCTACAGAGAGGAGACAGTCTGCTACAGGAACCGCTGTACAGAGAGGAGACAGCCTGCTACAGGAGCCGCTCTACAGAGAAGAGACAGCCTGCTACAGGAGCCGCTCTACAGAGAGGAGACAGCCTGCTACAGGAGCCGCTATGCAGAGAGAAGACAGCCCGCTACAGGAGCCGCTCTACAGAGAAGAGACAGCCTGCTACAGGAGCCGCTATACAGAGAGGAGACAGCCTGCCACAGGAGCTACAGAGAGGAGACAGCCCGCTACAGGAGCCGCTCTACAGAGAGGAGACAGCCTGCTACAGGAACCGCTATACAGAGAGGAGACAGCCCGCTACAGGAGCCGCCCTACAGAGAGGAGACAGCCTGCTACAGGAGCCGCTCTACAGAGAGGAGACAGCCTGCTACAGGAGCTTCTATACAGAGAGGAGACAGCCTGCTACAGGAGCCGCTCTACAGAGAAGAGACAGCCTGCTACAGGAGCCGCTATACAGAGAGGAGACAGCCTGCTACAGGAGCCGCTATACAGAGAGGAGACAGCCTGCTACAGGAGCTACAGAGAGGAGACAGCCTGCTACAGGAGCCGCTCTACAGAGAGGAGACAGCCCGCTACAGGAGCCGCTATACAGAGAGGAGACAGCCTGCTACAGGAGCCGCTATACAGAGAGGAGACAGCCTGCTACAGGAGCTACAGAGAGGAGACAGCCCGCTACAGGAGCCGCTCTACAGAGAGGAGACAGCTTGCTACAGGAGCCGCTCTACAGAGAGGAGACAGCTTGCTACAGGAGCCGCTCTACAGAGAGGAGACAGCCCGCTACAGGAGCCGCTCTACAGAGAGGAGACAGCCTGCTACAGGAGCCGCTCTACAGAGAGGAGACAGCCCGCTACAGGAGCCGCTCTACAGAGAGGAGACAGCCCGCTACAGGAGCCGCTCTACAGAGAGGAGACAGCCTGCTACAGGAGCCGCTCTACAGAGAGGAGACAGCCCGCTACAGGATATACAGAGAGGAGACAGCCTGCTACAGGATATACAGAGAGGAGACAGCCCGCTACCAGATATACAGAGAGGAGACAGCCCGCTACCGGATATACAGAGAGGAGACAGGCCGCTACAGGAGCCGCTATGCAGAGAGGAGACAGCCTGCTACAGGAGCCGCTCTACAGAGAGGAGACAGCCTGCTACATGAACTACAGAGAGAAGACAGCCTGCTACAGGAGCTACAGAGAGGAGACAGCCTGCTACAGGAGCTACAGAGAGGAGACAGCCTGCTACAGGAGCCGCTCTACAGAGAGGAGACAGCCCGCTACAGGAGCCGCTCTACAGAGAGGAGACAGCCTGCTACATGAGCTACAGAGAGAAGACAGCCTGCTACAGGAGCCGCTATACAGAGAGGAGACAGCCTGCTACAGGAGCCGCTCTACAGAGAGGAGACAGCCCGCTACAGGAGCCGCTCTACAGAGAGGAGACAGCCCGCTACAGGAGCTACAGAGAGGAGACAGCCTGCTACAGGAGCCGCTCTACAGAGAGGAGACAGCCTGCTACAGGAGCCGCTCTACAGAGAGGAGACAGTCTGCTACAGGAGCCGCTCTACAGAGAGGAGACAGCCCGCTACAGGAGCTACAGAGAGGAGACAGCCTGCTACATGAGCTACAGAGAGAAGACAGCCTGCTACAGGAGCCGCTCTACAGAGAGGAGACAGCCTGCTACAGGAGCCGCTCTACAGAGAGGAGACAGACCGCTACAGGAGCCGCTCTACAGAGAGGAGACAGCCAGCTACAGGAGCTACAGAGAGGAGACAGCCTGCTACAGGAGCCGCTCTACAGAGAGGAGACAGCCTGCTACAGGAGCCGCTCTACAGAGATGAGACAGCCTGCTACAGGAGCCGCTCTACAGAGAAGAGACAGTCCGCTACAGGAGCCGCTCTACAGAGAGGAGACAGTCTGCTACAGGAGCCGCTCTACAGAGAGGAGACAGTCTGCTACAGGAGCCGCTGTACAGAGAGGAGACAGCCTGCTACAGGAGCCGCTCTACAGAGAAGAGACAGCCTGCTACAGGAGCCGCTCTACAGAGAGGAGACAGCCTGCTACAGGAGCCGCTATGCAGAGAGGAGACAGCCCGCTACAGGAGCCGCTCTACAGAGAGGAGACAGCCTGCTACAGGAGCCGCTATACAGAGAGGAGACAGCCTGCTACAGGAGCTACAGAGAGGAGACAGCCTGCTACAGGAACCGCTATACAGAGAGGAGACAGCCTGCTACAGGAGCCGCTCTACAGAGAGGAGACAGCCTGCTACAGGAGCCGCTCTACAGAGAGGAGACAGCCTGCTACAGGAGCTTCTATACAGAGAGGAGACAGCCTGCTACAGGAGCCGCTCTACAGAGAAGAGACAGCCTGCTACAGGAGCCGCTATACAGAGAGGAGACAGCCTGCTACAGGAGCCGCTCTACAGAGAGGAGACAGCCTGCTACAGGAGCTACAGAGAGGAGACAGCCTGCTACAGGAGCCGCTCTACAGAGAGGAGACAGCCTGCTACAGGAGCCGCTCTACAGAGAGGAGACAGCCCGCTACAAGAGCTGCTATACAGAGAGGAGACAGCCCGCTACAGGAGCTGCTATACAGAGAGGAGACAGCCTGCTACAGGAGCCGCTCTACAGAGAGGAGACAGCCTGCTACAGGAGCCGCTCTACAGAGAGGAGACAGCCCGCTACAGGAGCTACAGAGAGGAGACAGCCCGCTACAGGAGCCGCTCTACAGAGAGGAGACAGCCCGCTACAGGAGCTACAGAGAGGAGACAGCCCGCTACAAGAAAGGAGGCCAGTGGTCAGTGTCGTCTGCATGAATTACCATGTGGTCCTGTCAATGTCCTCTACCTGTTTCCTATGAAGGCCCAGAAGGACATGAGAGGCTTCAGCTTGCAGGATGGCAGCCATCACTCCAGGATTGGTTGGATTCCTCTCTTCTGGACCCATGAGCTTTCAGCCTTTCTATCTGATCTTTTATGTGATTCCAGGGATTACGGTGGGTTTATGGCAGAGAAATAAGAATTACAAAGTGACCATGGTCATAGGGCCAAAACTTCTGAGAGGTCATGGTAAGCTGTCAGGGCCCGAGCCTTTACCACCAGGGATTGAGGGAAGAACACAAGAACATTAAAGATGAAGCTGAACTGTCTCTCATGTTTGTGAGAGGGAAGAAGGGATTTGTAGAGGATGAAAGTATTTACTGAGCAAGGTGGATCAGGAGGATCATTCCGGAAGCCTGCAGCTCTTTATTCCAGCGAGATCCAGGCTGTAACACAAGAGTCTCTTCATTAGGTGGGAAGCTTCATGTGCAGGATGTTCGTACAGACAAGACTAAGAGGTCTGTGCTGATCCAGGAGGGGTTGTAGGTCACTGGATAGTGGTCTGCCAGACCCTGTGATTTGTGGGGTGGGAGGGGGGGGGGGTTGTCTCTCCTCTGATGGCAGATGCCGGAAGAGAGAAGGATTGGGCTTCTTGGATTTCCACTGCCTGAGAAAAGGCCATTGCTAGGTGGCAGCCAAGAGGGTCTTTCTATGGGTTCCAAGAGGATGTCAGACCCTCAGGAGAGCCAATCCCTGGGCAATGTGCCCCCTGTGTGTACACAGTGAGGCATGGGGCAAGTGTAGCTCTGGTCGTGGTCCTGTCCTTGCAGTGTCCCGGCCCAGGCCTCCTCAGAATTTCAGAACTTGGTGTCTTCCCCAAATGGACACTCTGGAGGTGCATAGGCCCACATGTCCTATTATTTAGGCTGAGAAGAGACTGCAGGAAGAGAACCAAAGGGGAGAGGTCAGAAATTATATCTACCACCTGGGAGACGGGACCAAGTCATGGAGCAAGAAGGAGGCTGAGAAGAGACTGCAGGAAGAGAACCAAAGGGGGAGAGGTCAGAAATGAGATCTACCACCTGGGAGACAGGGCCAAGTCATGGAGCAAGAAGGAGGCCGAGAAGAGACTGCAGGAAGAGAACCAAAGGGGGAGAGGTCAGAAATTATATCTACCACCTGGGAGACAGGGCCAAGCTATGGAGCAAGAAGGAGGCTGAGAAGAGACTGCAGGAAGAGAACCAAAGGGGGAGAGGTCAGAAATTATATCTACCACCTGGGAGACGGGACCAAGTCATGGAGCAAGAAGGAGGCTGAGAAGAGACTGCAGGAAGAGAACCAAAGGGGAGAGGTCAGAAATTATATCTACCACCTGGGAGACAGGGCCAAGCTATGGAGCAAGAAGGAGGCCGAGAAGAAACTGCAGAAATAGGTCAAAAAGGAGATCTATCAGCTGGGAGGATGCTAAGAAGAGAATGAAGGAAGAGAACCAAAGGGGGAGAGGTCAGAAATAAGATCTATCACCTGGAAGTGGGGACCAAGCAGAGGAACAGGGAGGACAAGGAGAAGGGACTGCAGGAAAAGAACCAAAGGGGGAGAGGTCAGAAATCATTATCTCATATAAAGAATCTTAGACTGAGCAAGCTGCTCCTCCGTCAGGTGATCTCCACCATCATCACTGCAAGGGGCGGAGATCCTCAGGTCTTATGTTCTAAAGCCAATCCCGAAATTTTGGTTGAAGCAGCACAGAGGAGGCCAATTCCTCACATGGTCTATGGTTTCTTATTCCTTCTATTCTTCCTTTATGATTTTCAGGAGTGATGATGCAAATATTGTCCAGACAGACATAAAAAACGTAAGCATGACGGACATGACAATAAAAAAAGTCTGCTGAAGACCATGTCCTCCTATGTCAACCACCATACAGTTGCAGCTGCACAGTCCTCTCTATCCCCTCTCTGCCCTCATTTCTATCATCATAGAACTGTGTGGTCATACAGTAACAGCTGCACAGTCCTCTCTATCCCCTCTCTGCCCTCATTTCTATGATCATAGAGAGAACTGTGTGGTCATACAGTAACAGCTACACAGTCCTCTCTATCCCCTCTCTGCCCTCATTTATATCATCATAGAGAGAACTGTGTGGTCATACAGTAACAGCTGCACAGTCCTCTCTATCCCCTCTCTGCCCTCATTTCTATGATCATAGAGAGAACTGTGTGGTCATACATTTACAGCTGCACAGTCCTCTCTATTCCCTCCCTGCCCTCAACTCTATGATCATAGAGAGAACTGTGTGGTCATACAGTTACAGCTGCACAGTCCTCTCTATCCCCTCCCTGCAGTTTTTTCCCAGAGGTGGTGACAACAACTGGGACCATGAAGGCCCACCCAGTCCATGAACCCACATGACTTCTGTCCATGTTGTAGATCTGGATCAGGCTTTTTGGCTCTCCTTGTATATTTACTCATAGTTTGCAGGTGATTGAAATTGAATGAGACATAATGAGGATTTCATGGTGTCGAATATGCGGCCAAAAGCAAATTTACCAATTAAGAGAAACTGAAGAAGAAAATCAGAAACGCTTCATCAGTTAATGAACAAATAAATTCCGGAGGGAGAAGAAGACGGAAGAAGGCGCCGTGTACCCCGATCCAGCAAATTACCTCAAATATGAAACTCTGACTATGAAACATGATTCCTCAACAACAGAAAGTCCCCAAAGAGCTCGGGATGTAACACAACAAGAAAACGGAGGAGGACAGGCGGGGGGCAGGGGGGGGGGGACCATTTGGAGAGTACAGCCAGCCACAACACAAAGCAGGTACCAACATCACATCCGTTTGCTGGACAAGCACTGGCGTCACAACACTACCACCCCTGGCTGAGCTGTGCAACAAAACCAACCAATCACCACACAAGTGGCGTCACTAGCAGCATCTTAGTACGTCACCCATTGAGCACCACAGAATTGGTGTCAGGAACAGGATTCCATCCTCGTTGCTGCCTATTTTTGTGATTTTTGTGTGAGGTGTGTAACGCCTGGAGTAGTGGATCCACTGGACCGTCACTAGCGATAGCACTAACCTCACCAGGGAGCGGAGTCTAAGGGGCTGCTGGTTTTCACCAGAGCCCGCCGCAAGGCGGGATGGACTTGCTGCGGCAGGCGACCCCCAGGTCGCTACCCCTGGCTTGGTTGCTAGTGGCGGCAGGCGAGGCGTGGCAGGAGCAGTAGGCAGGAGATAGTGCAGGCAGAGGACTGTAGACGTGATCGCAGGTGGCGGACAGGACTCAGGAACAATGGGAAGGCAGCGGGCAAGGACTAGGGACAAGGACTGAAGACAGGAACAAGGGACAAGGACTAAGGTCAGGAACAACAGGGAGCTGGGCCAAACGCTATGGGAAGCATGTAGAGGCTCCAACCCCTGGAAGGGGGCAGAGCTGGAACTTATAGGGGAGTGATTGACATGTGGACCAATTAGGAGCGCACTGCCCCTTTAAATCTGAGACAGCCGGCGCGCGCCCTAGGAGGCGGGGACACGCGCGTCGGCCGGCACAGTGAGAGACAGGAGCGGAGGAGAGGTGAGGCGCCCCCAGGGGCCGAACTAGCAGCAGCGCCGAGTCCCAGCATAAGGCCAAAGCGGACATATTACTGTCCGACCACCTAAACCATTACTGCCCTGAAGATAAGTGCCCAAAGATAACTACCCTGACTCAGGATATAAAAGTAAGGGAGCAACCTTTATTGATTCCGGATTGTATCCTGTATTTTCTGACTGCGCCATTGTTTTTGAAAAGACCACCCGCACAAGCGCAGGAAAGCCAAGCAAAAGTCCACCGAAGGCATAGCACCGCCCCAGGCAAAACCAAAGCAACATGGGACTGTTTCCAGGGGGACCCCTGAAGGTGATGCGCACTTCAGCTCACAAGACTGGCGCGGCCATTTTGGAGAAGACTCCAATGGACTTCCACCCTCAGTTGTGACAAGATGGCAGGCGGAGAGCAACAGGTAATAGACGCCACCACTACAGTGATCTCCGTGATCACAAGCAGCAGTTACATGAGCTCCAGTTCCCACAGCTTCTGGCCCGGTGGTCCCGCTATGTCCTCCGGCGACACAGCCGACTCCATGGGTGGAGACCCATGAGGAATCAGACTACATCGGGTTCCAAGATCCCAAGCAGGATGAAGACTTCTACTCTGAATTTACCGTCTCCGGTGAAGAATATGGGGCGGAAGCCTATTTGGAAGACAAAGAGCTAGTGGCCATCACCACCTGCTAGGTTACAGCTCCTGGTGCCACCGGGATGCATAGGCCGCAAGTACCCAGAGGCGGGACAACCGCAGTGGATATTCGGGACTGAGCCAGAATTGTTCCAGGATTCCAGTGTTACCGCAGCCAGATGATCCAGTTAACCAGCAGGGAACCACAGCGGAGATGGAGAGGCAGTTCATTTGGTGCCTAGACAGGCCACGTCCAGGTGAGAATCCCCTTGAAAGGCGAAGAGCCACAGTAATCTCCTTGGATAAAGAGAAAGAATTCAGGGTCATCCAAGACTCCTACACGGGTGAGCACGTCCAAGTCAGCTAGAGGTCAGGAGGGGGAGATCATTGAGTACACCCTGAATGTACGAGACCGTAAGAGATGGGCTGCAGCAGTGACAACCCTCGTCACTATATCCAGGAGCCATTTAAGCCCACAGCACCCCAGGTTTGGAATGAAACATGGGACCAGTGTCACCGGCAGAAAGCCACTGAGGAAAAGGTATTTGTGGACACATCTATCAGGGCATCAGCAGCTCCTTAAAAGATTGTCAGGTGGGGAACCGCACCAGTTGCTGCAACAGAGGTCTACACCGTTTCCCAAATACAGCCCCAAGTCACCTACAATGTTGCTGTGACCTCTGTTCCTACTCCTGTGACAACCACTGCCTCATCAGCCACATGAGAGACGTGTATCTGCTGTAAGAGGAGTGGACCCAGATGACTGCTACCAGCGCAACCCAGAAAGAGTGTCCCCTGACACTCCAACCAGAGAGGCTCTGCTGTTGAGCTTGTTATGGACACTCTGCTGAGCCTAAGTTAAGCCACCTTGGCTCCCCTGATTGTGTGTTGTGTCCCCAGTTAGCAGCATCCCTGTTCAAGTCTTTGTGCCCAGCCTAGCCGTGTTCCCCTTTTCCTTCAATCCCCTTTCTTGTGAGGAACAAGCACTTCGCAAAAAGATACTTGTGTTGCTACTAAAAAGAGACTGATGAATCATAGCACCACTAAGGGTGTATATGGATTGATGCATCCACTGTTCCAGATGTTTACCAAGTTATTGCACTATGGACGATCTAACCATTGCCTGTTGCCAAAGTTATTTATATGGTTATTTACATTGTTCTTATGTGCCTATTTTATATGGTATGCTCTTTTTTAATCCATGCTTTGCCTTAACCTTCCGTTCAAACCTTTTCTCCAGGTGCTACGCTGTGGATGGATTTTCTCAAGTGGGGGAGTATGTGGTGTTCCACCACCAGGGGCTGGCTGGCAAATTTTAGCCCGGGGGGCAAGTACACAGCACTGGCCCATGAGTAGCAGGCTGGCGGCCCATCCTTAAAGGACCTCTCTGGCCTCTTACCTCTTACCTATAACATCTTCGGTCCTTCCAGTCATTTGTGACCAAATATCCTACTGTGCCCTGTGAAAGGGTCAGAACTCACTTTCCTGTAAAAGTCTATGGGGCGGCTCAGTGATGACACAAAACGGTTCCATAGACAGATGCTAGGAAAGCTGGGTGACCTCTATCATACTGAGTATAAGATGCTGGAGAGTTGGGTGACCTCCATCATGCTGAGTATAAGATGCTGGGAAAGCTGGGTGACCTCTATTATACTGAGTATAAGATGCTGGAAAGCTGGGTGACCTCCATCATACTGAGTATAAGATGCTGTGAAAGCTGGGTGACCTCCATTATACTTAGTATAGGATGGTGGGAAAGCTGGGTGACCTCTTTTATACTGAGTATAAGATGCTGGAAAGCTGGGTGACCTCCATCATACTGAGTATAAGATGCTGGGAAAGCTGGGTGACCTCTTTTATACTGAGTATAAGATGCTGGAAAGCTGGGTGACTTCCATGATACTGAGTATAAGATGCTGTGAAAGCTGGGTGACCTCCATTATACTGAGTATAGGATGGTGGGAAAGCTGGGTGACCCCCGTCGTACTAAGTATAAGATGGTGGGAAAGCTGGTGACCCCCATAATACTGTGTACAAGATGCTGGAAAGCTGGGTGACCTCCATCATACTGAGTATAAGTTGGTGGAAAAGCTGGTGACCCCCATAAAACTGTGTACAAGATGCTGGAAAGCTGGGTGACCTCCATCATACTCAGTATAAGATGCTGGAAAGCTGGGTGACCTCCATCATACTGAGTATAAGATGGTGGGAAAGCTGGGTGACCTCCATTATACTGAGGATAAGATGGTGGGAAAGCTGGGTGACCTCCATTATACTGAAGATAAGATGGTGGGAAAGCTGGGTGACCACCATTTTACTGAGGATAAGATGGTGGGAAAGCTGGGTGATCTCCATCATACTGAGTATAAGATGGTGGGAAAGCTGGGTGACCTCCATTATACTGAGGATAAGATGGTGGGAAAGCTGGGTGACCTCCATTATACTGAGGATAAGATGGTGGGAAAGCTGGGTGACCTCCATTATACTGAGGATAAGATGGTGGGAAAGCTGGGTGACCTCCATTATACTGAAGATAAGATGGTGGGAAAGCTGGGTGACCACCATTTTACTGAGGATAAGATGGTGGGAAAGCTGGGTGATCTCCATCATACTGAGTATAAGATGGTGGGAAAGCTGGGTGACCTCCATTATACTGAGGATAAGATGGTGGGAAAGCTGGGTGACCTCCATTATACTGAGGATAAGATGGTGGGAAAGCTGTGTGACCTCCATTATACTGAGGATAAGATGGTGGGAAAGCTGGGTGACCTCCATTATACTGAGTACAAATACAAGATGCTGGGAAAGCTGGGTGACCTCTATTATACTGTGTACAAGATGCTGGAAAGCTGGGTGACCTCCATTATACTGACTACAAATACAAGATGCTGGGAAAGCTGGGGTTTCTGTATTTTTACAATAGTTTATATCGCTCGATGTACTTCTGTATATATGTCTCCTCTATGTACTCCTGTAAATATGTCTCCTCTATGTACTCCTGTATATATATATATATATATATATATATATATATGTATCCTCTATGTACTACTGTATATATGCCTCCCCCTGTATATATGTATCCTCTATGTACTACTGTATATATGCCTCCCCCTGTATATATGTATCCTCTATGTACTGCTGTATATATGTATCCTCTATGTAGCAGGGACACATGCAGGCAGGGGCATGTCGGAGATAAGCGAGGGGGGGGGGTCATAGCGGGACACATGGTGCCTCCATCTAGGTAGAGTGTAGTAGTGGAGGTATAGTGGATAAGGGGTGTAGTAGTACAGATAAAGATGAGGGGTGAGGTAGTACAGGTATAGATATGGGGGGTATTAGTAGTACAGATGAGGGGGATTAGTAGTAGTAGTACAGGTATAGATATGGGGTGTATTAGTAATACAGATGAGGGGATTAGTAGTAATAGTACAGGTAAAGATGAGGGGTGTAGTAGTACAGGTAAAGATGTGGGGTGTAGTAGTAATAAAGGTATAGATGAGAGGTGACAGGGGCATACTGGGGGAAACTGGGGCAGCTGGGGATGACTGGGAGAGCTGGGGGTGTACGGGGCAAAATGGGGGTGACTAAGGGGGACTGGGGCAAACTGGGGTTGACTTAAGCGGGACTGGGGCAGTTGGAGTTGACTGAAGGAGGACTAGGGCAGACTGGGGGTGACTGAAGGGGGACTGGGGGCGACTGAGGGGGACTGGGGCAGACTGGGGATGACTGAGGGGGACTGGGGCAGCTGGGGGTGACTGAGGGGGACTGGGGCAGACTGGGGGTGACTGAGGGGGACTGGGGCAGACTGGGGATGACTTAGACAGCTGGGGGTGACTGAGGGGGACTGGGGCAGCTGGGGTTGACTGAGGGGGACTGAGGCAGCTGGGGGTGATTGAGGGGGACTGAGGCAGACTGGGGGTGACTCTAGGGGGATTGGGCAGCTGGAGGTGACTGAAGGGGGACTGGGGCAGCTGGGCGTGATTGGGGCAGGAGTGCACATATCCCTCCTCCTCTCACCCCGGCACACAGGTTCCCCTCCCGGCCACACGTGCAGGTCCCCGGTCTCTGGAGGAGGCCACAGGGACTGTAGAGGTGATAGCGTCACTGCCATTACTGGAGCTGTATAGCAGGATCGGGGGATGCAGATCCCGCTGTTCAGCTCCACGACCCGAAGCGACGCTATCACCACTACAGTCCCTGCAGCCTCCACCAGAGACCAAGGACCTGCACGTGTGGCCGGGAGGGGAACTGGACGTGATATGTGTAGCTGGGGCAGGTCAGTCGCGGCTCTGTTAGGCGGACTGCCCGACCGCCCTGCACCTCACCTCTGGCCCGACACTCCACGCACCGCCGCCCGCCATGCACCTCACCTCCGCACCGCCTGCTTGACCTGCAGCTCCAGACCAGCCGCCAACCCGTCACTCTACGCTGCTCCACTTGCAATGATTTTTTGTGAAAATGGAATTTACGATTTTAAAGGACAACTCCGGCGGGACCCCCCCCCAAAAAAAAACCCACAGACACACACAGACACCATACTCACCATCCCTCCGGTGACGATCGCCACTCCATTTGCCCGCCGTCCGCCTCACCGTCACCTGCCTCCGCCGTCCAGCGATGTCTCCTTCTTCCGGGTCCATGAGAGAGAAAAGGCTGCCAGTGAGCTTGCGCACCGGCAGCCTTTTCATTGGCTGGAGCGCATCACATGGCTTCCAGCAAGCTCAGCCAATCAGGGCATGTGCACCAGCAGCCTTTTCTCTCCCATTCACTCTCAATGAAGACGCCGAGGAGGAAGAAGACCCGGACCGCCCCCCGGCTCTGACATCACCCGACACCAGAGAAGAGGACCGTGACGACCGTAATAGGTAATGTATACATTCTTTAACTTCCGGGGTGGGGGGTCGGGGGTCGGAAAGTGGGGGAAGGGGGCCAGACCGGGTATTTAACCACATTACAAAGTTATATAACTTTGTAATGTGTGTTAAATAAGCCAAAAAAAATGTTCGCCGGAGTTGTCCTTTAATAGAAATCGATTATAACCTTCTGGGCAAATTAATTTGATTAATGGCCCAGCCCTAACTCCTCTGTATCACTCCTCCTGTATATATGTATCCTCCTGTATATATGTATCCTCCTGTATATATGTATCCTCCTGTATATATGTATCCTCCTGTGTAGGTCTCCTGTATATATGTATCCTCCTGTATATATGTATCCTCCTGTGTAGGTCTCCTGTATATATGTATCCTCCTGTGTAGGTCTCCTGTATATATGTCTCCTCCTGTATATATGTATCCTCTATGTACCCCTCTGTATGTCTCCTCCTGTATATATGTATCCTCCTGTGTAGGTCTCCTGTATATATGTATCCTCCTGTATATATGTATCCTCCTGTGTAGGTCTCCTGTATATATGTATCCTCCTGTATATATGTATCCTCCTGTGTAGGTCTCCTGTATATATGTATCCTCCTGTATATATGTATCCTCCTGTGTAGGTCTCCTGTATATATGTCTCCTCCTGTATATATGTCTCCTCCTGTATATATGTATCCTCTATGTACCCCTCTGTATGTCTCCTCCTGTATATATGTATCCTCCTGTGTAGGTCTCCTGTATATATGTCTCCTCCTGTGTAGGTCTCCTGTATATATGTATCCTCCTGTATATATGTCTCCTCCTGTATATATGTATCCTCCTGTGTAGGTCTCCTGTATATATGTATCCTCCTGTATATATGTATCCTCCTGTGTAGGTCTCCTGTATATATGTCTCCTCCTGTATATATGTATCCTCCTGTGTAGGTCTCCTGTATATATGTATCCTCCTGTATATATGTATCCTCAGTATACTCCTCTGTATGTCTCCTCCTGTATATATGTATCCTCCTGTGTAGGTCTCCTGTATATATGTCTCCTCCTGTATATATGTATCCTCCTGTGTAGGTTTCCTGTATATATGTCTCCTCCTGTATATATGTATCCTCTATGTACCCCTCTGTATGTCTCCTCCTGTATATATGTATCCTCCTGTGTGGGTCTCCTGTATATATGTATCCTCCTGTATATATGTATCCTCCTGTGTAGGTCTCCTGTATATATGTTTCCTCCTGTATATATGTATCCTCCTGTATATATGTATCCTCCTGTGTAGGTCTCCTGTATATATGTATCCTCCTGTGTAGGTCTCCTGTATATATGTATCCTCCTGTATATATGTATCCTCCTGTGTAGGTCTCCTGTATATATGTATCCTCCTGTGTAGGTCTCCTGTATATATGTATCCTCCTGTATATATGTATCCTCCTGTGTAGGTCTCCTGTATATATGTATCCTCCTGTGTAGGTCTCCTGTATATATGTATCCTCCTGTATATATGTATCCTCCTGTGTAGGTCTCCTGTATATATGTATCCTCCTGTATATATGTCTCCTCCTGTATATATGTATCCTCTATGTACCCCTTTGTATGTCTCCTCCTGTATATATGTCTCCTCCTGTGTAGGTCTCCTGTATATATGTCTCCTCCTGTATATATGTATCCTCTATGTACCCCTGTATATATGTCTCCTCCTGTATATATGTCTCCTCCTGTGTAGGTCTCCTGTATATATGTCTCCTCCTGTATATATGTATCCTCCTGTGTAGGTCTCCTGTATATATGTATCCTCCTGTGTAGGTCTCCTGTATATATGTATCCTCCTGTATATATGTATCCTCCTGTATATATGTATCCTCCTGTATATATGTATCCTCCTGTATATATGTATCCTCCTGTGTAGGTCTCCTGTATATATGTATCCTCCTGTATATATGTATCCTCCTGTGTAGGTCTCCTGTATATATGTATCCTCCTGTATATATGTATCCTCCTGTGTAGGTCTCCTGTATATATGTCTCCTCCTGTATATATGTATCCTCTATATACTCCTCTGTATGTCTCCTCCTGTATATATGTATCCTCTATATACTCCTCTGTATGTCTCCTCCTGTATATATGTATCCTCTATATACTCCTCTGTATGTCTCCTCCTGTATATATGTATCCTCCTGTGTAGGTCTCCTGTATATATGTCTCCTCCTGTATATATGTATCCTCTATGTATCACTCTGTATGTCTCCTCCTGTATATATGTATCCTCCTGTGTAGGTCTCCTGTATATATGTATCCTCCTGTATATATGTATCCTCTATGTATCACTCTGTATGTCTCCTCCTGTATATATGTATCCTCCTGTGTAGGTCTCCTGTATATATGTATCCTCCTGTGTAGGTCTCCTGTATATATGTATCCTCCTGTGTAGGTCTCCTGTATATATGTCTCCTCCTGTGTAGGTCTCCTGTATATATGTATCCTCCTGTGTAGGTCTCCTGTATATATGTCTCCTCCTGTGTAGGTCTCCTGTATATATGTCTCCTCCTGTATATATGTATCCTCCTGTGTAGGTCTCCTGTATATATGTATCCTCCTGTATATATGTATCCTCCTGTGTAGGTCTCCTGTATATATGTATCCTCCTGTGTAGGTCTCCTGTATATATGTATCCTCCTGTGTAGGTCTCCTGTATATATGTCTCCTCCTGTATATATGTATCCTCCTGTGTAGGTCTCCTGTATATATGTCTCCTCCTGTATATATGTATCCTCCTGTGTAGGTCTCCTGTATATATGTCTCCTCCTGTATATATGTATCCTCCTGTGTAGGTCTCCTGTATATATGTATCCTCCTGTATATATGTATCCTCCTGTGTAGGTCTCCTGTATATATGTATCCTCCTGTGTAGGTCTCCTGTATATATGTCTCCTCCTGTATATATGTCTCCTCCTGTATATATGTATCCTCCTGTGTAGGTCTCCTGTATATATGTATCCTCCTGTATATATGTATCCTCCTGTGTAGGTCTCCTGTATATATGTATCCTCCTGTGTAGGTCTCCTGTATATATGTATCCTCCTGTATATATGTATCCTCCTGTGTAGGTCTCCTGTATATATGTATCCTCCTGTATATATGTATCCTCCTGTGTAGGTCTCCTGTATATATGTATCCTCCTGTATATATGTATCCTCTATGTCAGGGAGGGGGAACCTTGGCTCTTCAGCTGTTGCAAAACTACAACTCCCATCATGCATGGACAGCCTATGGCTACCCAGGTATGATGGTAGTAGTAGTTGTGCACCAGCTGGAGGGCCTTGGTCCCCTCCCCCTGCCCTATGTCCTGCTGTGTAGGTACCTGGCTTGCTGCAGACACCATCTTCTCGGTCTTCAGGCTCTTCTAGCCCAGACACAGGAGAACCAGCTGGGAGGAGAGAGCGGCCTCTGGTGGCCGGAGGAAGATACTGCCTACAGCAGTTTGCTTTTTACCATAAGCCTCATAGGCTTATCTGCATAATGGCCATAAAGGGGGTGGGGCTTACCGGCATGGGGGCGGGGCTTCAGCGGCCGCTTCCATCACAGTCCGGATCCACAGCACAGCCACAGGTAAATATGACTGAAGAGGGCGGGGCTGTAAGCAGGGGAGGCGGGGCACTGAGGACTCCAGCCAGCTGTCAGCCGCCATGCGGCCCTGACAACTGGGGGAAGACCGGCCCAGGGGGCATATGCCCCCCTGCCCCCCGGCCCAGGGGGCATATGCCCCCCTGCCCCCCGGCCCAGCCCGCCCCTGCCCACCACGGGTGTTTTGTATCTCTCCTTTGCACCCCTCCAAAAGCTTTTCAAAAGGTTAAGTGGTGATGAAGGTATTTCTATCGTTTCACCACTAGATATCAGTATCTTTTATCTTTATACGCATTTCTATGTGTCATGGCCGCGGCGGCGTCCCGTGCTCCGGGACGCCGCCGCAACCGCCATCCAGCTCAGGCAGCCGCCGGGGTCCTGGTGCAGGGACCCGGCGCTGCTGTCTGTTCGGCCCCGGGGGGCGCCTCACCTCGTCCCGCTCCTCCTTCCGTCTGTGCCGGCCGGCGCGCGCGTCCCCGCCTCCTAGGGCGCGCGCGCGCCGGCTGTCTCAGATTTAAAGGGCCAGTCCGCCCCTAATTGGTAGTTGCACCCTATCACTCCCTATAAATCCCAGCATGCCCTGTCCCCTGTGTTGGAGCCTCTACATGCTTCCCATAGCGTTTGGCCCAGCTCCCTGTTGTTCCTGATACCTGTCCGCTACCTGGTCCCTAGTCCTTGTTCCTGATTCCTGTCCGCTACCCAGTCCCTACTCTTAGTCCCTGGTTCCTGCTTCCCGTCTCTCTGCTGTTCCTGTGTTCAGCCTGTCACCTGCGGTACGCTTACACGCCACTGTCAGTACCTGCTCCTGTCACGCCTCGCCTGCCGTCACCAGCAACCAAGCCAGGGGTAGCGACCTGGGGGTCGCCTGCCGCAGCAAGTCCATCCCGCCTTGCGGCGGGCTCTGGTGAAAACCAGCGGCCCCTTAGACTCCGCTCCCTGGTGAGGTTTGTGCCATCGCTGGTGCCGGTCCAGTGGATCCACTACTCCGGGCGTTACAGTAGGCTCCAACCATGGATCCCGGCGAGGTGCCTGATCTCCGTGACGTCGCCAGAGTGGTCGCTCAACAGGCTCAACAGATCCAGCAGCAGTCGCAGCAAATCCAGCAATTGACTGCCGCCCTACAGCAGCATACTACAGGCCAGCGCCCACCACCACCAGCAACCACTTCGGGACTCCAAATGGCCCTCCCGAATAAATATGGAGGTGATCCCAAGTTGTGCAGGGGATTCCTGACTCAATGCACAATGCATATTGAACTGTTAAGTAGTCAGTTTCCCACCGAGCGCTCTAAAGTGGCCTTTATCATCAGCCTATTGGAGGGTAGAGCTCTGGCCTGGGCCACGCCACTGTGGGACCGTGATGATCCTGTTGCTGCCAATCTCCGGGCCATCCTGGCCGAGTTTCGCTCCGTCTTTGAGGAACCTGCCCGTGCCACCTCAGCCGAGACTGCTCTTCTCAACCTCTCACAAGGGAGCTCCTCTGTCGGTGACTACGCCATCCAGTTCCGCACCCTGGCAGCTGAATTGGACTGGAATGAGGCCGCCCTAATAGCCACCTTCAAGAAGGGTCTATCCAGCCGAGTGAAAGACGTACTCTCCGCCCGCGATCTTCCTCCTTCTCTAAACGATAATATCCTACTGGCTACCAGAGTCGACAACCGGTTTTTCGAGAGAGAGGAGGAGGTCCGGCAGGAACGACGACTGAGCCTGCCCCGTCGCCTTCCTCGGCTGGCACCGGTGTTCCAGAGTCCCGTTGCTCCCATACTCCAGTCGCCTCCAGAAGTCCCTATGCAGGTGGAACGAGCTCGCCTGACGACTGATGAGAGAGCCCGCCGCATGGAGCTGAATCTCTGTCTCTATTGCGGTGGTGCAGATCACTACCGGCAGAGATGTCCCCAACGTCCTCAGCGTCCGGGAAACGCTCGCACCTAGGTCCGGTGGGAGAGGCCTCCCTAGGTGTGAATGCCACCTCTCCAAGGTTGACTATACCCGTCTCCATCCAGACACCTACAGGGCAAGTTTTCCAGACTTCTGCCCTCATCGACTCTGGCTCTGCTGGCAGTTTCATCTCTGCTTCTTTGGTCCAAAGATGGCGGCTACCCGTGATCCAGCTAGCCCAACCCCGGTCTATCTCTTCGGTTACGGGGGAGATTCTTACCGAAACTGTGCACTGCCAGACGGCACCCCTAGCCCTCCGGGTGGGCGCCTTACATCAGGAGAGGATCTCCTTCTATGTGTTGAGCCATTCCTCCTCTAACATCCTGCTGGGCCTTCCTTGGCTGCAATTTCATGCCCCTAAGCTGGACTGGAGAACTGGGGAGGTTCTCAGCTGGGGCCAGGACTGTCATAACCGGTGTCTGAGATCTCCTCAACCCAAGTGCTCTACGAGGTCTCCTGCTAATGACAAGCCTCTAGCCGGTCTACCAGAGGACTACCAAGATTTCGGTGATGTTTTCTCGGCCAAGGAGGCGGACTCTCTACCACCCCATCGGGTCTATGATTGCCCTATAGACCTTCTTCCCGGGGCATCCCCTCCACGTGGTCGGGTATACCCTCTCTCTGTGCCCGAGACTGAAGCCATGTCCTCCTACATCCGGGAGCACTTACAAAAGGGCTTTATTCGTAAATCCACGTCTCCCGCTGGCGCAGGATTCTTCTTTGTCCAGAAGAAGGACGGTTCCCTTCGCCCATGCATAGACTACCGGGGCTTGAATAAGGTGACTGTTAAGAACCGCTATCCTCTTCCACTTATTCCTGAACTATTCGACCGTCTTCGTGGAGCTAAGATCTTCTCCAAGCTGGATCTCAGGGGAGCGTATAACTTGATCCGTATTCGTAAAGGAGACGAATGGAAGACCGCTTTCAACACCAGAGATGGGCACTACGAATACCTGGTCATGCCATTCGGCCTATGTAATGCTCCAGCGGTCTTCCAGGAATTCGTGAACGACATCTTCCGAGACCTCCTCTATGTCTGCGTCATTGTCTATTTGGACGACATTTTGGTCTTCTCCCCGGATCAGCAGACTCATGTGGCACAAGTGCGTCAGGTCCTCCGAAGACTACGGGCCAACCATTTATACGCCAAGCTTGAAAAGTGTGTTTTCCATCAGCGCAGTCTTCCATTTCTTGGCTATATCGTCTCCGACCAGGGTCTACAAATGGACCCGGCCAAGCTCTCAGCTGTCCTCCAATGGCCACGCCCTGTGGGACTTAGAGCAATCCAGCGTTTCCTTGGATTCGCCAACTATTATCGGCAATTCATCCCTCACTTTTCTACCCTGGTCGCACCCATCGTGGCTCTCACTAAAAAGAAGGCGGACCCCAGACGTTGGCCTCCAGAGGCCGAACAAGCCTTCAATAGCCTCAAGTCTGCCTTTGCCTCTGCTCCTGCCCTAGTCCGCCCGGATGTCTCCAGGCCGTTTTCTCTCGAGGTCGATGCTTCTTCTGTGGGCGCAGGAGCCGTTCTCTCGCAAAGGGACACAGCAGGCAAGACCAGAACCTGCGGGTTCTTTTCTAGGACTTTCTCCCCTGCCGAGAGGAACTATACTATTGGGGACCGTGAACTCCTGGCCATTAAGTTGGCACTGGAGGAGTGGCGTCATCTACTAGAGGGGGCTAAACACCCCGTTAACATCTACACGGACCACAAGAACCTCCTCTACCTCCAGTCGGCTCAACGCCTCAATCCCCGGCAGGCCAGGTGGTCTCTCTTCTTCTCTCGGTTCAACTTTACCATCCATTTTCGTCCAGCCGAGAGGAACCTAAAGGCCGATGCATTATCCCGAGCATCCGATGTCATGGGGCAAGAGGAATCTCCTCGTCACATAATACCTCCCGACCGCCTAGTACCAGTTGCTACTTCTGCTCTGCAGAGACTGCCCCCCGGGAAGACTTATGTGCGCCCCACGCTCCGTAGACGCATCTTGAAGTGGGGGCATTCCTCTTTGGTGGCCGGGCACCCAGGAACTCAAAAGACTGGGCAATTGATCTCCCGTCACTACTGGTGGCCCAATCTCCTCCAGGATGTCAAGGATTTTGTGGCTTCCTGTGCAGTCTGTGCCAGGAATAAGTCTCCCCGTCAAAGACCTGCCGGCCTACTTTTGCCCTTGCCAGTCCCGGACCATCCCTGGCACCACATTGGGATGGATTTCATCACCGACCTACCACCATCTGCGGGCAATACTGTTATTTGGGTGGTGACGGACCGCTTCTCTAAAATGGCTCACTTCGTGGCTCTTCCTGGCCTACCCTCTGCTCCTCGTCTGGCTCAGTTGTTCTTCCGACACATCTTCCGCCTGCATGGACTTCCTCTTCACATTGTGTCCGACCGAGGCTCTCAATTTGTCTCTAAGTTTTGGCGTGCCCTCTGCTCGCAGCTCCAAGTAAAGCTGGACTTCTCATCAGCCTACCATCCCCAGTCTAACGGGCAAGTGGAGAGAGTCAATCAGATCCTGGGTAACTACCTACGGCATTTTGTGTCCAGCCGCCAAGACAACTGGTCCGACCTCCTTCCATGGGCGGAATTCTCCTATAACCATCTGGACTCGAGTTCCACAGGCAAGTCTCCTTTCTATGTGGTCTACGGGCATCATCCTCGTCCTCCTCTGCCTCTCTCTCCATCCTCTGGGGTCCCAGCCGTGGAGGAGCTGTTATCTGACCTGCAGTCGATCTGGGAACAAACTCGACAGTCCTTACTCAAAGCCTCAGAACGCATGAAGGACCAGGCTGATAAGAAGAGGAGACCTGCCACAAATTTTCGTCCAGGTGACAAAGTCTGGCTCTCGGCCAAATATGTTCGACTCAAGATTCCCAGCTACAAGTTGGGTCCCCGATTCCTTGGTCCTTTTTCGGTGCTGAAACGCATAAACCCTGTCACCTACAAACTCCGCCTGCCCCCTACTATGCGGATTCCGAACGCCTTCCATGTCTCCCTCTTGAAGCCTGTGGTCCTCAACCGGTTCTCCGATCAGTCTCCGTTCTCTGTTCCACAAGCCGTCTCAGACGACGTCTACGTTGTTAAAGATATTCTGGCCATGAAAACTGTCAGAGGGAGACGTTTCTTCCTGGTGGACTGGAGAGGATTTGGTCCGGAGGAGAGGTCCTGGGAACCCGAGGCTAACATCCTGGATAAAGATCTCATCAAGGGGTTCCTGCAGGCAAGAAAGAGGGGGAGGCCAAAGGGGGGGGGTACTGTCATGGCCGCGGCGGCGTCCCGTGCTCCGGGACGCCGCCGCAACCGCCATCCAGCTCAGGCAGCCGCCGGGGTCCTGGTGCAGGGACCCGGCGCTGCTGTCTGTTCGGCCCCGGGGGGCGCCTCACCTCGTCCCGCTCCTCCTTCCGTCTGTGCCGGCCGGCGCGCGCGTCCCCGCCTCCTAGGGCGCGCGCGCGCCGGCTGTCTCAGATTTAAAGGGCCAGTCCGCCCCTAATTGGTAGTTGCACCCTATCACTCCCTATAAATCCCAGCATGCCCTGTCCCCTGTGTTGGAGCCTCTACATGCTTCCCATAGCGTTTGGCCCAGCTCCCTGTTGTTCCTGATACCTGTCCGCTACCTGGTCCCTAGTCCTTGTTCCTGATTCCTGTCCGCTACCCAGTCCCTACTCCTAGTCCCTGGTTCCTGCTTCCCGTCTCTCTGCTGTTCCTGTGTTCAGCCTGTCACCTGCGGTACGCTTACACGCCACTGTCAGTACCTGCTCCTGTCACGCCTCGCCTGCCGTCACCAGCAACCAAGCCAGGGGTAGCGACCTGGGGGTCGCCTGCCGCAGCAAGTCCATCCCGCCTTGCGGCGGGCTCTGGTGAAAACCAGCGGCCCCTTAGACTCCGCTCCCTGGTGAGGTTTGTGCCATCGCTGGTGCCGGTCCAGTGGATCCACTACTCCGGGCGTTACACTATGCAAGCACAGCTGAAGGTCCCAATGAGTTAAGGTTTTCCATGTACCATGTGTTCTTATTGCCCAATAGGTGGTGCTTTCTTCTTTTATCCTTCTTTCTTTTGCATGCACCCACCCCCACCACTCACAGGGTAGATTACTTGGCCCCTGTAGGAAGTTAGTTACACTGGTAGAGGAAGTGCAGCCTGAGTTCTAGTTGGATTCTTGTGGGAGAAAGACACACAGAGTAAGTGTCCCAGCTGTAGCCAAGCCAGGGCCTGGCTTATGCCAGAACCCTTGTTCAGGACTAAAGAAGAGCCGGTTTCCGTCTAGTCTAAGACACGTGTGTAAAGATGCAGCTAGAGACAACCAGTTCTTCCAGTATTCCTACTATATCTACTATGCAGTGCTAAACACTTTAAGGGAGAAGAATCCCCACACCGTGAACCAGTCTAAAAAGTGCAGGGCAGTATCCTGATATACAAGATGAACTAGCCTGGATAGGACAATGCTACGAAGGAAGGTCTACGTATCCTATCTCGCAGTTCAAATAACTGGGACACCCCAGGAAACTTACCTTCACCCAGATAAGCACAACTGGGGCTTGTATCACCCTATTAGGAGGCGTCACCGGACACAAGGTGGGCACAAGGTGGTCAGACCAAAGTCTATACACCGGTACAAGTGACTTCTAACTCTACAAGTATTCTCTAACGTCGAGTACATTGCTACATTGGGTTGGGACTCCCTCAACAAACTCTTCTCTACTCTCACCTTTACATGCGCCGCTACAACTACCTTCCCTTCTACTTCCACAATCACCTCCTCAAGCACAAACCAGTTTAAGCACTAAAGTCTATGTGAAGATTTATCTATTTTGCTAAAGTGTGTTGTACTACTGAAAGACTGTACAGTAAAGCTCTTCTATTTTTATATCACTGGGACTCTATCATCCTTTATATGCACCCGCCCTATACTCACCAACCGCACACCTTGGCTTATTTTCCCCGATACCGATAGTCCAGGTGGGTCACAACACAAAGCAGGTACCAACCTCCCACCTGTGTGCTGGACTAGCACTGGCGTCACAACTATAACATCACCGGCTGAGGTGTACAACAAAACCGACCAACCACAACAGAAGTGGAGCCACCAGCAACATCTTAGTACGTCACCGGTCAAGCACCACATTATCTATTATCGTGCATCAATGCCTTTTTATTGCTCACAATCGCTTTTTTGTCCATACTCAATAAAGTTTTTCAATGAAGGAGTTTAACATAGCTTGTCGGCCGGTCATGTGACCCTCTCATGTGCCGAGACTTGAGCAGGGGGATGTTTGATGGTCTGCAGCCATGTTAGTTGTGGCTTCTATGTTTAAATCAATCACACATGATATGTTTGGCTGGTCAGGTGACTGACGCCATCTTGTTTGTGGATTTCCATCTCTGGCATGTTGCACAGCCCCAGGTATGTTCTATTATTTCATTATTTATATATATATATATATATATATATATATATATATATATCTATCTGGTTTCCACACCGAGGCCATTAACCCAGTGAGGGAGGCAATGTGTGGGGAGCAGTGGACCCCATCATGGACCTTCTGATAATTTGGTCATTTTCTGGTTATACTTACCTTACTTGTTTTGCACGTCTTTTGGTACCTTTTTTTCTACCTCATCCTTATTGTTACAGTAGTGCGGCACAGATATCACTTCAGATTTATTGGTATATATTGTGATATGTATGTTGGTATATACCAACATGTGGGGAACCTTTTCCATGTCGAGGGCCGGTCGGGCATTAATAAAATCACTTGAGGGCCACATACTGTGCGCGGCAGTTAGTAGCGGGGGTTTGCAGCACCCGGGGCAAGGCAAAGTATTGTTCCCCTAGTGCCCCTGCTATTGAAGTTTTCCCCCCAGTGATGCCCCTTGTAGTCTAGTTATCCCCCCCCCCCAGTCATGTCCCTGGTAGCCTAGTTACCCCCCCAGTCATGTCCCTGGTAGCCTAGTTACCCCCCCCCCCCCCCAGTCATGTCCCTGGTAGCCTAGTTACCCCCCCAGTCATGTCCCTGGTAGCCTAGTTACCCCCCCAGTCATGTCCCTGGTAGCCTAGTTACCCCCCCCCCCCAGTCATGTCCCTGGTAGCCTAGTTACCCCCCCAGTCATGTCCCTGGTAGCCTAGTTACCCCCCCAGTCATGTCCCTGGTAGCCTAGTTACCCCCCCAGTCATGTCCCTTGTAACCTAGTTACCCCCCGAGTCATGTCATGTTATGGTATTGGTATATGTTGGTATATGGTATCGGTATATGTTGGTATATGTTGTGATATATGTTGGTATATGGTATCGGTATATGTTGGTATATGGTATTGGTATATGTTGGTATATGGTATTGGTATAATATGTTGGTATATGGTATCTGTATATGTTGGTATATGTTGTGATATATGTTGGTATATGGTATCAGTATATGTTGGTATATGGTATCGGTATATGTTGGTATATGTTGTGATATATGTTGGTATATGGTATCGGTATATGTTGGTATATGGTATTGGTATATGTTGGTATATGGTATTGGTATAATATGTTGGTATATGGTATCGGTATATGTTGGTATATGTTGTGATATATGTTGGTATATGGTATCGGTATATGTTGGTATATGGTATTGGTATATGTTGTGATATATGTTGGTATATGGTATCTGTATATGGTATCGGTATATGTTGTGATATATGTTGGTATATGGTATTGGTATATGGTATCGGTATATGTTGTGATATATGTTGGTATATGGTATTGGTATATGTTGGTATATGGTATTGGTATATGTTGGTATATGTTGTGATATATGTTGGTATATGGTATCGGTATATGTTGTGATATATGTTGGTATATGGTATCGGTATATGTTGGTATATGTTGTGATATATGTTGGTATATGGTATCGGTATATGTTGGTGTATGGTATTGGTATATGTTGGTATATGGTATCGGTATATGTTGGTATATGTTGTGATATATGTTGGTATATGGTATCGGTATATGTTGGTATATGGTATCGGTATATGTTGGTATATGGTATCGGTATATGTTGGTATATGGTATTGGTATATGGTATCGGTATATGTTGGTATATGGTATCGGTATATGTTGGTATATGGTATCGGTATATGTTGGTATATGGTATTGGTATATGTTGTGATATATGTTGGTATATGGTACATTGTACAATCGTCTTCAGATTTATTGGTTAGATATGGTCCTTGCCATTTTTCTTGTCTGCTTGTATCCTGGGGGCTTTTCCCCATATACACCCCCTTGCGACCCCCTTGATGTATTTTGTGTGTTTAAATGTTTTTAACTGTTTATGTCCCAGTGTGATGTTTGTTATTTTGATTTATGTGAAATAAAGATACATATTTTCTTCTTATTTTGTTCGGTGTGCCAGTGAGTATATAGGACAGGCCTTTCTTTTTGTTTTGTTGGTACTATTTATATTCCTGTCACCTTCTGACCACCCTGTAACATTGGCGGTGCATAATCCACATATTTTTGTCATTATTGTTGTGTCCCGGCACAGGTGTAGTGATATTGTAGTGATATGGTAGTGTCCCGGCACAGGTGTAGTGATATGGTATTGTCCCGACATAGGTGTAGTAATATTGTAGTGTGTCGGCACAGGTGTAGTGATATGGTAGTGTCCCGGTACATATGTAGTGATATTGTAGTGATATGGTAGTGTCCCGACACAGGTGTAGTGATATGGTATTGTCCCAACATAGGTGTAGTAATATTGTAGTGTGTCGGCACAGGTGTAGTGATATTGTAGTGATATGGTAGTGTGCCGGCACAGGTGTAGTGATATTATAGTGTCCTGGCACAGGTGTAGTGATATTATAGTGTCCTGGCACAGGTGTAGTGATATTGCAGTGTGCCGACACAGGTGTAGTGATATGGTAGTGTCCCAGCATAGGTGTAGTGATATTGTATTGTCCTGGCACAGGTATAGTGCTATTGTAGTGTCCTGGCACAGGTTTAGTGCTATTGTAGTGTCCTGGCACAGGTGTAGTGCTATTATAGTGTCCTGGCACAGGTGTAGTGATATTGCAGTGTGCCGACACAGGTGTAGTGATATTGTAGTGATATGGTAGTGTCCCGGCACAGGTATAGTGATATGGTATTGTCCCGACATAGGTGTGGTGATATTGTAGTGTGCCGGCACAGGTGTAGTGATATTGTAGTGTTCCGGCACAGGTGTAGTGATATGGTAGTGTCCCGGCACAGGTGTAGTGATATGGTAGTGTCCTGGCACAGGTGTACTGATATTATAGTGTCCTGGCACAGGTGTAGTGATATTGCAGTGTGCCGACACAGGTGTAGTGATATGGTAGTGTCCTGGCACAAGTGTAGTGATATTGTATTGTCCCGGCACAGGTGTAGTGATATTATAGTGTCCTGGCAAAGGTGTAGTGCTATTGTAGTGTCCTGACACAGGTGTAGTGATATTGCAGTGTGCCAACACAGGTGTAGTGATATGGTAGTGTCCCAGCATAGGTGTAGTGATATTGTATTGTCCTGGCACAGTTGTAGTGACATTGTAGTGTCCTGGCACAGGTGTAGTGCTATTGTAGTGTCCCGGCACAGGTGTAGTGCTATTATAGTGTCCTGGCACAGGTGTAGTGATATTGCAGTGTGCCGACACAGGTGTAGTGATATGGTAGTGTCCCAGCATAGGTGTAGTGATATTGTATTGTCCCGGCACAGGTGTAGTGCTATTGTAGTGTCCCGGCACAGGTGTAGTGCTATTATAGTGTCCTGGCACAGGTGTAGTGATATTGCAGTGTGCCGACACAGGTGTAGTGATATGGTAGTGTCCCAGCATAGGTGTAGTGATATTGTATTGTCCTGGCACAGGTATAGTGCTATTGTAGTGTCCTGGCACAGGTGTAGTGCTATTGTAGTGTCCTGGCACAGGTGTAGTGCTATTGTAGTGTCCTGGCACAGGTGTAGTGATATGGTAGTGTCCCGGCACAGGTGTAATGATAGCAAAGGTACCCCTATGAAAAGGAGCTAGTTCCTGGTGGGAGGGTCTTAGTCTTGGTCAGTGGAGGTGGGGAGGGCCTGAGACACCACAGAGCCAGAGAGGTTTCTTCTATGCATTTTACTGCCGCTAGCATGCAGTGCTAGAGCCTTAGGAGTAAGGACATCCTCTGAGGATCACCTTGCCCATGCCAGGGTTACCTTCTGCAACACACAGATCAGTCTACCTGAGTTAGGTGCTGACCCCAGTAGGACAAAGCTGCAGTTAACGTCTACATATCCTAATGTAACGCACGGTTATTCTGGGAAATTTTGCAAAGTCTGCTCACCGCAGCGCAGGGTCCTGGGACCTCGTACTACTCTAGCAGGACGGGTATCCCAACACTATAGGGCAACAGGTGGTCCAATCACAGAGATCTATACATGAGTACGAGTATCTTCTTCTACTTCTATTCTCTACTACTCTATCCCGGCAGAGTACACGGCTACATTGGACAGGGCCCTCACGACGCTCCTCACCTCTTTGTTGTTACAAACAGTGATGAGCGAACATGTTTGTAAATGTTCGTCTGTTCATACGAACATGACGCTAATTGTTTGCCGATCACAATGTGTTCACTCATTGGAATGGTTGTAATAATCATTTTCGAACATATTGGAACATGGGAATTTCCGGCGCTGCCTATTTTACGCTTTGCACCTGATAATCTGTACACATGTGGGTTGACCGAAAGGTGCGCTTCTACTGTATGTTCGTTATTTGTTGGTGAATGTTTGGCAAACACGAACCGATCTCGATGTTCGCTCATTACTAGTTACAACTCTCTGTTACTACCTCCTACCCGCACCTGCACTTACCTGACTGTACCCAACGTGTATTGCACTGAATCAGGTTCGATGACGTCACCAGACGGATTCAGCCAATCAGGATCCCACTTCCCCACTTTGCCCGGATACAGTCTGCATACCTGGAAAGATCTGGAAAGGTGAGACCATGCCACCCCCCCCCCCCCCCCCCAAACACACACAGAATCTACCACTTAAGTTAGTTGTAACGACCCTCATATGCTTAATAAAGGAAATATAACCGGCTATCACTCCAGGAAGGGTTAAAGGGGAATTACCTGTAGGAACCCAACCCAGGAAAGGGGGCAGCCCACTCACATGTGCCCCCTACACCATCCGCTCTGTGGGAATTCCATTTATTACCCATATGACACCGCACCAGGTCTGCTGCCCACCATCCAGACACAAGGAGAGAACTCTCCAAGGACTCATGGCGGTGCAGACCCACAGCAATGTCCCCGAGCTCCTGAATCTTATATCTGTGAATTACCGACCGATAAAAGCTCCAGCCGCAAAACATCACCAGGAGCCATCGACTCCAGAAAGAGCCAAGCTGAAAAGAAGACAACGACGGCCACTCCTGGCCCCTCCGCAAAACCGGCCACAGGGCCCCCAGCATGGCCCTCTATCCTGCCGCTGTCTTCTGCAGGAGGAAGTGGCCCGGTGGTGACTGCGACCTCTGCGACCCCTGACTCAGAGATGAGTGAGGAAATGAAGGATGTGGCCCTACAGGGGCCCGAGGACCCTACGACCTCACATGAACACCCAGACACATGGTGACATCTCATAGAGAACAGCACCATTGACTGATGATGGCCGCCCGCCCGCCCACCGCCTCAGATCCGAGCATCGTGATCACAGACGATCCCCAGAGACGTCTGCATCTTGTACAAAGTCCAGGAGAATAATGGGAGTGATTGTAGCCAGGGATACACGTCTGGACGCGGCTCGCAGGAGAGCCGCACGTTTCCATGGTCACCGTCTTCCTCTGACTTTCCTGCTTTTCTACAATGAAATAACTTGTGTGGAATTACGTCTATGGCCGCGCTCCGAGCAGAGACATGAAGGCGACCGAAGCCAGAAAATAAAGACGCAAATCTGAAAAACGAGCACGATCCACATACGGCAACGGTGACCGACAGCATGGCACGGCTCATAACAGAGGCATCCGGTGAAAAACAGCGCCCCCACACTCTGCAGGCTGAGGATGGTATTACATCAATCTAAGGAATAGGAGCCGCACAGTCTGCCTCCCCCATAGTGTATACAGGACCTCCCCGCACAGTCTGCCTCCCCCATAGTATATACAGGAGCTCCCCGCACAGTCTGCCTCCCCCATAGTGTATACAGGAGCTCCCCGCACAGTCTGCCTCCCCCATAGTGTATACAGGAGCTCCCCGCACAGTCTGCCTCTCCCATAGTGTATATACAGGAGCTCCCCGCACAGTCTGCCTCTCCCATAGTATATACAGGAGCTCCCCGCACAGTCTGCCTCTCCCATAGTGTATATACAGGAGCTCCCCGCACAGTCTGCCTCTCCCATAGTATATACAGGAGCTCCCCGCACAGTCTGCCTCTCCCATAGTATATACAGGAGCTCCCCGCACAGTCTGCCTCCCCCATAGTGTATATACAGGAGCTCCCCGCACAGTCTGCCTCTGCCATAGTATATACAGGAGCTCCCCGCACAGTCTGCCTCTCCCATAGTGTATACAGGAGCTCCCCGCACAGTCTGCCTCTCCCATAGTGTATACAGGAGCTCCCCGCACAGTCTGCCTCCCCCATAGTGTATACAGGAGCTCCCCGCACAGTCTGCCTCCCCCATAGTGTATACAGGAGCTCCCCGCACAGTCTGCCTCCCCCATAGTGTATACAGGAGCTCCCCGCACAGTCTGCCTCTCCCATAGTGTATACAGGAGCTCCCCGCACAGTCTGCCTCCCCCATAGTGTATACAGGAGCTCCCCGCACAGTCTGCCTCCCCCATAGTGTATACAGGAGCTCCCCGCACAGTCTGCCTCTCCCATAGTGTATACAGGAGCTCCCCGCACAGTCTGCCTCCCCCATAGTGTATATACAGGAGCTCCCCGCACAGTCTGCCTCTCCCATAGTATATACAGGAGCTCCCCGCACAGTCTGCCTCCCCCATAGTGTATATACAGGAGCTCCCCGCACAGTCTGCCTCTCCCATAGTATATACAGGAGCTCCCCGCACAGTCTGCCTCTCCCATAGTGTATACAGGAGCTCCCCGCACAGTCTGCCTCTCCCATAGTGTATACAGGAGCTCCCCGCACAGTCTGCCTCCCCCATAGTGTATACAGGAGCTCCCCGCAAAGTCTGCCTCTCCCATAGTGTATACAGGAGCTCCCCGCACAGTCTGCCTCTCCCATAGTGTATACAGGAGCTCCCCGCACAGTCTGCCTCCCCCATAGTGTATACAGGAGCTCCCCGCACAGTCTGCCTCTCCCATAGTGTATACAGGAGCTCCCCGCACAGTCTGTCTCCCCCATAGTGTATACAGGAGCTCCCCGCACAGTCTGCCTCCCCCATAGTGTATACAGGAGCTCCCCGCACAGTCTGCCTCTCCCATAGTGTATACAGGAGCTCCCCGCACAGTCTGCCTCCCCCATAGTGTATACAGGAGCTCCCCGCACAGTCTGTCTCTCCCATAGTGTATACAGGAGCTCCCCGCACAGTCTGCCTCCCCCATAGTGTATACAGGAGCTCCCCGCACAGTCTGCCTCCCCCATAGTATATACAGGAGCTCCCCGCACAGTCTGCCTCTCCCATAGTGTATACAGGAGCTCCCCGCACAGTCTGTCTCTCCCATAGTGTATACAGGAGCTCCCCGCACAGTCTGCCTCCCCCATAGTGTATACAGGAGCTCCCCGCACAGTCTGCCTCCCCCATAATGTATACAGGAGCTCCCCGCACAGTCTGCCTCCCCCATAGTGTATACAGGAGCTCCCCGCACAGTCTGCCTCCCCCATAGTGTATACAGTACCTCCCCGCACAGTCTGCCTCTCCCATAGTATATACAGGAGCTCCCCGCACAGTCTGCCTCCCCCATAGTATATACAGGAGCTCCCCGCACAGTCTGCCTCTCCCATAGTGTATACAGGACCTCCCCGCACAGTCTGCCTCCCCCATAGTGTATACAGGAGCTCCCCGCACAGTCTGCCTCTCCCATAGTGTATACAGGAGCTCCCCCCACAGTCTGCCTCCCCCATAGTGTATACAGGAGCTCCCCGCACAGTCTGCCTCTCCCATAGTGTATACAGGAGCTCCCCCCACAGTCTGCCTCCCCCATAGTGTATACAGGAGCTCCCCGCACAGTCTGCCTCCCCCATAGTATATACAGGAGCTCCCCGCACAGTCTGCCTCTCCCATAGTGTATACAGGACCTCCCCGCACAGTCTGCCTCCCCCATAGTGTATACAGGAGCTCCCCGCACAGTCTGCCTCTCCCATAGTGTATACAGGAGCTCCCCCCACAGTCTGCCTCCCCCATAGTGTATACAGGAGCTCCCCGCACAGTCTGCCTCCCCCATAGTGTATACAGGAGCTCCCCGCACAGTCTGTCTCCCCCATAGTGTATACAGGAGCTCCCCGCACAGTCTGCCTCTCCCATAGTGTATATACAGGAGCTCCCCGCACAGTCTGCCTCCCCCATAGTGTATACAGGAGCTCCCCGCACAGTCTGCCTCCCCCATAGTGTATACAGGAGCTCCCCGCACAGTCTGTCTCCCCCATAGTGTATACAGGAGCTCCCCGCACAGTCTGCCTCCCCCATAGTGTATACAGGAGCTCCCCGCACAGTCTGCCTCTCCCATAGTGTATACAGGAGCTCCCCGCACAGTCTGCCTCTCCCATAGTATATACAGGACCTCCCCGCACAGTCTGCCTCTCCCATAGTGTATACAGGAGCTCCCCGCACAGTCTGCCTCTCCCATAGTGTATACAGGACCTCCCCTCACAGTCTGCCTCTCCCATAGTGTATACAGGACCTCCCCTCACAGTCTGCCTCTCCCATAGTGTATACAGGAGCTCCCCGCACAGTCTGTCTCTCCCATAGTGTATACAGGAGCTCCCCGCACAGTCTGCCTCCCCCATAGTGTATACAGGAGCTCCCCGCACAGTCTGCCTCCCCCATAGTGTATACAGGA
The DNA here is from genome assembly GCA_027789725.1 of Dendropsophus ebraccatus. Lineage (NCBI taxonomy): Eukaryota > Metazoa > Chordata > Amphibia > Anura > Hylidae > Dendropsophus > Dendropsophus ebraccatus. The sequence continues at coordinate 2,711,340 of JAQFWZ010000047.1, read as the reverse complement.
GCTCCCCGCACAGTCTGCCTCCCCCATAGTGTATACAGGAGCTCCCCGCACAGTCTGTCTCCCCCATAGTATATACAGGAGCTCCCCGCACAGTCTGCCTCCCCCATAGTGTATACAGGAGCTCCCCGCACAGTGTGCCTCTCCCATAGTGTATACAGGAGCTCCCCGCACAGTGTGCCTCTCCCATAGTGTATACAGGAGCTCCCCGCACAGTCTGCCTCTCCCATAGTGTATACAGGAGCTCCCCGCACAGTCTGCCTCTCCCATAGTGTATACAGGAGCTCCCCGCACAGTCTGCCTCTCCCATAGTGTATACAGGAGCTCCCCGCACAGTCTGCCTCCCCCATAGTATATACAGGAGCTCCCCGCACAGTCTGCCTCCCCCATAGTATATATAGGAGCTCCCCGCACAGTCTGCCTCTCCCATAGTGTATACAGGAGCTCCCCGCACAGTCTGCCTCTCCCATAGTGTATACAGGAGCTCCCCGCACAGTCTGCCTCCCCCATAGTGTATATACAGGAGCTCCCCGCACAGTCTGCCTCTCCCATAGTATATACAGGAGCTCCCCGCACAGTCTGCCTCTCCCATAGTATATACAGGAGCTCCCCGCACAGTCTGCCTCTCCCATAGTGTATACAGGAGCTCCCCGCACAGTCTGCCTCTCCCATAGTGTATACAGGAGCTCCCCGCACAGTCTGCCTCTCCCATAGTGTATACAGGAGCTCCCCGCACAGTCTGCCTCTCCCATAGTGTATACAGGAGCTCCCCGCACAGTCTGCCTCTCCCATAGTGTATACAGGAGCTCCCCGCACAGTCTGCCTCTCCCATAGTGTATACAGGAGCTCCCCGCACAGTCTGTCTCTCCCATAGTGTATACAGGAGCTCCCCGCACAGTCTGCCTCTCCCATAGTGTATACAGGAGCTCCCCGCACAGTCTGTCTCTCCCATAGTGTATACAGGAGCTCCCCGCACAGTCTGCCTCTCCCATAGTGTATACAGGAGCTCCCCGCACAGTCTGCTTCACTACACCCCTAAGGCGGTACCCAGGAAGAACTGGTGGCGAGGGTAGCTTTTGGCCATGTTGTGGCAGCTAGGTGGGTGAGGGTCACTTGGGCACTTGTCACGGTAGCCTGGAGTGGTGTTCCGCACCCCCTGTAGGATGGCTCTCTGCTCCGCAGGTTTAGATAACCCAAGTGTACGCTGGTGTGTTGGTGCAAAGGAGTCCAATCTCTTAACTAGAATAACGTCCGTTTCCTCAGTGCTTTAGTGCAATACACAAAACTAGGTTTCTGCTCCAAACAACTGGTGTAGAGAGGGGAATGAAATGGTCGTCTGTGAATCTGAAGAGAGTGCAGTAGTGGAGCATCTTGAGTGCCCTGCCCAATATAGCAGTATACTCTGCCAAGATGTCATAGCTGGGAGTAGTTGAGAAGAAAAAGAGAAGATACTCATGTTTATGGAACTGCATAAGTATGAGGTTCCAGGTCCCTGCACTGAGTGAAGCAGACCTCCCGAAGCTTTCCAGGATAGCCATGTATTACGTAGTGGAATACGTAGGCTAATTGCAGCTTTGTTCCCCTTGGGTCAGTGCCTAACTGGATACAGGTCACTGCCCTGTACTTTGTGGCTAGTATCTTTGGCATTGGCAGAGTGTTCCTCAGAGGACACCCTTTCCCAAGGATTCTCTGCTGTACTCTGCTTACACTATTCCCCAGCATCCCCTGCTGTACTCTGCTTACACTATTCCCCAGGATCCTCTGCTGTACTCTGCTCACACTATTCCCCAGGATCCCCTGCTGTACTCTGCTCACACTATTCCCCAGGATCCTCTGCTGTACTCTGCTCACACTATTCCTGAGGATACTCTGCTGTACTCTGCTCACACTATTCCCCAGCATCCTCTGCTGTACTCTGCTCACACTATTTCCCAGCATCCTCTGCTGTACTCTGCTCACACTATTCCCCAGATCCTCTGCTGTACTCTGCTCACACTATTCCTCAGGATCCCCTGCTGTACTCTGCTCACACTATTCCCCAGGATCCCCTGCTGTACTCTGCTCACACTATTCCCCAGGATCCCCTGCTGTACTCTGCTCACACTATTTCCCAGGATCCTCTGCTGTACTCTGCTCACACTATTCCCCAGCATCCTCTGCTGTACTCTGCTCACACTATTCCCCAGCATCCTCTGCTGTACTCTGCTCACACTATTCCTGAGGATACTCTGCTGTACTCTGCTCACACTATTCCCCAGGATCCTCTGCTGTACTCTGCTCACACTATTCCCCAGATCCTCTGCTGTACTCTGCTCACACTATTCCCCAGGATACTCTGCTGTACTCTGCTCACACTATTCCCCAGATCCCCTGCTGTACTCTGCTCACACTATTCCCCAGGATCCTCTGCTGTACTCTGCTCACACTATTCCCCAGGATCCTCTGCTGTACTCTGCTCACACTATTCCCCAGCATCCCCTGCTGTACTCTGCTCACACTATTCCTGAGGATACTCTGCTGTACTCTGCTCACACTATTCCTGAGGATACTCTGCTGTACTCTGCTCACACTATTCCCCAGCATCCTCTGCTGTACTCTGCTCACACTATTTCCCAGGATACTCTGCTGTACTCTGCTCACACTATTCCTCAGGATACTCTGCTGTACTCTGCTCACACTATTCCCCAGGATCCCCTGCTGTACTCTGCTCACACTATTCCTCAGGATACTCTGCTGTACTCTGCTCACACTATTCCCCAGCATCCTCTGCTGTACTCTGCTCACACTATTCCTCAGCATCCTCTGCTGTACTCTGCTCACACTATTCCCCAGCATCCTCTGCTGTACTCTGCTCACACTATTCCCCAGCATCCTCTGCTGTACTCTGCTCACACTATTTCCCAGGATCCTCTGCTGTACTCTGCTCACACTATTCCCCAGGATCCTCTGCTGTACTCTGCTCACACTATTCCCCAGCATCCTCTGCTGTACTCTGCTCACACTATTTCCCAGGATCCTCTGCTGTACTCTGCTCACACTATTCCCCAGATCCTCTGCTGTACTCTGATCACACTATTCCCCAGCATCCTCTGCTGTACTCTGCTCACACTATTCCCCAGCTCCTCTGCTGTACTCTGCTCACACTATTCCCCAGGATCCCCTGCTGTACTCTGCTCACACTATTCCCCAGCATCCTCTGCTGTACTCTGCTCACACTATTCCTCAGGATCCTCTGCTGTACTCTGCTCACACTATTTCCCAGATCCTCTGCTGTACTCTGCTCACACTATTCCCCAGCATCCTCTGCTGTACTCTGCTCACACTATTCCCCAGCATCCTCTGCTGTACTCTGCTCACACTATTCCCCAGGATCCTCTGCTGTACTCTGCTCACACTATTCCCCAGGATCCTCTGCTGTACTCTGCTCACACTATTCCTCAGGATACTCTGCTGTACTCTGCTCACACTATTTCCCAGGATCCCCTGCTGTACTCTGCTCACACTATTCCCCAGATCCTCTACTGTACTCTGCTCACACTATTCCCCAGCATCCTCTGCTGTACTCTGCTCACACTATTCCTGAGGATACTCTGCTGTACTCTGCTCACACTATTCCCCAGCATCCTCTGCTGTACTCTGCTCACACTATTTCCCAGGATCCTCTGCTGTACTCTGCTCACACTATTTCCCAGATCCTCTGCTGTACTCTGCTCACACTATTTCCCAGATCCTCTGCTGTACTCTGCTCACACTATTCCCCAGGATCCCCTGCTGTACTCTGCTCACACTATTCCCCAGGATCCTCTGCTGTACTCTGCTCACACTATTCCCCAGCATCCTCTGCTGTACTCTGCTCACACTATTCCCCAGGATCCTCTGCTGTACTCTGCTCACACTATTCCCCAGGATCCTCTGCTGTACTCTGCTCACACTATTCCTGAGGATACTCTGCTGTACTCTGCTCACACTATTCCTCAGGATCCCCTGCTGTACTCTGCTCACACTATTCCTGAGGATACTCTGCTGTACTCTGCTCACACTATTCCCCAGGATCCTCTGCTGTACTCTGCTCACACTATTCCCCAGCATCCCCTGCTGTACTCTGCTCACACTATTCCCCAGGATCCTCTGCTGTACTCTGCTCACACTATTCCTGAGGATACTCTGCTGTACTCTGCTCACACTATTCCTGAGGATACTCTGCTGTACTCTGCTCACACTATTCCCCAGGATCCTCTGCTGTACTCTGCTCACACTATTCCCCAGATCCCCTGCTGTACTCTGCTCACACTATTCCCCAGGATCCTCTGCTGTACTCTGCTCACACTATTCCCCAGGATCCCCTGCTGTACTCTGCTCACACTATTTCCCAGGATCCTCTGCTGTACTCTGCTCACACTATTCCCCAGGATCCTCTGCTGTACTCTGCTTACACTATTCCCCAGGATCCCCTGCTGTACTCTGCTCACACTATTCCCCAGGATCCTCTGCTGTACTCTGCTTACACTATTCCCCAGCATCCTCTGCTGTACTCTGCTCACACTATTCCCCAGCATCCCCTGCTGTACTCTGCTCACACTATTCCTGAGGATACTCTGCTGTACTCTGCTTACACTATTCCCCAGCATCCTCTGCTGTACTCTGCTCACACTATTCCCCAGGATCCTCTGCTGTACTCTGCTCACACTATTCCCCAGCATCCTCTGCTGTACTCTGCTCACACTAATAGTACTGTGTAGTACTGTGCTCTGCCAGAATTTTGGAGGTAGAGTAAGTAGAATACTTGAGAGTAGAGAGAATACTTGTGCCTGTGTTTTGACTCCTTGGTCTTTGCACCACCTATTGTCCCCCATTGTCAGGCGACCCATCCTAGAGGGTGACACAAGCCCCAGACCTTGTTACCTGGGTCGAGCAGAGTGGTCAGAATTCTCTGATTACACCCACTATTCCCCAGGATCCTCTGCTGTACTCTGCTCACACTATTCCCCAGGATCCTCTGCTGTACTCTGCTCACACTATTCCCCAGGATCCTCTGCTGTACTCTGCTCACACTATTCCCCAGAATCCTCTGCTGTACTCTGCTCACACTATTCCTCAGGATACTCTGCTGTACTCTGCTTACACTATTCCCCAGCATCCTCTGCTGTACTCTGCTCACACTAATATATCCTGCATAGTATTTCTGGTTATCTGGCTATCAGAGTACAGCAGAGGATCCCAGGGAATAGTGTAAGCAGAGTACAGCAGAGGATCCTGGGTAATAGTGTGAGCAGAGTACAGCAGAGGATCCTGAGGAATAGTGTGAGCAGAGTACAGCAGAGGATGCTGGGGAATAGTGTGAGCAGAGTACAGCAGGGGATCTGGGGAATAGTGTGAGCAGAGTACAGCAGAGGATCCTGGGGAATAGTGTGAGCAGAGTACAGCAGGGGATCTGGGGAATAGTGTGAGCAGAGTACAGCAGAGGATCCTGGGGAATAGTGTGAGCAGAGTACAGCAGAGGATCCTGGGGAATAGTGTGAGCAGAGTACAGCAGAGGATGCTGGGGAATAGTGTGAGCAGAGTACAGCAGAGTATCCTCAGGAATAGTGTGAGCAGAGTACAGCAGAGGATGCTGGGGAATAGTGTGAGCAGAGTACAGCAGAGGATGCTGGGGAATAGTGTGAGCAGAGTACAGCAGGGGATCCTGGGGAATAGTGTGAGCAGAGTACAGCAGAGGATCCTGGGGAATAGTGTGAGCAGAGTACAGCAGAGGATCCTGGGGAATAGTGTGAGCAGAGTACAGCAGAGGATGCTGGGGAATAGTGTGAGCAGAGTACAGCAGAGGATGCTGGGGAATAGTGTGAGCAGAGTACAGCAGAGGATGCTGGGGAATAGTGTGAGCAGAGTACAGCAGAGGATGCTGGGGAATAGTGTGAGCAGAGTACAGCAGGGGATCCTGGGTAATAGTGTGAGCAGAGTACAGCAGAGTATCCTGGGGAATAGTGTGAGCAGAGTACAGCAGAGGATCCTGGGGAATAGTGTGAGCAGAGTACAGCAGAGGATCCTGGGAAATAGTGTGAGCAGAGTACAGCAAAGTATCCTGGGGAATAGTGTGAGCAGAGTACAGCAGAGGATGCTGGGGAATAGTGTGAGCAGAGTACAGCAGGGGATCCTGGGAAATAGTGTGAGCAGAGTACAGCAGGGGATCCTGAGGAATAGTGTGAGCAGAGTACAGCAGAGGATCCTGGGAAATAGTGTGAGCAGAGTACAGCAGAGGATGCTGGGGAATAGTGTGAGCAGAGTACAGCAGAGGATGCTGGGGAATAGTGTGAGCAGAGTACAGCAGAGGATGGTGGTGGAATAGTGTGAGCAGAGTACAGCAGAGGATCCTGGGGAATAGTGTGAGCAGAGTACAGCAGAGGATGCTGGGGAATAGTGTGAGCAGAGTACAGCAGGGGATCCTGGGTAATAGTGTGAGCAGAGTACAGCAGAGGATCCTGGGGAATAGTGTGAGCAGAGTACAGCAGAGGATCCTGGGAAATAGTGTGAGCAGAGTACAGCAGAGGATGCTGGGGAATAGTGTGAGCAGAGTACAGCAGAGTATCCTCAGGAATAGTGTGAGCAGAGTACAGCAGAGGATCCTGGGAAATAGTGTGAGCAGAGTACAGCAGAGGATCTGGGGAATAGTGTGAGCAGAGTACAGCAGAGGATGCTGGGGAATAGTGTGAGCAGAGTACAGCAGAGGATGCTGGGGAATAGTGTGAGCAGAGTACAGCAGAGGATGCTGGGGAATAGTGTGAGCAGAGTACAGCAGGGGATGCTGGGGAATAGTGTGAGCAGAGTACAGCAGGGGATGCTGGGGAATAGTGTGAGCAGAGTACAGCAGAGGATGCTGGGGAATAGTGTGAGCAGAGTACAGCAGAGTATCTGGGAAATAGTGTGAGCAGAGTACAGCAGAGTATCTGGGAAATAGTGTGAGCAGAGTACAGCAGAGGATGCTGGGGAGTAGTGTGAGCAGAGTACAGCAGAGTATCCTCAGGAATAGTGTGAGCAGAGTACAGCAGAGTATCCTCAGGAATAGTGTGAGCAGAGTACAGCAGGGGATGCTGGGGAATAGTGTGAGCAGAGTACAGCAGGGGATCCTGGGGAATAGTGTGAGCAGAGTACAGCAGGGGATCCTGAGGAATAGTGTGAGCAGAGTACAGCAGGGGATCCTGGGGAATAGTGTGAGCAGAGTACAGCAGAGGATGCTGGGGAATAGTGTGAGCAGAGTACAGCAGGGTATCCTGGGAAATAGTGTGAGCAGAGTACAGCAGAGGATGCTGGGGAGTAGTGTGAGCAGAGTACAGCAGAGGATGCTGGGGAATAGTGTGAGCAGAGTATCCTCAGGAATAGTGTGAGCAGAGTACAGCAGAGGATCCTGGGGAATAGTGTGAGCAGAGTACAGCAGAGGATCCTGGGGAATAGTGTGAGCAGAGTACAGCAGAGTATCCTCAGGAATAGTGTGAGCAGAGTACAGCAGAGTATCCTCAGGAATAGTGTGAGCAGAGTACAGCAGAGTATCCTCAGGAATAGTGTGAGCAGAGTACAGCAGAGGATTCTGGGGAATAGTGTGAGCAGAGTACAGCAGGGGATCCTGGGGAATAGTGTGAGCAGAGTACAGCAGAGGATCTGGGAAATAGTGTGAGCAGAGTACAGCAGAGGATGCTGGGGAATAGTGTGAGCAGAGTACAGCAGAGGATCCTGGGGAATAGTGTGAGCAGAGTACAGCAGAGGATGCTGGGGAATAGTGTGAGCAGAGTACAGCAGAGTATCCTGGGGAATAGTGTGAGCAGAGTACAGCAGAGGATCCTGGGGAATAGTGTGAGCAGAGTACAGCAGAGGATGCTGGGGAATAGTGTGAGCAGAGTACAGCAGGGGATGCTGGGGAATAGTGTGAGCAGAGTACAGCAGGGGATCCTGGGTAATAGTGTGAGCAGAGTACAGCAGAGGATCCTGGGGAATAGTGTGAGCAGAGTACAGCAGGGGATCCTGGGTAATAGTGTGAGCAGAGTACAGCAGAGGATCCTGGGGAATAGTGTGAGCAGAGTACAGCAGGGGATCCTGGGGAATAGTGTGAGCAGAGTACAGCAGAGGATCCTGAGGAATAGTGTAAGCAGAGTACAGCAGAGGATCCTGGGGAATAGTGTGAGCAGAGTACAGCAGAGGATGCTGGGGAATAGTGTGAGCAGAGTACAGCAGGGGATCCTGGGGAATAGTGTGAGCAGAGTACAGCAGGGGATCCTCAGGAATAGTGTGAGCAGAGTACAGCAGAGGATGCTGGGGAATAGTGTGAGCAGAGTACAGCAGAGGATGCTGGGGAATAGTGTGAGCAGAGTACAGCAGGGGATCCTGGGGAATAGTGTGAGCAGAGTACAGCAGAGGATCCTGGGGAATAGTGTGAGCAGAGTACAGCAGAGGATCCTGGGGAATAGTGTGAGCAGAGTACAGCAGAGTATCCTCAGGAATAGTGTGAGCAGAGTACAGCAGAGGATGCTGGGGAATAGTGTGAGCAGAGTACAGCAGAGGATGCTGGGGAATAGTGTGAGCAGAGTACAGCAGAGGATCCTGGGGAATAGTGTGAGCAGAGTACAGCAGGGGATCCTGGGGAATAGTGTGAGCAGAGTACAGCAGGGGATCCTGAGGAATAGTGTGAGCAGAGTACAGCAGAGGATTCTGGGGAATAGTGTGAGCAGAGTACAGCAGAGGATTCTGGGGAATAGTGTGAGCAGAGTACAGCAGGGGATCCTGGGGAATAGTGTGAGCAGAGTACAGCAGAGTATCTGGGAAATAGTGTGAGCAGAGTACAGCAGAGGATCCTGAGGAATAGTGTGAGCAGAGTACAGCAGAGGATGCTGTGGAATAGTGTGAGCAGAGTACAGCAGGGGATCCTGGGGAATAGTGTGAGCAGAGTACAGCAGAGGATCCTAAGGAATAGTGTAAGCAGAGTACAGCAGAGGATGCTGGGGAATAGTGTGAGCAGAGTACAGCAGAGGATCCTGGGGAATAGTGTGAGCAGAGTACAGCAGAGTATCCTCAGGAATAGTGTGAGCAGAGTACAGCAGAGGATGCTGGGGAATAGTGTGAGCAGAGTACAGCAGAGGATGCTGGGGAATAGTGTGAGCAGAGTACAGCAGAGGATCCTGGGGAATAGTGTGAGCAGAGTACAGCAGGGGATCCTGGGGAATAGTGTGAGCAGAGTACAGCAGGGGATCCTGAGGAATAGTGTGAGCAGAGTACAGCAGAGGATTCTGGGGAATAGTGTGAGCAGAGTACAGCAGAGGATTCTGGGGAATAGTGTGAGCAGAGTACAGCAGGGGATCCTGGGGAATAGTGTGAGCAGAGTACAGCAGAGTATCTGGGAAATAGTGTGAGCAGAGTACAGCAGAGGATCCTGAGGAATAGTGTGAGCAGAGTACAGCAGAGGATGCTGTGGAATAGTGTGAGCAGAGTACAGCAGGGGATCCTGGGGAATAGTGTGAGCAGAGTACAGCAGAGGATCCTAAGGAATAGTGTAAGCAGAGTACAGCAGAGGATGCTGGGGAATAGTGTGAGCAGAGTACAGCAGAGGATCCTGGGGAATAGTGTGAGCAGAGTACAGCAGGGGATCCTGGGGAATAGTGTGAGCAGAGTACAGCAGAGGATCCTGGGGAATAGTGTGAGCAGAGTACAGCAGGGGATCCTGGGGAATAGTGTGAGCAGAGTACAGCAGAGGATTCTGGGGAATAGTGTGAGCAGAGTACAGCAGGGGATCCTGGGGAATAGTGTGAGCAGAGTACAGCAGAGTATCTGGGAAATAGTGTGAGCAGAGTACAGCAGGGGATCCTGGGGAATAGTGTGAGCAGAGTACAGCAGGGGATCCTGGGGAATAGTGTGAGCAGAGTACAGCAGAGGATGCTGGGGAATAGTGTGAGCAGAGTACAGCAGAGGATCCTGGGGAATAGTGTGAGCAGAGTACAGCAGAGGATGCTGGGGAATAGTGTGAGCAGAGTACAGCAGGGAATCTGGGGAATAGTGTGAGCAGAGTACAGCAGAGGATGCTGGGGAATAGTGTGAGCAGAGTACAGCAGAGGATGCTGGGGAATAGTGTGAGCAGAGTACAGCAGAGGATGCTGGGGAATAGTGTGAGCAGAGTACAGCAGAGGATCCTGGGGAATAGTGTGAGCAGAGTACAGCAGAGGATGCTGGGGAATAGTGTGAGCAGAGTACAGCAGAGGATCCTGGGGAATAGTGTGAGCAGAGTACAGCAGAGTATCCTCAGGAATAGTGTGAGCAGAGTACAGCAGAGTATCCTCAGGAATAGTGTGAGCAGAGTACAGCAGAGTATCCTCAGGAATAGTGTGAGCAGAGTACAGCAGAGGATCCTGGGGAATAGTGTGAGCAGAGTACAGCAGGGGATCTGGGGAATAGTGTGAGCAGAGTACAGCAGAGGATGCTGGGGAATAGTGTGAGCAGAGTACAGCAGAGGATGCTGGGGAATAGTGTGAGCAGAGTACAGCAGAGGATGCTGGGGAATAGTGTGAGCAGAGTACAGCAGAGGATCCTGGGGAATAGTGTGAGCAGAGTACAGCAGAGGATGCTGGGGAATAGTGTGAGCAGAGTACAGCAGAGGATCCTGGGGAATAGTGTGAGCAGAGTACAGCAGAGTATCCTCAGGAATAGTGTGAGCAGAGTACAGCAGAGGATCCTGGGGAATAGTGTGAGCAGAGTACAGCAGAGGATCCTGGGAAATAGTGTGAGCAGAGTACAGCAGAGGATCCTGGGGAATAGTGTGAGCAGAGTACAGCAGAGGATCCTGGGAAATAGTGTGAGCAGAGTACAGCAGAGTATCCTCAGGAATAGTGTGAGCAGAGTACAGCAGAGGATCTGGGGAATAGTGTGAGCAGAGTACAGCAGAGGATCTGGGAAATAGTGTGAGCAGAGTACAGCAGAGTATCCTCAGGAATAGTGTGAGCAGAGTACAGCAGGGGATCCTGGGGAATAGTGTGAGCAGAGTACAGCAGAGTATCCTGGGGAATAGTGTGAGCAGAGTACAGCAGAGGATCCTGGGGAATAGTGTGAGCAGAGTACAGCAGAGGATCCTGGGGAATAGTGTGAGCAGAGTACAGCAGAGGATCCTGGGGAATAGTGTGAGCAGAGTACAGCAGAGGATCCTGGGGAATAGTGTGAGCAGAGTACAGCAGAGGATCCTGAGGAATAGTGTAAGCAGAGTACAGCAGAGGATCCTGAGGAATAGTGTGAGCAGAGTACAGCAGGGGATCCTGAGGAATAGTGTGAGCAGAGTACAGCAGAGGATCTGGGGAATAGTGTGAGCAGAGTACAGCAGGGGATGCTGGGGAATAGTGTGAGCAGAGTACAGCAGAGGATCTGGGGAATAGTGTGAGCAGAGTACAGCAGGGGATCCTGGGGAATAGTGTGAGCAGAGTACAGCAGGGGATGCTGGGGAATAGTGTGAGCAGAGTACAGCAGAGGATCCTGGGAAATAGTGTGAGCAGAGGATCCTGGGGAATAGTGTGAGCAGAGTACAGCAGGGGATCCTGGGGAATAGTGTGAGCAGAGTACAGCAGAGTATCTGGGAAATAGTGTGAGCAGAGTACAGCAGAGGATCCTGGGGAATAGTGTGAGCAGAGTACAGCAGAGTATCCTCAGGAATAGTGTGAGCAGAGTACAGCAGAGGATGCTGGGGAATAGTGTGAGCAGAGTACAGCAGAGTATCCTGGGGAATAGTGTGAGCAGAGTACAGCAGAGTATCCTGGGGAATAGTGTGAGCAGAGTACAGCAGAGAATCCTCAGGAATAGTGTGAGCAGAGTACAGCAGAGTATCCTGGGGAATAGTGTGAGCAGAGTACAGCAGGGGATCCTGGGTAATAGTGTGAGCAGAGTACAGCAGAGGATCTGGGAAATAGTGTGAGCAGAGTACAGCAGAGGATGCTGGGGAATAGTGTGAGCAGAGTACAGCAGGGGATCCTCAGGAATAGTGTGAGCAGAGTACAGCAGGGGATCTGGGGAATAGTGTGAGCAGAGTACAGCAGAGGATCCTGGGGAATAGTGTGAGCAGAGTACAGCAGAGTATCCTGGGGAATAGTGTGAGCAGAGTACAGCAGAGAATCCTCAGGAATAGTGTGAGCAGAGTACAGCAGAGTATCCTGGGGAATAGTGTGAGCAGAGTACAGCAGAGTATCTGGGAAATAGTGTGAGCAGAGTACAGCAGGGGATCCTCAGGAATAGTGTGAGCAGAGTACAGCAGGGGATGCTGGGGAATAGTGTGAGCAGAGTACAGCAGAGTATCCTGGGGAATAGTGTGAGCAGAGTATCCTGGGAAATAGTGTGAGCAGAGTGTGGTGCTCCACCAGTGTGGTGGACAACCGGTTACTTGCCAGATGGTGCTGTGTGACTCCACTACTATGGTGGTTGGTCGGAGTATAGCTCAGCCAGATGTTAGGTAGTCGTGACGCCAGTGCCAGGTGGGCACACAGGTATGGGGGCACACCTGCTTTTATATTAGTGAGGCTGGCTATACCCTTTCCCCTGTGGTCGGTGACCTGCCGGGCTGTGAGGGGTCCCTTGGGTACTTATAACGGTGGTCCGGAGTGGAGCTGTGACCCACCCGGACTATTAGTACCTCAACCCACAGAAAGGGGAGATGACCCAAGGAAGATGCAATGGCTGTGTAGGTGCTTAGAGAATAACCACTGAGTCCAGTTAGATAAATAACTTCTTTACTTTTAGAAATACTTGATACAGTGATATACAGCCGACTTCTGTCTTGACAATACACTTTAGTGACAGGATCTGTGCTGAAAGATTATAGAATAGTGTAGCCGTGCTGACTGGGTTGTGTGCTGAGAGGTAGAAGAGGTTCAGAGAAGTAGAGAGGAGGATGTCGAGAGAGTCCCAACCCAATGTAGTACTGTGCTCTGCCAGAATTTTGGAGGTAGAGTAAGTAGAATACTTGAGAGTAGAGAGAATACTTGTGCTTGTGTTTTGACTCCTTGGTCTTTGCACCACCTATTGTCCCCCATTGTCAGGCGACCCATCCTAGAGGGTGACACAAGCCCCAGACCTTGTTACCTGGGTCGAGCAGAGTGGTCAGAATTCTCTGATTACACCCACGCTGCGAGATAGAGTACGTAGGCTTCTATTTACTTTGCTCTATCCGGATCAGTTCCTCTTACTTCCGGATACTGTCCTGCACCTTAAGACTTGATCACGATGTGGGCTGGCATGATCCATGACTTGTCCTCTCTGAGAGTACTTAGCACTGCATAGTGTGTGGAAGTGCTGCTTTCAAAAAGAGAGTGTCCGTTGCCATATACATCTGCTATGCTCAACGTATAGAATAAGACTCCACTTTTCCTCTAACAGGGGACCTGGCATAAGCCAGGCCCCAACTTGACTGCTGCAGGGACCGCTCTGGCTTGTGTCCTCTTACTACAGGAACCAGACTAAGACTCACTAAATGTGTGGCTACACTTCCTCTCCCCATGTGACAACTTCCTTCAGCATATGTAATATGTGCTGTGAGTGGGTGAGCTCTCATTGGTGCACAAATCACAGAAACAATAACCTTGTAGTTAACTGCTGTTTACTGCAAACCCTGACTCTCTGGACTTATTTCCCATTGGGGTGCACCATGCCTGACCCTCCGCCTGACCGTCCCTTCCCAAAGCCAGCAACATGTGGTGACACCTTAACCTGAAGGTGTGTATGCTGCGGCTGTGTTCTCCTATTTCTGTCTGTGTATAGTTGGTGCGTGTTGCGACCTGAAGGTGTGTATGTTGTGGCCGTGTTCTCTTATTTCGGTGCGTGTATCATTGGTGCGTGTTGTGACCTGTAGATGTGTATGGTGCAGCTGTGTTCTCTTATTTCTGTCCGTGTATCGATAGAGCGTGTTGCGACCTGTAGACGTCCATACTGTGGCCGCCTTCTCTTATTTCTGTTTGTGTAGGTTGGTGCGTGTTGCGACCTGTAGACGTCCATGCTGCGGCCGTGTTCTCTTATTTCTGTTTGTGTAGGTTGGTGCGTGTTGCGACCTGTAGACGTCCATACTGTGGCCGCCTTCTCTTATTTCTGTTTGTGTAGGTTGGTGCGTGTTGCGACCTGTAGACGTCCATGCTGCGGCCGTGTTCTCTTATTTCTGTTTGTGTAGGTTGGTGCGTGTTGCGACCTGTAGACGTCCGTGCTGCGGCCGTGTTCTCTTATTTCTGTTTGTGTAGGTTGGTGCGTGTTGCGACCTGTAGACGTCCGTGCTGCGGCCGTGTTCTCTTATTTCTGTTTGTGTAGGTTGGTGCGTGTTGCGACCTGTAGATGTCCGTGCTGCGGCCGTGTTCTCTTATTTCTGTTTGTGTAGGTTGGTGCGTGTTGCGACCTGTAGACGCCCGTGCTGCGGCCGGGTTGTCTTATTTCTGTTTGTGTAGGTTGGTGCGTGTTGCGACCTGTAGACGCCCGTGCTGTGGCTGCGTTGTCTTATTTCTGTTTGTGTAGGTTGGTGCGTGTTGCGACCTGTAGACGTCCGTGCTGCGGCCGTGTTCTCTTATTTCTGTTTGTGTAGGTTGGTGCGTGTTGTGACCTGTAGACGTCCATGCTGCGGCCGTGTTCTCTTATTTCTGTTTGTGTAGGTTGGTGCGTGTTGCGACCTGTAGACGCCCGTGCTGCGGCCGTGTTCTCTTATTTCTGTTTGTGTAGGTTGGTGCGTGTTGCGACCTGTAGACGCCCGTGCTGTGGCTGCGTTGTCTTATTTCTGTTTGTGTAGGTTGGTGCGTGTTGCGACCTGTAGACGTCCGTGCTGCGGCCGTGTTCTCTTATTTCTGTTTGTGTAGGTTGGTGCGTGTTGCGACCTGTAGACGCCCGTGCTGTGGCTGCGTTCTCTTATTTCTGTTTGTGTAGGTTGGTGCGTGTTGCGACCTGTAGACGTCCGTGCTGCGACCGTGTTCTCTTATTTCTGTTTGTGTAGGTTGGTGCGTGTTGCGACCTGTAGACGTCCGTGCTGCGGCCGTGTTCTCTTATTTCTGTTTGTGTAGGTTGGTGCGTGTTGCGACCTGTAGACGTCCGTGCTGCGGCTGCGTTGTCTTATTTCTGTTTGTGTAGGTTGGTGCGTGTTGCGACCTGTAGACGTCCATGCTGCGGCCGTGTTCTCTTATTTCTGTTTGTGTAGGTTGGTGCGTGTTGCGACCTGTAGACGTCCGTGCTGCGGCCGTGTTCTCTTATTTCTGTTTGTGTAGGTTGGTGCGTGTTGCGACCTGTAGACGCCCATGCTGCGGCCGTGTTCTCTTATTTCTGTTTGTGTAGGTTGGTGCGTGTTGCGACCTGTAGACGTCCGTGCTGCGGCCGTGTTCTCTTATTTCTGTTTGTGTAGGTTGGTGCGTGTTGCGACCTGTAGACGCCCGTGCTGCGGCCGTGTTCTCTTATTTCTGTTTGTGTAGGTTGGTGCGTGTTGCGACCTGTAGATGTCCGTGCTGCGGCCGTGTTCTCTTATTTCTGTTTGTGTAGGTTGGTGCGTGTTGCGACCTGTAGACGCCCGTGCTGCGGCCGTGTTCTCTTATTTCTGTTTGTGTAGGTTGGTGCGTGTTGCGACCTGTAGACGCCCGTGCTGTGGCTGCGTTGTCTTATTTCTGTTTGTGTAGGTTGGTGCGTGTTGCGACCTGTAGACGTCCGTGCTGCGGCCGTGTTCTCTTATTTCTGTTTGTGTAGGTTGGTGCGTGTTGTGACCTGTAGACGTCCATGCTGCGGCCGTGTTCTCTTATTTCTGTTTGTGTAGGTTGGTGCGTGTTGCGACCTGTAGACGCCCGTGCTGCGGCCGTGTTCTCTTATTTCTGTTTGTGTAGGTTGGTGCGTGTTGCGACCTGTAGACGCCCGTGCTGTGGCTGCGTTGTCTTATTTCTGTTTGTGTAGGTTGGTGCGTGTTGCGACCTGTAGACGTCCGTGCTGCGGCCGTGTTCTCTTATTTCTGTTTGTGTAGGTTGGTGCGTGTTGCGACCTGTAGACGTCCGTGCTGCGGCTGCGTTGTCTTATTTCTGTTTGTGTAGGTTGGTGCGTGTTGCGACCTGTAGACGTCCATGCTGCGGCCGTGTTCTCTTATTTCTGTTTGTGTAGGTTGGTGCGTGTTGCGACCTGTAGACGCCCGTGCTGTGGCTGCGTTGTCTTATTTCTGTTTGTGTAGGTTGGTGCGTGTTGCGACCTGTAGACGCCCGTGCTGCGGCTGCGTTCTCCTCGGTGTCTCTCCGTCGTTATTACATGCGGATACAATATCTTACTCTGTAACACTGATCCCCGTGTCAGTGAATGTTCTCAGCAAAGATGATGAATTCTTCTAGGACGTTGCACCCGTAGATTAAGTACGGACGTTTCAGAGAAAGGAGCGGCCATCCTCCTCATCCTCACTGTCATTGTCTGATAAATGGATCAGCCAGAACCGAGGACCACGGAAAATACAGAATATCTCTATGAAATCGAGTCAATCAGCGCCGGCCATAAATCACCGAGCGAAGGAAAATCCTGCGACTGTGAGAACACAAATCCATCAGAGAGACAGGAAAATCCATCAAAGGTGTCAGAATCTTCTCCACCAATGGCTGAGAGCTCCACTCATCGCAACTCCTCCATCTCCTTCACTTCCTCCATCCTCATCCTCATTTACTCTTCTCCTTCTTCTCACCATACATCTCCAATCTTAGTCATCGAACTTGTATTCTCCAGCTCTACCTCCTGTCTTCCCCATGTAGATGAGCGCTCAGCATCAGGGGCCCTCAGTGGGGGAGGGTTGGGTATAAGCCACTCATCTCCTTAAAGGGACAGTGTCATCAAAAAATTACCTACTGTTTAAATATGTTTATGTTAAACAAATTTTTTTAAAGTGTCACTGTCGTTAAATTTTTTGCAGAAATCAATAGTACAGACGATTTTAAGAAACTTTGTAATTGGGTTTATTAGCCGAAAAATGCATTTTTATAGTGAAAAAGCAGTTTGAAGCTCTCCCCCCGATCCTTATTGTTCTCTATGAAGAGGGGAGGGGTTGAGGGACATGAGGCACCAAAACAGGACAACAAAGAGTTAATTTACAGCTACATCACAGGGCTATCTCCTCTGACAGTCAGCACTGACCTCTGAATACAGACTTTCATACAGGTCCCGCTGTGTAATCCTTTGTTCTCTGTTCGCAACTAATCTCCCTCCTCCCCCCTCCCCTCCCCATAGATTACACAGGGCTGATGTAAAAGAGTTGAGATTTCCTGATTTTTTTGCAGTGGATGAGACAGAGAAGGGAGGGGGGAACCTGGAAAAATGCTTTTTCAATGCAGATAATGGCAGATTTGCCTAATAAACCCAATTACAAAGTTTCTTACAATTGCCTGGGCTATGGATTTCTGCAAAAAAACAAACACGAAACGACAGTGACACTTTAAGATTTTTTTCTAACAAGACTATTTTTTTTATCTATAAAATACTCCTGATATCCTGCAGTTCTCATTCTCACCACTGGGGCTAAAACTAAGCTGAGACTTCCTGTTTTGTCTGTGGTGATAAGAGGAGGCTGCTGTAAAGTGATCTGTCCAGCACTGTAGCATCATGTGACACCAGTAGATAGAGGAGACAATAGCAGCTCCCTGTGGTAATAAGAGGAGGCTGCAGTAAATTGATCTGTCCAGCATTGCAGCATCATGTGACACCAGAAGATAGAGGAGACAATAGCAGTTTCCTGTGGTGATAAGAGGAGGCTTATCGGCCGAACAATATCATCCCGTGCAGAAGGGCCAGCAATCTGTCCGTCCGATTATTGGCTGATTACAGCTGCCCATCTCCCTATGTAATGGGCTGCATGCAGCCAACATTGGTGGAAGTGAAGGCCCCCCTGGTGACCCTGCTCACACCATAGCCGAAACGTGTCTGAGAGAGTGCCATGTGTGGTGCAGGGGGTCTGTCTAAAGTCCCCTCCTTATTCTCCAATACCAGCCCGTGTGAGAGAAACAACAATCAGCCGAGGTGCCGTCTACAAATCGTCTGTGCAGGCAGGATCAAGGCTGGAGGTGTGGTGATGCCGCGCTGTGAGGCGTGACGCCACTCCGCTTGGTTGGTCGAGGAACAGCTCAGCCAGGTGTTATGTTGTCATGATGACGCCATGGTGGCACACAGGAATGCTGGTACACCTGCTTTTATTTTGAGCGGGCTGGCTTTTCCCCTGTGGACAGTGACCTGCCGGATTGTTTGGGGGTCCCTTAGGCAATTGTCATGGTGGTCCGGAGGGGAGTAGTGACCCACCCGGACTATTGGCACTGCCACCCACAGAAAGGGGAGATGACCCAAGGAAAGTGTGTGTACTGTGTCGGTGCCACAGAGAACCACAGAGTCCCGTTACAATAAATAGACTCTTGTTTACTGTGAAGACACTTGATATAGAGAACATATAATACACTTTTGCCTTGATACGTTGTTTTTTACTTTAGAGTCCAGATCTGTACCAAGTGTGAAAAAGTGCCACAGCCATGCTGAGATAGAAGAGGTTCAGAAGAATAGAAAGGAGGATGTTGAGAGAGTCCCAACCCAATGTAGTACTGTGCTCTGCTGGAACTTTAGAGGTAGAATAAGTAGAATACTTGAAAGGAGAGAGAATACTTGTGCCCATGTTTTGACTCTTTGGTCTTTACACCACCTATTGCCCACCAGTTTCGGATGACCCGTCCTAGAGGGCGACACAAGCTCCGACCTTGTTACCTGGGATGAGCAGAGTGGTCAGAGTTCTCTGATTACACTCGCACTGTGAGATAGAGTGCTTAGGCTTCTAGCAACTTTGCTCTATCCAGATCAGTTCCTTTACTTCTTGTGGATACTGTCCTGCACTGTGTTACGATGTCTGTGCTGTGAGGGGGTCCCTTGGGTACTTACCATGGTGGTCCGGAATGGAGTTGTGACCCACCCGGACTATCAGTACCGCCACCCACAGAAAGGGGAGATGACCCAAGGATGTGGTATCTGCTGTGTAGGTGCCTGAGCAATAATCACTGAGTCCAGTTTTCATAAATAGATCTCCTTCATTGTAGAAATACTTTATACAGTAGCTGATAGCAGACTGTAGACTTGACAAGACAGAAGCTGTAGTGAGGACCTTTAGAGTAGAAGAGCTGAGAGTAGTTGAGAGGAGTTTGTGCTGCAGGTTCAGAGTAGTAGAGAGGAGTAGATTGTGAGAGTCCCAACCCAAGTAGTAATGTGCTCTGCCAGAACTTTAGAAGAATAAGAATACTGAAGCCTTGAAAATAGAAGTTTACTTGAACCCGTGTTTCGACCTTTGTCGCTATACCACCTTTTGCCCACCAGTGCCGGGTGACCCGTCCTATGAGGGTGCCCAGACCTCATTACCTGGGTTGAGCAGAGTGGACAAGGTTTCCTGATGACACCTGCGCTGCGAGATAAAGTACATAGGCTTCTAGCAACTTTGCTCTATTCGGATCAGTTCCTCTTGTTATCAGGACACCGTCTTGCACTTTTAGACGACTTCTCGGCATGGGTTGGGGTTTTCTCCGACTTGTCCTCTCCCTTGAGTAGCTTAACACTGCACAGTTTGTAGAAGTGCTGCTTTCAAGAAACTGGTGTCTGCGTCTCCCATGTGCGTCTGTTCTGCACAGGAACCTGACAGACTACGGACTAGTTCTGGAGTGAGGACCTGGCAAAGCCAGGGCCAAGCTGGACCACAACAGGAATCAACTTTTTTTGCATCTTCTCTGTTCAACAACCAGACTAAGGCTGACTAAGAGTGGGTGTATGCTTCCTCTCCCCTTGTGACAACTTCCTACAGGTGTGTAATACCCACTGTGAGTGGTGGAGAAGAAAGCATAAAAAGAAAGGAGCTTAGAGTTAGGTAGAGAAGAAAAGAAGGTCCTCATTGCTTATAACAAACAATAACCGTTTAGTGACCTGCAGCTGTGCAAGTACAGTTACATACAATAGCCACATCTTGTGGTAAAGCTTAGGTACTACTTCATTACCACAGTTACTTGAAGTACAATATTTTTTGAGGAGTGTAACATAATAGTAACACTCGTGGTGGGACACCACAAACTTGTGTGTCCTATCATGTGTGGGGTCATGGCAGGGGCGTAGATAGGATTCATGGGGCCCCATAGCAAAAAACTGTACGGGGCCCCATGAATCCTGTACGCTCCCCTAACCCCCCTCCACCCACCCCCGCCAAACACACACAGTGACGCACATATACACACACAGAGGCCACTGACATACACACATATATACGCTGTAATGTGATTACACTAGTGCTGATGTATACACCATGAGTAGACTGTACACAGGGGAATCATCTCAGTGTAATAAGAAATACTCAAACAGAAATAAGAGAAAATGTAGCAGATATTATGGTGTTTTTTTTTGTAAGAGCCCAGCATTAATAGAAGCTGCTGCAGAACATCTTTGGGAGCAAACCTGTGAATCACTTGAGACACTACTGACATACACAAACACACACATATACACCAGTGTTACAGACACTACTGACATACACAGACACACATATATACCAGTGTTACAGACACTACTGACATACACACACATATACACCAGTGTTACAGACACTACTGACATACACACACACACACATATACATCAGTGTTACAGACACTACTGACATACACACACACACACACACACACATAGCCACAGATGCATACACACACTGACATATACATATAAAGCCACAGATACATATATACACACACACTGACATATACATATATAGCCACAGATACATACACATACTGACATATACATATATACATACATACATACATACATACATACACTCACTGACATACATACACACACAGCACTTACAGCTCCCAGGTTTCCCCCCTCCTCCTCCTGTAGTCCGGGCTGATCTTCACATAGAAGTATTCAGGACCTTTGGGTCATGTGACCATAAGGTCCTTCATCCCTCTCCTGTGCCGTGCAGGACCTGGCAGGTCCTGCTCCTCTGTTGCTCTCCTTTTGATGTTCAGCCCGCTCACCCGGCACTACAGTGAGGGGGCTGAACAGTGCAGTGGCGAGTCCCACTCCCTCTCTGGACCCCTGGGAGAGCGGTGTACAGTGGTTGGCTGTCAGTGACATACAGTACCTACCATGAAGGCAGACCAGGCTTTCTCGGGCCTCCTTCCTGCAGGGGCCCCATAGCAGTCGCCTTCCCTGCCTTCATGGTAGCTACGCCACTGGGTCATGGTCACCTCCTTCTCGTGTCCTCTCCTCTGTGGGGTCATGGTCACCCCCTTGTCCTGTCCTCTCCTGTGTAGTGTCACCCCTTGTTCTATCCTCTCCTGTGTGGGGTCCCGGTCACCCCCTTCTCCCGTCCTCTCCTGTGAGGGGTCACCCCCTTCTCCCATCCTCTCCTGTGAGGTGTGTTAAATATGATGTGTTTTACAATGAACAATATCTTGGTATAATATAATGTAAGTCATATATATACTGCTGACCTCACCATAATAGCACAACACTATTCACTGTATAAAGTGATTGTAATACTGACATTATAATATCATATTCTATACTAAGGAGACGTGTATAAGTTGGAAATAGATACATAAGTGTACACAGCACTATTCACGGTTACATGACTATGTAGGGTGGTAATGCTGTACACAGCACGATAACTATACATCCATAGCTGGGAACAGGTTATGCTGATGTATAGAGAAAGAGTTCTATATTTGTTATGGTCATATATGTGCAGACACAAACACTCAAGTATAATAAACACGCCCACACATGACATTGACAGTGAGTCATGAACCTATATAAGATGGGAGTTACCAAGATGGAGGTTGGTTGGATCAGGGCTGTACAGAAGGTATGAGCCCTATGTCACAAGAAGGATCCAGAGCCTTCAAGGAGAAGGTTGTGATGTAAGCGTGAGGAATCCATGATGGAAGCGTGAAGGAAGGAATGTCTCCCAGGATGCTTGAGTGAAGCAACAGCTGCCTGAAGCTCGTGACGATTTGTAAGACAAACCCTTCACTTCAAAGGACTCTCATATGGACACTAGACACTAAAGACTGTAAGACATTTCTCTGATATTCTTTTCTATTCAATTCTGTAATTTCACTACTTTTAAAGAAGAAGCAATAAATCTCCATTTTATAAAGAAACCTCTCTGATGTCATCCTACTGCGGCAAGCCATAAATTACAGGTGCTAACGCCATTTTCTACAAGGTGTCACCCCCTTCTCCCGTCCTCTCCTGTGTGGGGTCACCCCCTTCTCCTGTCCTCTCCTGTGTGGGGTCACCTCCTTCTCCTGTCCTCTCCTGTATGGGGTCACCCCCTTCTCCCGTACTCTCCTGTGTGGGTTCACCCCCTTCTCCCATCCTCTCTTGTGTGTGGTCACCCCCTTCTCCTTTCCTCTCCTGTGTGGGGTCACCCCCTTCTCCCGTCCTCTCCTGTGTGGGGTCACCCCCTTCTCCTGTCCTCTCCTGTGTGGGGTCACCCCCTTCTCCCGTCCTCTCATGTGTGGGGTCCCGGTCACCCCCTTTTCCTGTCCACTAAGTCTTCTTCAACCTGGGTAAAATGCCTCTGTCAGGTATCGTGCTAGAAGGGGATGAAGGTGCTTACTTCTATTATCCCACTAGGTGTCACTCTCTGTCTTATGTGTAAGTCTTTTCGGTGAGCACAACTGAAGGAAGAGTATGGGTTGTTTATTTGTCATGTGTTGTCGTATTGTCCAATTATAGGTGTCTTTCCCTCACTTTTCCACCTCTTACACTTCTTCTTTCTCTTGTCTCAGGGTCTGCAGGAGGTACTACAGGAGCACAGTACAAGGTCAGCAGGAGGTACTACAGGAGCACAGTACAAGGTCAGCAGGAGGTACTACAGGAGCACAGTACAACGTCTGCAGGAGGTACTACAGGAGCAAAGCACAAGGTGTGCAGGAGGTACTACAGGAGCACAGCACAAGGCCTGCAGGAGGTAGTACAGGGGCACTGCACAAGGTGTGCAGGAGGTACTACAGGAGCACAGCACAAGGTCAGCAGGAGGTACTACAGGAGCACAGCACAAGGTCTGCAGGAGGTACTACAGGAGCACAGCACAAGGTCTGCAGGAGGTACTACAGGAGCACAGTACAAGGTCAGCAGGAGGTACTACAGGAGCACAGTACAACGTCTGCAGGAGGTACTACAGGAGCAAAGCACAAGGTGTGCAGGAGGTACTACAGGAGCACAGCACAAGGCCTGCAGGAGGTAGTACAGGGGCACTGCACAAGGTGTGCAGGAGGTACTACAGGAGCACAGCACAAGGTCAGCAGGAGGTACTACAGGAGCACAGCACAAGGTCTGCAGGAGGTACTACAGGAGCACAGCACAAGGTCTGCAGGAGGTACTACAGGAGCACAGTACAAGGTCAGCAGGAGGTACTACAGGGGCACAGTACAAGGTCTGCAGGTGATACTACAGGAGCACAGTACAAGGTCTGCAGGTGATACTACAGGAGCACAGTACAAGGTCTGCAGGAGATACTACAGGAGCACAGTACAAGGTCTGCAGGTGATACTACAGGAGCACAGCACAAGGTCTGCAGGAGGTACCACAGGGGCACTGCACAAGATCTGAAGGAGGTACCACAGGGGCACTGCATAAGGTAGTACAGGAGGTACTACAGGAGCACTGCACAAGGTCAGCAAGAGGTACTTGTAACGCCTGGAGTCGTGGATCCACTGAACCGTCACTAGCAATGGCACTAACCTCACCAGGGAGCGGAGTCTAAGGGGCCGCTGGTTTTCACCAGAGCCCGCCGCAAGGCGGGATGGACTTGCTGCGACAGGCGACCCTCAGGTCGCTACCCTTGGCTCGGTTGCTAGTGACAGCAGGCGAGGCGTGGCAGGAGCAGTAGGCAGAAGATAGTGCAGGCAGTGGACTGTAGGCGTAACCGCAGGTGGCAGACAGTACTCAGGAAACAACGGGTTAAGCAGCGGGCAGGAGCTAGGGACCGGGACAGTGGACAGGAACTGGGAACAAGGACTGAGGTCAGGAACAACAGGGAGCTGGGCCAAACGCTATGGGAAGCAAGTAGAGGCTCCAACACCTGAGGTGGGGCAGGGCTGGAATTTATAGGAGAGTGTGTGGGCTGTGACCAATTAGGGGCAGACCGCCCCTTTAACTCCGAGACAGCCGGCGCGCGCACGCCCTAGGAGGCAGGGACGCGCGCGCCGGCCGGCACATCGACGGACAGGAGCGGGGCGAGGTGAAGTGCCCCCAGGGGCCGAAGTGGCAGCAGCGCCGGGTCCCTGTACGTGGACACCGGCGGCTGCAGGACAGGGTGTGGGGGTGCGGCGGCGGTCCGGAGCATGGGACGCCGCCGCAGCCTTGACAGTACCCCCCCTCCCTTTGGCCTCCCCCTCTTTCTAGCCTGCAAGAATCCCTTGAGAAGGTCCCAATCCAGGATATTAGACTCGGGTTCCCAGGATCTCTCCTCAGGACCAAAACCTTTCCAGTCCACTAGGAAAAAAAGGTATTCCTCTGACAGTTTTCATGGCCAGAATGTCTTTAACAATGTAGACGTCGTCTGAGACGGCTTGTGGAGCAGAGGACGAGGATTTGTTGGAGAATCAGTTGAGGACCACTGGCTTTAAGAGGGAAACATGGAAGGCGTTCGGGATTCGCATAGTAGGGGGTAGACGGAGTTTGTAGGTGACTGGGTTGATGCGTTTTAGCACCGAGAAAGGACAGAGGAATCGAGGACCCAACTTGTAGCTGGGAATCTTGAGTCGGACATATTTGACCGAGAGCCAGACTTTGTCACCTGGGAGAAAGTTTGTGGCAGGTCTACTTCTCTTATCTGCCTGGTCCTTCATGCGGTCAGATGCCTTGAGCAAAGATTGTCGAGTCTGTTCCCAGATCTGCAGGTCAGACAACAATTCCTCCACGGCTGGGACCTCGAATGATGGAGAGAGAGGCAGAGGAGGGCGAGGGTGACGCCCATAGACCACATAGAAGGGTGACTTGCCTGTGGAACTCGAGTCCAGATGTTTGTAAGAAAACTCTGCCCATGGAAGTAGGCTGGACCAGTTGTCTTGGCGAGCTGAGACAAAATGACATAGATAATTGCCCAGGATCTGATTGACCCTCTCCACTTGCCCGTTGGTCTGGGGGCGATAGGCAGATGAAAAGTCCAACTTCACTTGGAGCTGTGAGCAGAGGGCACGCCAAAATTTTGAGACAAATTGTGAGCCTCTGTCGGACACGATGTGAAGGGGAAGACCATGTAAGCGGAAGATGTGTTGAAAGAACAACTGGGCCAGACGGGGAGCAGATGGAAGTCCAGGAAGAGCCACAAAATGAGACATCTTGGAGAAGCGGTCAGTGACCACCCAAATGACTGTGTTACCCGCAGATGGAGGCAAGTCTGTGACAAAGTCCATGCCTATGTGGCACCAGGGACGGCTTGGAACTGGCAAGGGCTGTAATAGGCCAGCAGGCCTTAGTCGGGAGGACTTGTTTTTGGCACAGATTGTACAGGAAGCCACAAAGTCTTTGACATCTTGGAAAAGGCTGGGCCACCAGTAGTGGCGGGAAATCAGTTGCCCGGTCTTTTGGACTCCAGGGTGCCCGGCCACCAATGAGGAGTGTCCCCACTTCAGAATCCTTCCTCGAAGCGCAGGGCGAACATAGGTCTTTCCGGGGGGTACTCCCTGAAGAGCCAAAGTGGCGACTGGCATCAGACGATCGGGAGGTATGATGTGGCGAGGAGAGTCCTCTTGTCCCATGACATCAGATGCTCGGGAGAGAGCATCGGCTTTTACGTTCTTCTCAGCTGGACGAAAATGGATAACAAAGTTGAAACGTGAAAAGAAAAGCGACCAACTGGCCTGCCGGGGATTGAGGCGTTTGGAGGTAGAGAAGGTTCTTGTGGTCCGTATAGATGTTGACCGGATGCCTAGCCCCCTCTAGGAGATGACGCCACTCCTCCAGTGCCAGCTTAATCGCCAAGAGTTCTCGGTCGCCAATAGTATAGTTCCTCTCGGCAGGGGAAAAAGTCTTTGAGAAGAACCCACAGATTCTGGTCTTGCCTGATGCGTCCTTTTGCGAGAGGACGGCTCCAGCGCCCACTGAAGAAATGTCGACCTCAAGTGAAAACGGCTTGGTGGCATCCGGGCGGACTAGAGCAGGGGCAGAAGCAAAGGCAGACTTTAGGCTAGTGAAGGCTTGCTCGGCCTCAGGTGAACAATGCCTGGGATCCGCCTTCTTCTTAGTGAGAGCCACGATGGGTGCGACCAGGGTAGAGAAATGTGGGATGAACTGCCGATAGTAGTTGGCAAATCCAAGGAGGCGTTGGATAGCTCTGAGTCCCACAGGACGTGGCCACTGGAGAACAGCTGAGAGTTTGGCTGGATCCATCTGTAGACCTTGATCGGAGACAATATAGCCAAGAAACGGAAGGCTGCACTGATGGAAAACGCACTTCTCCATCTTGGTGTACAAACGATTGGCCCGTAGTCTTCGTAGGACCTGATATACTTGGGTCACGTGAGTCTGCTGGTCAGGGGAGAAGACCAGAATGTCGTCGAGATAGACGATGACGCAGACATAGAGGAG
Organism: Dendropsophus ebraccatus; assembly: GCA_027789725.1. Taxonomy (NCBI): domain Eukaryota; kingdom Metazoa; phylum Chordata; class Amphibia; order Anura; family Hylidae; genus Dendropsophus; species Dendropsophus ebraccatus. Next base: position 2,684,748 of record JAQFWZ010000047.1, on the reverse strand, counting down.
GTCACGGAATATGTCGTTGACGAATTCCTGGAAGACCGCTGGGGCATTGCATAGGCCGAATGGCATGACCAGGTATTCGTAGTGCCCATCTCTGGTGTTAAAAGCGGTCTTCCATTCGTCTCCTTCACGAATACGGATTAAATTGTACGCTCCCCTGAGATCCAGCTTGGAGAAGATCCTGGCTCCATGAAGACGGTCGAACAGTTCGGGGATAAGTGGAAGAGGATATCGGTTCTTGACAGTCACCTTATTTAGGCCCCGGTAGTCTATGCATGGGCGAAGAGAACCATCCTTTTTCTGCACAAAGAAGAATCCTGCGCCAGCAGGGGACGTGGATTTGCGGATGAAACCCTTCTGTAAGTTTTCCCGGATGTAGGAGGACATGGCCTCAGTCTCGGGTACGGAGAGAGGGTACACCCGACCTCGTGGAGGAGAAGTTCCAGGAAGGAGGTCTATGGGACAATCGTACGTCCGGTGAGGGGGCAGAGAATCCGCCTCCTTGGCAGAGAAGACATCAGCCAAGTCTTGGTATTCCGCCGGTAGGCCGGGTAGAGGCTTGACGGAGTCAGGTGACGTCATAGAGCACTTGGGCTGAGGAGGCTTCAGACACCGGTTTGGACAGTCCAGACCCCAACTGAGAATCTCCCCGGTTCTCCAGTCTAGCTTAGGGGCATGTAATTGCAGCCAAGGAAGGCCCAGGAGGATGTCGGAAGAGGAATGGCGCAAGACGTAGAAGGAGATTTTCTCCTGATGTAAAGCGCCTACCTAGAGGACTAGAGGTACAGTCTGGTAGTGTACAGCTTCGGTGAGAGTCTCGCCCGTGACCGAGGAGATAGACAGTGATCGGGCTAGCTGAGTCACGGGTAGCCGCCATCTTTGGACCAATGTGGCTGCAATGAAACTGCCTGCAGACCCAGAGTCTATGAAGGCAGTAGTCTGGTGAGTTTGTCCTGAGGGTGTCTGGATGGAAACGGGCATAGACAACCTTGAAGAGGTGGCATTCACACCTAGGGAGGCCTCTCCCACCGGTCCTAGGTGCGAGCGTTTCCCGGATGCTTGAGGACGTTGGGGACATCTCTGCCGGAAGTGATCAGGGTCACCGCAGTAGAGGCAGAGATTCAGCTCCAGACGATGAGTTCTCTCATCAGGCGTCAGGCGAGCTCGTTCCACCTGCATAGGAACCTCAGGAGTCGGCTGGGACACCGGAATGACAGGATTCTGGAAGACTGGCACCAGCTGGTGATGGCAACGGGACAGGCTCAGTCGCCGTTCTTGCCGGACCTCCTCCTCCTCTCTCTCAGAAAAACGAGTATCGACCCTGGTGGCCAGTAGCATAAGTTCGTTCAGGGAGGTAGGAAGGTCTCGGGCGGAGAGCACGTCCTTCACCCGACTGGACAGGCCCTTCTTGAAGGTGGCTACTAGAGCGGCCCCATTCCAGTCTAGCTCTGCTGCCAGCGTGCGGAATTGGATGGCATAGTCTCCAACGGAGGAACTTCCTTGTGAGAGATTGAGAAGAGCAGTCTCTGCTGAAGACGCACGGGCAGGTTCCTCAAAGACGGAGCGAAACTCTGCCAGGAAGGTTCGGAGATTGGCAGTAATCGGGTAATCTCGATCCCACAGTGGCGTGGCACAGGCCATGGCCCTACCCTCCAAGAGGCTGATGATGAAAGCCACTTTAGAGCGTTCAGTGGAGAACTGGCTGCTTAAAAGTTCAATGTGCATGGTGCATTGAGTCAGGAAACCTCTGCACAACTTGGGGTCACCACCGTATTTGCTCGGGAGAGCCAGTCGAAGTTTCGAAGAGGCAGCAGGAGGTGGTGTGCGCTGGTCTGTAGTACGCTGCTGTAAGGCGGCAGTCAAATGCTGGATGTGCTGCGATTGCTGCTGGATCTGCTGAGCCTGTAGGGCGACCACTCTGGCTACGTCACGGATGTCAGGCACCTCGCCGGGATCCATGGTTGGAGCCTACTGTAACGCCTGGAGTCGTGGATCCACTGAACCGTCACTAGCGATGGCACTAACCTCACCAGGGAGCGGAGTCTAAGGGGCCGCTGGTTTTCACCAGAGCCCGCCGCAAGGCGGGACGGACTTGCTGCGGCAGGCGACCCTCAGGTCGCTACCCCTGGCTCGGTTGATAGTGACAGCAGGCGAGGCGTGGCAGGAGCAGTAGGCAGGAGATGGTGCTGGCAGTGGACTGTAGACGTAACCACAGGTGGCAGACAGTACTCAGGAAACAACGGGTTAAGCAGCGGGCAGGAGCTAGGGACCGGGACAGTGGACAGGAACTGGGAACAAGGACTGAGGTCAGGAACAACAAGGAGCTGGGCCAAACGCTATGGGAAGCAAGTAGAGGCTCCAACACCTGAGGTGGGGCAGGGCTGGAATTTATAGGAGAGTGTGTGGGCTGTGACCAATTAGGGGCGGACTGCACAGCTGTGACCAATTAGGGGCGGACTGCACAGCGGCGGATAGGAGCGGGGCGAGGTGAGGCGCCCCCACGGGCCGAAGTGGCAGCAGCGCCGGCCGCAGCCTTGACAGTACTACAGGAGCACAGCACAATGTGTACAGGAGGTACTACAGCAGCACAGTACAAGGTCTGCAGGAGGTAGTACAGGAACACAGTACAAAGTCTGCAGGAGGTAGTACAGGGGCACTGCGCAAGGTCTGCAGGAGGTAGTACAGGGGCACTGCACAATGTTCTGCAGGTGATACTACAGGGGCATTGCACAAGGTCTGCAGGAGGTACCACAGGGGCATTGCATAAGGTCTGCAGGAGGTAGTACAGGAACACAGTACAAAGTCTGCAGGAGGTAGTACAGGAGCACTGCACAAGGTCTGCAGGAGGTAGTACAGGGGCACTGCACAAGGTCTGCAGGAAGTACTACAGAAGCACTGCACAAGGTCTGCAGGAGGTACTACAGGGGCACTGCACAAGGTCTGCAGGAGGTACTACAGGAGCACAGTACAAGGTCTGCAGGAGGTACTACAGGAGCACAGTACAAGGTCTGCGGGAGGTACTACAGGAGCACAGTACAAGGTCTGCGGGAGGTACTACAGCACAGTACAAGGTCTGCGGGAGGTACTACAGGAGCACAGCACAAGGTCTGCAGGAGGTACTACAGGAGCACAGTACAAGGTCTACGGGAGGTAGTACAGGGGCACTGCGCAAGGTCTGCAGGAGGTAGTACAGGAGCACAGTACAAGGTGTGCAGGAAGTACTACAGAAGCACTGCACAAGGTCTGCAGGAGGTACTACAGGAGCGCAGAACAAGGTCTGCAGGAGGTACTACAGGAGCAGTGCACAAGGTCTGCAGGAGGTAGTACAGGAGCACAGCACAAGGTCTGCAGGAGGTAGTACAGGAGCACAGCACAAGGTCTGCAGGAGGTACTACAGGAGCACAGTACAAGGTCTGCAGGAGGTAGTACAGGAGCAGTGCACAAGGTCTGCAGGAGGTAGTACAGGAGCACAGCACAAGGTCTGCAGGAGGTACTACAGGAGCACAGTACAAGGTCTGCGGGAGGTACTACAGGAGCACAGTACAAGGTCTGCGGGAGGTACTACAGGAGCACAGTACAAGGTCTGCGGGAGGTACTACAGGAGCACAGTACAAGGTCTGCGGGAGGTAGTACAGGAGCACAGTACAAAGTCTGCAGGAGGTACTACAGGAGCACAGCACAAGGTCTGCAGGAGGTACTACAGGAACACAGCACAAGGTCTGCAGGAGGTACTACAGGAGCACAGCACAAGGTCTGCAGGAGGTACTACAGGGGCATTGCATAAGGTCTGCAGGAGGTAGTACAGGAACAAAGTACAAAGTCTGCAGGAGGTAGTACAGGAGCACAGCACAAGGTCTGCAGGAGGTACTACAGGGGCATTGCATAAGGTCTGCAGGAGGTACTACAGGGGCATTGCATAAGGTCTGCAGGAGGTACTACAGGGGCATTGCATAAGGTCTGCAGGAGGTACTACAGGAGCACAGTACAAGGTCTGCGGGAGGTACTACAGGGGCATTGCATAAGGTCTGCAGGAGGTACTACAGGAGCACAGTACAAAGTCTGCAGGAGCTAGTACAGGAGCACAGCACAAGGTCTGCAGGAGGTACTACAGGAGCACAGCACAAGGTCTGCAGGAGGTACTACAGGAGCACAGCACAAGGTCTGCAGGAGGTACTACAGGGGCATTGCATAAGGTCTGCAGGAGGTAGTACAGGAACACAGTACAAAGTCTGCAGGAGGTACTACAGGGGCACTGCACAAGGTCTGCAGGAGGTACTACAGGGGCATTGCATAAGGTCTGCAGGAGGTAGTACAGGAACACAGTACAAGGTCTGCAGGAGGTACTACAGGAGAACTGCACAAGGTCTGCAGGAGGTAGTACAGGAGCACAGCACAAGGTCTGCAGGAGGTACTACAGGAGAACTGCACAAGGTCTGCAGGAGGTACTACAGGAGCACAGTACAAGGTCTGCGGGAGGTACTACAGGAGCACAGTACAAGGTCTGCGGGAGGTACTACAGGAGCACAGCACAAGGTCTGCAGGAGGTACTACAGGAGCACAGTACAAGGTCTGCAGGAGGTACTACAGGAGAACTGCACAAGGTCTGCAGGAGGTACTACAGGAGCACAGTACAAGGTCTGCGGGAGGTACTACAGGAGCACAGTACAAGGTCTGCAGGAGGTACTACAGGAGCACAGTACAAGGTCTGCGGGAGGTACTACAGGAACACAGCACAAGGTCTGCAGGAGGTACTACAGGGGCACTGCCCAAGGTCTGCAGCATGTACTACAGGAGCACAGTACAAGGTCTGCAGGAGGTACTACAGGAGCACAGTACAAGGTCTGCGGGAGGTACTACAGGAACACAGCACAAGGTCTGCAGGAGGTACTACAGGAGCACAGTACAAGGTCTGCGGGAGGTACTACAGGAACACAGCACAAGGTCTGCAGGAGGTACTACAGGGGCACTGCACAAGGTCTGCAGGAGGTACTACAGGGGCACTGCCCAAGGTCTGCAGCATGTACTACAGGGGCACAGTACAAGGTCTGCAGGAGGTACTACAGGGGCACAGTACAAGGTCTGCAGGAGGTACTACAGGGGCACTGCACAAGGTCTGCAGGAGGTACTACAGGAGCACAGCACAAGGTCTGCAGGAGGCAGTACAGGGGCACTGCACAAGGTCTGCAGGAGGTACCACAGGGGCACTGCACAAGATCTGAAGGAGGTACCACAGGGGCACTGCACAAGGTCTGCAGCATGTACTACAGGAGCACTGCACAAGGTCTGCAGGAGGTACTACAGGGGCACAGTACAAGGTCTGCAAGAGGTACCACAGGGGCACTGCACAAGATCTGAAGGAGGTACCACAGGAGCACAGCACAAGGTCTGCAGCATGTACTACAGGAGCACTGCACAAGATCTGAAGGAGGTACTACAGGGGCATTGCCCAAGGTCTGCAGGAGATACTACAGGGGCACTGCCCAAGGTCTGCAGCATGTACTACAGGAGCACTGCACAAGATCTGAAGGAGGTACTACAGGGGCACTGCACAAGGTCTGCAGGAGGTAGTACAGGGGCACTGCCCAAGGTCTGCAGGAGATACTACAGGAGCACTGCACAAGGTCTGCAGGAGGCACTACAGGGGCACTGCACAAGGTCTGCAGGAGGTAGTACAGGGGCACTGCCCAAGGTCTGCAGGAGATACTACAGGAGCACTGCACAAGGTCTGCAGGAGGCACTACAGGAGCACAGCACAAGATCTGAAGGAGGTACTACAGGGGCACTGCACAAGGTCTGCAGGAGGTAGTACAGGGGCACTGCCCAAGGTCTGCAGGAGATACTACAGGAGCACTGCACAAGGTCTGCAGGAGGCACTACAGGGGCACTGCACAAGGTCTGCAGGAGGTAGTACAGGGGCACTGCCCAAGGTCTGCAGGAGATACTACAGGAGCACTGCACAAGGTCTGCAGGAGGCACTACAGGAGCACTGCACAAGATCTGAAGGAGGTACTACAGGGGCACTGCACAAGGTCTGCAGGAGGTACTACAGGGGCACTGCCCAAGGTCTGCAGGAGATACTACAGGAGCACTGCACAAGGTCTGCAGGAGGCACTACAGGGGCACTGCCCAAGGTCTGCAGCATGTACTACAGGAGCACTGCACAAGGTCTGCAGGAGGTAGTACAGGAGCACTGCACAAGGTCTGCAGGAGGTACTACAGGAGCACAGCACAAGGTCTGCAGGAGGTACTACAGGGGCACTGCACAAGGTCTGCAGGAGGTACTACAGGGGCACTGCACAAGGTCTGCAGGAGGTACTACAGGGGCACTGCACAAGGTAGTACAGGAGCACAGTACAAAGTCTGCAGGAGGGGCACTGCGCAAAGTTTGCAGGAGCTACTCTAACCCGGAGTTGCTCAGAACCCCCAGCTGACGTGGTCTAGACAGGGCCCCTCACCCCGAAGCCTACCGTCAGCCCACTACTTCCTCACAACTTAGCCTCAAGCCTTCTACTTCCAAGCTGCTCCTACGTACTCTTCACTCTCCTGATCACCTGCACCTGTGTGAGTTTTTCATTGTTCTGTTCCTTCGGTTAAGTGCGGGTCCCTGCCCTATTTTTGTGCAGTTACGGCTACACCTTACACTTGGGCTAACCCCTTTTTGAAGCGCAGTGCCGGTGTGTCCGGGGGAGGGTACTAACACCACTCCTGACCACCATGACTAGTGCCAAGGTGTACCCAAGCCCACCTTGCTGTACCACCACCTCCCAGCTGCCCCCACGGCACCTCCTTCTCTGTATCTTAAGGCCCTATTCCACCAACAGATGTGACGACAGATTATCTGCTAAAGATTGGAAGCCAAACCCAGGAACAGACTATAATCAGAGAACAGGTCATAGAGGAAAGACTGGATTTCTCCTCTTTTCAAATCCACTCCTGGGTTTGGCTTCAAATCTTTGGCAGATAATCTGTCGTCAGATCTGTTGGTGGAATAGGGCCTTTACCCTCACTCTTGTTCCTTTTCTCCTTATTCACTCTCTCTATTCTTCTCACTCGTCAGCCTCTTGCCCGTGCTTCATCCTCTTCCGGTTGCTGTTCTTACTGTGCACCTTACTCTCCTTCTTCTCACCCTCATGCTTCTTTCACCTTCTTCTTCTTACATTTCTCTTTATCTTATTCTTACTCCTCTTCTCATTCTTTTTTTTTACTGCTGTCCTTCTTCTCACATCACTCCTCTCCTTCATAATCGTCTCCTTTTAATTCTTTCTTCTCCATTATCCCCCCCCCCATCCTCCTTCTCCTCCTCTCTTCTCTCTCGTTCTCCTCACTTTAGTCTTAAGTTGGTTACGGATGGGATTTTGAAGAGCTCCGGTTCCCTCCCCAGACATGAGGCCCGGACACTGACCTGCAGCTCTAATCTGCTCTGTTGGGCAATAACCACAGTTCTTGTTTCTACGATGGACACAACACTGAACTGTGTCTCTGACTAGTTATAACATTTCTCCTCTTCTTCTTTATCTTCTCTTCTTCTCTATCTTCTCTTCTTCTATATCTCTTCTTCTCTATGTCCTCTTTTTCTTCTCTATCTCCCTTCCTTCTCCTTCTTCTTTTTTATCTTCCCTATTTCCTCTTTTTCTTCTTCTCTATCCACTCTTGTTCTCCTTTATTTCCTCTTCTCCTCTCTCTCCTCCTCTATTATCTCTTCTCCTCTATTATCTCTTCTCCTCCTCTATCTCCTCTTTTACTCCTTTATCTCTTCTCCTCCTCTGTCTCCTCTTCTCCCTTCTTTCTTCTTTTTCCTGTTCATCTTCTCTACAGAAGGAATATGAAATCTTGATGACATCTCTGATGTTATTTGGCTCCATTTTTAGCGTGACATAGCAGAGCTGAGAGGGCTCAGAGGCAGCAATTAGTGCTGATTAAGTGAACAGAGCCGACAAGTGTCACACACCGGTGTAAGCGGCTGAGAGCGGCAAACAGAGATCAGAGATTCCACGTCTGCTGGAGACGCCGCCAGTGAGCGGGAGATGAAACCAATCCCACTTTATACTGGAGCCAATTCCTCTGCCGAGACTCCCGGTGACTGATCCCGGCTGTGGTCTGGATGCATTATATATATATTATATGTGGCTGCTCACACAGGTCAGATAGATGTGGGGTATCAGCTGTCCTGACTGTATGAGGTACAGCCAAGTGTGACAAGAGGGGGGGGGGGATGTGCTGCCAGACCTCTGCCCCCAGACCCTTCTGTCCCTAGCAGGCCCCACTGTCCTCCCCCAGACCCTTCTGTCCCTAGCAGGCCCCACTGTCCTCCCCCAGACCCTTCTGTCCCTAGCAGGCCCCTCTGTCCTCCCCCAGACCCTTCTGTCCCTAGCAGGCCCCATTGTCCTCCTCCAGACCCCTCTGTCCTCCTCCAGACCCCTCTGTCCTCCTCCAGACCCCTCTGCCCTCCTCCAGACCCCTCTGCCCTCCTCCAGACACCTCTGTCCTCCTCCAGACCCTTCTGTCCTCCTCCAGACACCTCTGCCCTCCTCCAGACTTCTCTGCCCTCCTCCAGACACCTCTGCCCTCTTCCAGACTTCTCTGCCCCCCAGACCCTCCTGTCCTCCTCCAGACCCCTCTGTCCTCCTCCAGACACCTCTGCCCTCCTCCAGACCCCTCTGTCCTCCTCCAGACACCTCTGTCCTCCTCCAGACACCTCTGTCCTCCTCCAGACACCTCTGCCCTCCTCCAGACTTCTCTGCCCTCCTCCAGACACCTCTGCCCTCTTCCAGACTTCTCTGCCCCCCAGACCCTCCTGTCCTCCCAGACTCCTCTGTCCTCCTCCAGACCCTTCTGTCCTCCTCCTCCAGACCCTTCTGTCCTCCTCCAGACCCTTCTGTCCTCCTCCAAACTCATCAGCCTCCAGGCACCTCTGTCCTCACCAGACCCCTCTGCCCCCCATAGACAACTCTGTCTCCTCCAGACTCTTCTGCCCCTACAGTTCCTCTGTCATCCAGACCCTTCTGTACTCTGTAGACTCTTCTCTTATCCAGCCCCCCATAGACTTCTCTGTCCCCTCTATTTTTCTTTATCCTCCCCAAACCCCTTGGTCCTCCCTAGACTCCAATGTCCCCCAGGCTCCTCTGTCCCCTACTGTAGACTCTTCTGTCCTACTTATAACTACTAGATAGCGGCTGGCCCAGCAGGTTCGGCCATCAGAAAATCTAATTGCAGCCATAATATTGGCCGGATAATTCCAGATAAAGATGTTTCCTCCTCCTCCTCCTCACAGGGACGTAGATCACACACCCATTACATGCAGCCTGACTGACATCATGGTGGTTGTCTCTGTAACTGTGCTGGGTGGGCGGGCACTTCCTCGTGTGATGTCAGAGCTGTGCTGTGTGCTCCCCCTACTGCTCACACCCATTACATGCAGCCTGACTGACATCATGGTGGTTATCTCTGTAACTGTGCTGGGGTGGGCGGGCACTTCCTGGTGTGATGTCAGAGCTGTGTGCTCCCCCTACTGCTCACACCCATTACATGCAGCCTGACTGACATCATGGTGGTTGTCTCTGTAACTGTGCTGGGTGGGCGGGCACTATCTCGTGTGATATCAGAGCTGTGCTGTGTGCTCCCCCCTACTGCTCACAACCATTACATGCAGCCTGACGGGCACAGAGAGAAGCTGCAGATGCATCCCCCTCCTCCTGCAGCATGTAAGAAAACACCGGGTCACTTACACACTGCCGTAAATAAAGGGTTAAGCAAAAGGTAGTCTGCTCCTGCACCTATGTACATAACCATGAGGCTCCTGATAGGCTGTTATAGGTAAATACAGTGGATGGACAGAACAAGCAGCCATTGGCTTTCTCCTCTGCCAGTCACTGTTGTGGCTGCACACAGGATTCTGCCTCTGGCCACAAGAGATTTTTTTTTTTTGCCACATCACCGAATATATATATATATATATTAGTTTGTAGGGGGGCCCCATAAAGTTTTTTGCTATGGGGCCCCATGAATCCTAGCTACGCCCCTGCTCATGTCCCAGTGATTTATGTAGTGGAGCTCTAGCATCATGTACAGCTTATTATTCTCCAGCTCCCATTATGCCTCCCTGTCAGGACGAGCTGGGGGTTGTAGTCCTTCTACAGCTGGAGAGACATCATGATGGGGATAAATATTGCTCTGGATGTGTAATAATCAGGATGTGCAGTAAGGATTGTGGCCGTGATCAGTAATAGTCATTCTAAGGGTAATGCTGCCACCTGCTGTCTGCACCAGGTATTAGACCATATAGCAGCTGTGTCTTCACGACTAACATGACGGAATCATCCAGCTTTCTTAGTACGGGAGCAGCAGTCTGTTCAGGATTCTGGGAAAGCCTCTCTGGCAGCCATGGGTTGTCACACGACCTTCCTGGAGTTAAGGAATAAATGAACTGAATTTCTAGTATTGGGATATTACATTTGGCTGCTAGTCAACAGTAAAGTCCCTATAAGAGTTGAAACCAAAGAACCAGGTGGAGGATAGTGGAAGACCGACAGGGGCAAACTAAGTTCTGGGTAATAGTTAGGCCTTAACTGGTCCATCATTACAGGATAGAGATGGTGTCCTTCCAATAGAACATCAAGGACACTGAGGCCCCAGAGCACAGGCACCCGATTGTTTCCAGTGTGCGCCAGGCTGTATGTTGACCTCTTAAAGTGCTGGTTTCCTCAAGAACTGATTTAGAATTAAGTAGGCCCAAGACCTACGTCTGGAGAAAGAAAATCCAAGTTAGAAGCAACAAGGCAAACCAATAACAGGAGCAACCAACAGCTCTAGACCAGGAGCACTGACACAACCAAGAGCTCTAGACCAGGAGCACTGACACAACCAAGAGCTCTAGACCAGGAGCACTGACACGACCAACAGCTCTAGACCAGGAGCACTGACACGACCAAGAGCTCTAGACCAGGAGCACTGACACGACCAAGAGCTCTAGACCAGGAGCACTGACACGACCAAGAGCTCTAGACCAGGAGCACTGACACAACCAAGAGCTCTAAACCAGGAACACTGACACAACCAAGAGATCTAGACCAGGAGCACTGACACAACCAAGAGCTCTAGACCAGGAGCACTGACACAACCGAGAGCTCTAGACCAGGAGCACTGACACAACCGAGAGCTCTAGACCAGGAGCACTGACACAACCAAGAGCTCTAGACCAGGAGCACTGACACAACCAAGAGCTCTAGACCAGGAGCACTGACACAACCAAGAGCTCTAGACCAGGAGCACTGACACAACCAAGAGCTCTAGACCAGGAGCACTGACACAACCAAGAGCTCTAAACCAGGAGCACTGACACAACCGAGAGCTCTAAACCAGGAGCACTGACACAACCGAGAGCTCTAGACCAGGAGCACTGACACAACCAAGAGCTCTAGACCAGGAGCACTGACACAACCGAGAGCTCTAGACCAGGAGCACTGACACAACCAAGAGCTCTAAACCAGGAACACTGACACAACCAAGAGATCTAGACCAGGAGCACTGACACAACCAAGAGCTCTAGACCAGGAGCACTGACACAACCAAGAGATCTAGACCAGGAGCACTGACACAACCAAGAGCTCTAGACCAGGAGCACTGACACAACCAAGAGATCTAGACCAGGAGCACTGACACAACTAAGAGCTCTAAACCAGGAGCACTGACACAACCAAGAGCTCTAGACCAGGAGCACTGACACAACCAAGAGCTCTAGACCAGGAACAGGTGGAGAAAGTGGTCTGCACATTTCTGTCTGTATCTGATGGTTTGGATGGTGTCTTTGCTCCTCATGGTTCATGAGACTTGTTGTAAATTAAAAGGAAGGACTTCTGGATTACTTGATGTTTTCTGCATTTGCTTTCCCTCCTCAGCAGTTGAGGCCTCGGGACACTTGGAAACATCTTCTGGGAAGCCGATATAAGAGCTAATACCATGAGAGTGATGAGTGATGATAAGCGGCTATGGCTAAGGGTCCTATTACACCAACAGATTATCTGACAGTTTTTTTTTTAGCCAAAACCAGGAACAGACTATAAACAGGGAACAGGTCGTAAAGGAAAGACTGAGATTTCTCCTCTTTTCAATTCCATTCCTGGCTTTGGCTTCAAATCTTTGGCAGATAATCTGTGTGTGTAATAGGGCAATAAGTGAGAGGCGACCTCTCCACTTACATTCATAATTAGGCTATGTTCACACTACGTAAAAAACAGGGCCGAATTTCATAACAACGGCCCACAAAAAATTGCACAAACAATGGCCATTAATTTAGCAAATAACGGCCATTGTTTGTGAAAAGACGCCCGTTGATATGAAATACGGCCGTGTTTTTCACGTAGTGTGAACCCAACCCGAATATTTTTCACAGTAAGACGAGAGTTTCACGTTGATGAGTTTTAATGATTCATCTCAGGCCTTATGATCTGCCCATGATGGGGTGAAGCCTGTAACAGGTTGTCTCTTCATCAGATGGAACATTCAAGAGACTTGCCTGGTATATACATGTATCTATCCTAAGATAAAACAAAGGGAAATACTAAAACCAGTGGTCTTTTTCTGCCGACAACCTTCTATGTTTCTATGAGACGTCACAATGGTTTCTCTTCCTTCTTCTCTTTTCCACCACTGTATCCTCTCACGTCTTCTCCAACAATCGAGTTCACAGACATTAGAACCATTTCTGTCCCCGACCTGGATGTCACCCCCAGTATCTGAGCACTTGCCGTGTATTTCTAGTGACTCTTCCTCATCGACTACTTGATCAGATGCTTTAACTTCCTCTCAGGGTTGTAGATTTCAGGGTCAATGTTGACAAAAAGAAGATCAATAAAGTTGTTAAAATCAATTAGAGTCTAATTATGGAGCTTTGTCAGCACAACCTGCCCATCATGGCCACGAGCGGAACGTGTCTGAGATGCTGAGTAAGAGACGGGTCTATGGATAGAAGAATATTCTGGTAGTGTAAGGGGCTTCCCATCCCCTGTCCAGCTACACCAGATTCTTACAGCAAGAGATCAAGTTGCATCTGTCTAACCCAGGCAGGACAGGAGGGCTCCCATGGGGTAAAGTCGGTCATTAGACATCTCACCTGAACCCAGTACTGAGGTCTCCAGAGCCCCCTAGTATGGCCGAGGTCCAGGAGAGGAGAATTGGATGTGTCTCCTTCCTTCCTTTTCCTTCCAACATAGAGATCTAGACCAGGATCAGGTGGAGAAAGTGGTCTGCACATTTCTCTCTGTATCTGATGGTTTGGATGGTGTCTTTGCTCCTCATGGTTCATGAGACTTGTTGTAAATTGAAAGGAAGGACTTCTGGATTACTTGATGTTTTCTGCATTTGCTTTCCCTCCTCAGCAGTTGAGGCCTCGGGACACTTGGAAACATCTTCTGGGAAGCCGAGATAAGAGCTAATACCATGAGAGTGATGAGTGATGATAAGCGGCTATGGCTAAAGCCCCTATTCCACGGGTCGTTTAAAGGAGCAATATCGTTCGTATTCGGCCGATATCTGCCACTATGGACGATAATCATCCCGTGGAATAGAGTGCAACGATCAGCCGACATCGTTCATGTCGGCTGATCGTTGCAGTCGCTTGTTTTTCAACATGTTGAAAAAGAAGCGACTGATATAGCAGCGATCTGCTGCCGTCGCTCCGTTGAATAGGAGCATTGGCAGCAGACGCCGCTATATCCTATGGGCTGCCCGGACGATCAGCGATCCTCCGAGCAGCCCCCCCGCAGCTCCCCGCCGCCACCTCCCGCAATCACCCGCTCGCTGCAGCCGCGTTGAATAGCGGCGGCGGCGAGCGGGGAACAAGGAGCAAACGAGCGCTAATAGCGCTCGTTTGCTCCTCCAAACGACTCGTGGAAAAGGGGCATTAGGGTCCTATTACACCATCTGGCAGGTTTTTTTGAGCCAAAACCAGGAACAGACCTTTTCCTTCCCTCTCCCTTCTTCTATTCTTTCCTCCTCCCCCTCCCTCCCCCTTCTTCTATTCTTTCCTCCTCCCCCTCCCTCCCCCTTCTTCTATTCTTTCCTCCTCCCCCTCCCTCCCCCTTCTTCTATTCTTTCCTCCTCCCCCTCCCTCCCCCTTCTTCTATTCTTTCCTCCTCCCCCTCCCTCCCCCTTCTTCTATTCTTTCCTCCTCCCCCTCCCTCCCCCTTCTTCTATTCTTTCCTCCTCCCCCTCCCCCTTCTTCTATTCTTTCCTCCTCCCTCTCCCTCCATCCTTCTTTCCTCCTCCCCCTCCCTCCCCCTTCTTCTATTCTTTCCTCCTCCCCCTCCCTCCCCCTTCTTCTATTCTTTCCTCCTCCCCCTCCCTCCCCCTTCTTCTATTCTTTCCTCCTCCCTCTCTCTCCATCCTTCTTTCCTCCTCCCCCTCCCTCCCCCTTCTTCTATTCTTTCCTCCTCCCTCTCTCTCCATCCTTCTTTCCTCCTCCCCTCCCTCCCCCTTCTTCTATTCTTTCCTCCTCCCCCTCCCTTCTTCTATTCTTTCCTCCTCCCCCTCCCTCCTCCCTCCCCCTTCTTCTATTCTTTCCTCCTCCCTCTCCCTCCATCCTTCTTTCCTCCTCCCCCTCCCTCCCCCTTCTTCTATTCTTTCCTCCTCCCCCTCCCTCCTCCCTCCCCCTTCTTCTATTCTTTCCTCCTCCCCCTCCCTCCTCCCTCCCCCTTCTTCTATTCTTTCCTCCTCCCTCTCCCTCCATCCTTCTTTCCTCCTCTCTTCCTACCCTCTACCCTTTCTTACTCTCTGCCTCCCTCCTTGCTTCTCTCCTTCCTCCATACTTCCATCCTCCCTTCTATCCTTCCCTTGCCCCTTTATCTCTCTTCTTTACTTCTTTCTTCTTCCCCCGATCTCTCTTCCTAATTCCTCTGCCCTTTCCTTCTTCTCTCCCCTCATCCTTCCTTCCTCCCCCCTCCTATATCTCTCTCCTTCCTTCACCCCCCCATCTTTCCCTCCCTCCTCCAGCTCTCTCTCCTTCCCTCCTCCTTCCATCTCTCTCCTTTCTTACGCCTTCTACCTCCTCCACCTCTCTCTCCCTCCTTCATCTCTTTACCTTCATTGTCCATCTCCCCCCTCCATCTCTCTCCTCATATCCTTCCCTCCTCCTTCTTTCCTCCATCTCTCCCTCCCTCCTGATCCTTCCCTCCTCCATCTCTCCCCACATTCTTCCCTCCTCCTTCTTCTTCCCTCCTCCTTCTTCCCTCCCTCCTCCATCTCTACCTCCCTCCTTATCCTTCCCTCCTCCTTCTTCTCCCCCTCCATCTCTTTCTCCTTCTTCCCCCCCCCTTCCCATTTTCATCCCATTTAAATGCAAATCTGTGAAGAAGAGGAGAATATTGCGGAGATTTGTTTCCTTAAGGAATCGCTGGATGAGCAGAGTCAGGAGAGCGTCGACTCCTTAACCCTTCCCCCCCCCAATCATCCATCAGTGGTGGAGTCCCTCCAGCTGTCCCCTCCTCCTGGCGTATAACTAGGGGGGTGATTGTCACCCAGATTCTCTAGTCTCCTGCAGCCCTCTGGTATCAAGGTCCTGTAAAAAGTCACAGCCGGTGGATGGGAGACCCCCACCCCTCGGGACAGCTTAGTCTGCAGAGTGTAAAATGATGTCATTAAAAGGTGTATGGGGGTCTCCCTAATCTCCACAGACAGATGATGTCAGTATAAGGTGTATGGGGGTCTCCCTAATCTCCACAGACAGATGATGTCAGTATAAGGTGTATGGGGGTCTCCCTAGTCTCTACAGACAGATGATGTCAGTATAAGGTGTATGGGGGTCTCCCTAGTCTCCACAGACAGATGATGTCAGTATAAGGTGTATGGGGGTCTCCCTAGTCTCTACAGACAGATGATGTCAGTATAAGGTGTATGGGGGTCTCCCTAGTCTCCACAAACAGATGATGTCATTATAAGGTGTATGGGGGTCTCCACAGACAGATGATGTCAGTATAAGGTGTATGGGGGTCTCCCTAGTCTCCACAGACAGATGATGTCAGTATACCGTGTATGGGGGTCTCCCTAGTCTCCACAGACAGATGATGTCATTATAAGGTGTATGGGGGTCTCCCTAGTCTCCACAGACAGATGATGTCAGTATAAGGTGTATGGGGGTCTCCTTAGTCTACAAAGACAGATAATGTCAGTATCAGGTGTATGGGGGTCTCCTTAGTCTACAAAGACAGATAATGGCAGTATAAGGTGTATGGGGGTCTCCCTAGTCTCCAAAGACAGATAATGTCATTATAAGGTGTATTGGGGTCTCCCTAGTCTCCACAAACAGATGATGTCATTATAAGGTGTATGGGGGTCTCCACAGAAAGATGATGTCAGTATAAGGTGTATGGGGGTCTCCCTAGTCTCCAGAGACAGATGATGGCAGTATAAGGTGTATGGGGGTCTCCTTAGTCTCTACAGACAGATGATGTCAGTATACCGTGGATGGGGGTCTCCCTAGTCTCCACAGACAGATGATGTCAGTATAAGGTGTATGGGGGGTCTCCCTAGTCTCTACAGACAGATGATGTCAGTATACCGTGTATGGGGGTCTCCCTAGTCTCCACAGACAGATGATGTCATTATAAGGTGTATTGGGGTCTCCCTAGTGTCCAGAAACAGATGATGTCATTATAAGGTTTATGGGGGTCTCCACAGAAAGATGATGTCAGTATAAGGTGTATGGGGGTCTCCCTAGTCTCCACAGACAGATGATGTCAGTATAAGGTGTATGGGGGTCTCCCTAGTCTCCACAGACAGATGATGTCAGTATACCATGGATGGGGGTCTCCCTGGTCTCTACAGACAGATAATGTCATTAAAAGGTGTATGGGGGTCTCCCTAGTCTCCACAGACAGATGATGTCAGTATAAGGTGTATGGGGGTCTCCCTAGTCTCCACAGACAGATGATGTCAGTATAAGGTGTATGGGGGTCTCCCTAGTCTCCACAAACAGATGTCAGTATAAGGTGTATGGGGGTCTCCCTAGTCTCCACAGACAGATGATGTCAGTATACAGTGTATGGGGGTCTCCCTAGTCTCCAAAGACAGATGATGTCAGTATAAGGTGTATGGGGGTCTCCCTAGTCTCCACAGACAGATGATGTCATTAAAAGGTGTATGGGGGTCTCCCTAGTCTCCACAGACAGATAATGTCAGTAACAGGTGTATAGGGGTCTCCCTAGTCTCTGCAGACGGATGATGTCAGTATAAGGTGTACGGGGGTCTTCCTAGTCTCTGCAGACAGATGATGTCAGTATAAGGTGTATGGGGGACTTCTGACTCCCCTCAGACATATGATGTCAGTATAATGTATATGGGGGTCTTCCGACTTCCCACAGACAGGTGATGTCAGTATGAGGTGTATGGGGGTTTTCTGACTCTTCAGACAGATGATGTCAGCATAAGTGTGGTGTCCCACCACGGGAGTTGCTCGTAGTTAAACCCTTCGCAAAAGCCTGTACTTATTGTAAGTAAGTGGTGATGAAGTAGTGTTAAAGTGTTGCCACAAGATGTCGCTATTGTAAGTATATATACTAAGTTGATGCACAGCTGTAGAACTATAAGGGTTATTATTTATTGATGTACAAGCCAAAAAGACAGAAATGGCTGCACATCGCACCCATGGCTGACACGAAAGCTTGTTTAGCTACATTTAAAACCAACATCAGAAGTTAGTATATAATTTGGCCAAACCATATTGCCTCATGTACCACGTGCAGGTCTTCTGATACACGAGTCCCTAACCAAAAAACATCACTGTGCCGGTCAGCGAACACAATCCCCGCAAAACGTGCGCAAGCAGAGAAGGGGGGCCACGGAATGGTCCTGCAACCCCATTGTCACAGGACCAGACCCTAAAGGGCCCCCCGGACCCCGCAGGCGCCATATGTCACATGGATCTGTAGACCAATGAGCGTGTTCTCTTCTCCTGACCTTCTCTCTTTACTTCTTCTGTATGCACTCTTTACCTATTCACAGCATGCCTTATAGGGGGCTGTAGATAGGAAGTCACATGGGTAGAGGAAGTGTAGTGGTCTTTTTGTCACTGGGCAAGTAGGGCACAATCAGAACGCTCTCTATAGCAGCCTGGTTGGGCCCTGGCCCTATGCCAGGTCCCCTGTCAGGGACAGCAGAACCAGTCTAGAAGAGATCTTTTCTCACTAGACTCCGTAGAGATGAGATGCAGTTAACCTTTTCTCCTCAAGTCACGCCACCCGATACTATGCAGTGTTAAACCCTTCCTTAGAGAGGACAAGTCAGAGATCATCTCAACCCATGCCGTAAACAAGGAGAGGTACAGGACAGTATCCACAAAGCAGAAGGCTAGGAACTGATCTGGATAGAGCAAAGTTGCTAGAAGCCCTTGAACTCTATTTCACAGCGCGGCTGTCAGCAGGGAACCCTCAGCATTCCGCTCATCCCAGGTAACGAGTAGAGATGAGCGAATATGATTTGATCGAGTAGGTATTCGTTCTAATATTGCGGTATTCGAAAGATTCGAATACAATCGAGTAGTGTGTCGAATACGCGGAAAACATTCGAAAGCCCTCCTATCGTAGTTGGCGCTTTTTTTATATTTCAATCACCATGCAGGGAGGCCGTGAGGGACCCTGGGAGTACGCACACAGCGCACAAACAGCGTCTACCCTCATTGGATGGCTGAACCACATGACCTCGAATCTTAAATACTTGGCTCCCGCCTCTCTACCGCAGATGCGCTGTCAACCTAGCCAGGGAGAGATCTTGCAGCAGGGAGAGATCGGTGTTAGCAGCGTTTTGGTCAGGCAGGATTACTACAGAACCCAAAAGTCCTTTTCAGGGCGAAGATCTAGTGAAAAAGTCATCTCTGCATCCAAAGCTTCTCAGTGCTAAGAAATAGATGATATAACAGCGGCAGCAGCAGGTGTATTCATTCCAGGACCTTGTGTGTATAGTGACTTATAGTGTCCCTGGTTTAGGCCACTAAGGGCACGTTAACCTTATACCTATTGTGCCAGTAGCCCAGTAAAAGGCACGTGATACATATTGTTCCAGAAGCCCACAAAAAGGCGCGTCATACATACTGTTCCAGTAACGTTCGTACAGCATGATGCGTGATACGCGCGAATAACATGCCACTCTGCAGACGCACATTGAAATCATGGATGTAACACTGCGCAAGAAATACAAACGAAATGCGTGAACATTGCCATTAAGCGTTCGCAAATATTCTTCCTTCGCAACTGCGGAGAGTGGCATTATACTGTAATTTTTGGGGTGTTGGGTGCACCCAGGCATCCCCCCCTAATGTAATTCCAGAGGTGTTTGCATCGTTTAGGGAGGTTTCGTGGGGGACTTGGTGGCCTCCAAGTGGTCGAATTTTGATTTCCAAGTGCTGAGAATTTTTTTTCCCATAGACTTTAATGGGATTGAGTATTCGTTCGAGTAGTCGAATCCTGGTGCCTATTCGATTCAAATTCTCGAAAGTCGAATATTTTACTACTCACTCATCTCTAGTAATGAGGTCTAGGGCTTGTGTCACCCACTAGGACAGGTCCCTCGACACTGGTAGGGCATTAGGTGGTGCAAAGACCCAAAGGTCAAAACACGGGCACAAGTATTCTCTCTTTCTTAAGTATTATTCTACCTCATCCTCCAACATCCCGGCAGAGCACAGTACCAATTGGGTTAGGACTCTCACAACAGCCTCCTCTCTACTCTTTTGATTCTCTACTCTCAGCATGCAACTCAGTCCACACAACTGTGCTACTCCCTCTCCGCTCACTACAGATCTGGATTCTAACTTATTAAAGTGTCTTATCAAGTATAAAGTGTTGTTTCAAGGTAAAGGTATGACCTGCTGTACATACGCATTCTCCAAGTAAAGTAAACCTTCTTTATGCTAAAGAAACTCTGTGATTTCTCACCCCGCACCAACACAGTACACAAATATTCCTTGGGTCCTCTCCCCTGTCTGTGGGTGACAGTGCCAATAGTCCAGGTGGGTCATTGCTCCACTCCGGACCACCATGACTACTGCCCAAGGGACCCTTTCACTTATAGCCTTATAGGGGGCTGTAGATAGGAAGTCACATGGGTAGAGGAAGTGTAGTGGTCTTTTGTCACTGGGCTCTGTAGAGAAAGAACACAAGCCAGAACGCTCTCTATAGCAGCCTGTTTGGGCCCTGGCCCTATGCCAGGTCCCCTGTCAGGGACAGCAGAACCAGTCTAGAAGAGATCTTTTCTCACTAGACTCCGTAGAGACAAGATGCAGTTAACCTTTTCTCCTCATGTAACGCCACCCGATACTATGCAGTGTTTAAGCCTTAGAGAGGACAAGTCAGAGATCATGTCAACCCACGCCGTGGACAAGGAGAGGTACAGGACAGTATCCACAAAGCAGAAGGCTATGACCTGATCTGGATAGAGCAAAGTTGCTAGAAGCCTATGAACTCTATCTCACAGCAAGGCTGTCAGCAGGGAACCTTCAGCATTCCGCACTGTCACGGCCGCGGCGGCGTCCCGTGCTCCGGGCCGCCGCCGCGACCTCTCCATGCAGCTGCCATGGTCCATACTACTAGTTCGGCCCCGGGGCGCCTTACCTCGCCCCGCTCCTGTCACCCGCTGCGCCGGCCGGCGCGCGCCACCGCCTCCTAGGGCGCGCGCGCGCGCAGGCTGTCTCAGATTTGAAGGGCCAGTCCGCCCCTAATTGGAAGGTGCACAAATCACTCCCCTATAAGTTCCAGCCCTGCCCCACTACAGGTGTTGGAGCCTCTACATGCTTCCCATAGCGTTTGGCCCAGCTCCCTGGTGTTCCTGATTCCTGTCCGCTACCTGGTCCCTAGCCCTTGTTCCTGGTTCCTGCTCCTCTGTTACACTATTGCTCCTGTGTTCAGCCTGTCACCTGCGGTTACGCCTACAGACCTCTGCCAGCACCATCTCCTGCCTACTGCTCCTGCCACGCCTCGCCTGCCGTCACTAGCAACCAAGCCAGCAAGTCCGTCCCGCCTTGCGGCGGGCTCTGGTGAAAACCAGCGGCCCCTTAGACTCCGCTCCCTGGTGAGGTTAGTGGCATCGCTAGTGACGGTCCAGTGGATCCACTACTCCAGGCGTTACACGCTCATCCCAGGTAACGAGGTCTAGGGCTTGTGTCACCCACTAGGACGGGTCCCCCCCACACTGATATGGCATTAGGTGGTGCGAAGATACAAAGGTCAACACAGTACACGAACATTCCTTGGGTCCTCTCCCCTGTCTGTGGGTGAAAGTGCCAATAGTCTGGGTGGGTCATTGCTCCACTCTGGACCACGGTGACTACTACCCAAGGGATCCCGCAATAGCCCGTCAGGTCACTGACCACAGGAAAACAAAGTATTACCGGCCCACAAACTAAAATCAGGTGTGCCACCATACCTGTGTGCCCAACCGGCACTGGCATCATGACAAAACATCATTGGGCCTGGCTATATCTCGGTGAACCACCATAGAACTGGCATCAATCTTCACCATCTGGCGAGTGACCCTCCGTACCTCCACCATAACACCGCAGGAAGCTTACCACAATAGGCTTCTAGCAACTTTGCTCTATCCAGATAAGTTCCTTTACTTTCTTTATGGATACTGTCCTGCACTGTGACTCTCCTTGTCCACAGCGTGGGTTGAGATGATCCCTGACTTGTCCTCTCTAGTGAAAGTTTTAACACTGTATAGTGTTGAGTGAGGTTACTTGAGTGAAAAGGTGGCCAGCTGAGTGGGGGACCTGGCAGGACCCTGGGCCCAACTGGACTACTACTGTTCTTCCTCTACAGAGTGTAGCGGCAAAAGACACTACACTTCCTCTACCCATGACTTCCTTCCTACAGCCCCTGTAAGGTGTGCTGTGAGTGGGTGAGGAGTGTGTATGTGAGAAGTAAAGAGAGAGATGATAGGTGAGAAGAGTAAAGAACTCTCATTGGTACACAGATCCATGTGACACACAAATAAACAGTAACCCTTTGGTTCTTACAGCCGTGCAATAACGCAATCATCTTGTGGCCAAACTCTGGTACTACTACATCACCACTTATATTTGAAAGTACAGGCTTTTAAGAAAGGTGTAACCAATAGCAACACCGATGGTGGGACACCGCATTAGTGTGTGAGGGGGGTAGGTGTTATTAGCAGGGGGTTAGGTTGGAACAGTGCGGGTTCAGAGTAATCACAGAGTCCAGGACGTTATTATAATAAACAGATTACTGATAGAGTCTTCAGTGCAAATACACAAAACACGTTGGTCGGCAATAAGGTGCAAAAATATCAACTGGGTGTAGTTAGCCACTCAAGGTTCCCTGAGATGGCAGAGCGAAGATCAATGGGGTACCTTGGATTTAGTTGCACTTTGTTCTGCTGCAGACCAACCTATACTTTCTTAGAACATCCTGACTAGTGTAGAGAATGTCCCCCCGATGTAGACAAGGTTTTCCCTGTACGGTACTTACCCCTCCTTTTTTTTTAAAACTGTAATTTTTATTAGATTTTTATGGAAAGAAATACAAATAACAACAAGTAAAGCCATAAAACAGATGGCCACAAAGCATAACACATAAAAAAGCAAGACCCTTGGGGGAGGTAGCCTGACACGAAGTAAGAGAGAAGAATGAGTTTAAAGCCCCCAAGAGGGCACGCTCATGCATCATCTAGGTATGGTAACTAAGACAAGCTAGTGTGAGCAGCCTCGGAGTCAACAAAAGTGCAGGATGGCTAGCTATATCATTTGCAAACAATAGAAAAGAAGTAAAAAATAAGAACAGGGTGAGAAGGGATCCAGAGTGAATCCACAAGAAAAGGACAGAGAAGACAAACCAAAGTGGGGAGAGACGAATGGAGGGGGGGGGGGATAGGGAAGCGGCCCAAGATCCTCAAGAAAAGCCTTGCTGTGTACAGTAAGCGTCCCATGGAGACCACACTGCCTTAAAGAGGTCCAAGCGATTTGCCAGAGAGGCTGTGAGATAGTCCATAGTTCTCATATCCTTAATTTTAGCCACCAAATCCATCAGTGCGGGTGGAGAGGAGACATACAAGAGGATCACAGGGAAAGGGTTTCTGTATAATCGCCGAGAACATGTTACAGATCATAGACCAATAAGGTTTAATGCCTGGACAGGTCCAGAAGATATGGTAAATCGATCCAGTTCCTCTCAGGCAACGCCAACACAGGGGAGAAATGGAGGCGTTCAACTTGTTCAGTAATTCGGGAGTGTGATACCAGTGCATCAGCAACTTATACTGTGTTTCTTTATAGGCGGTACAAATGGACGATTTAGCTGCCCTTACCCATATGATCCCCCAGCACTCTGGAGAGATGGTCTTAGCTAAAGTAGTCTCCCACTTTACCATGTATTTGTGACGGGTCGGAGCGTCGTCCACAGGCGAGCCCAGTATTTTATAAATATCCGAGATCAATCCCTGCACATTCGAGCCCGCTCGGGATAATTGCTCAAATGCCGTAGGCTTGGAGACCGTGGTGGACCCCAACAGGGTAGTCATAAAATGACGCAATTGCAAATAGGTGTATTGCTCTGTCAAAGGAAGTCCATACTTCTAGCGGAGGTCTGCAAAAGGCAGCAAAGTGCGAGTAAGTGGGTGAACAATATCTGCGAACTGGAATAAATTACGCTCTCCCCATGTCCGGACCACCACGGACCCCCCACCCGTGGCGAATGCAGGGTTGAGTAGAAACGAGATTGGGGTGAGGCCGTAGAAGAGAGTTTAAATTTGACCGAACACGCCTGCCAGATTTGTCTAGTAAGTCTAATAGGGCCTAGGAGGGGGTCAGGAAGGGTCATGCCCGGGCCCGAGAGCCAAAGGAGAGAATTGGGGTGTGTGGGGGCTAGCCATCGCCGTTCAATGGCCATCCACTTACTGTAGCTGTGGTAGGAGGTCCAGGAGGGGATACATCTTAGATGAGCCGCCCAGTAATAGTGGGTTATATTCGGCACTGCTAGGCCCCCTTGCAGCTTACTGGTCATCATCACAGTTCTGGGAATCCTATGTCATTTCCCGGCCCATATAAATCTAAAGATAGCTGCTTGGATATCTTTGAGTTCGTACATAGGGATCTTAACTGGGATCGAAATGATACAACAATTTTGGAAGGATAGACACCTTAACCGCCGCTATCCGGCCCAGTAAAGAGATGTAGTGCTTGCTCCATTTCACCATAAGGGCTTTAACATCTCTGAAGAGTGTAGGAAAGTTAGCCGGGTACAAGGAAGAGTAAGACGCAGTCAAGCGGATCCCCAAATACCGTATGGAGTCTGTGGACCAGCGGAACTTGAAGTTAGTACGTAAGTGGTACAATTCCTCAGCTGGCAGGTTGAGAGGCAATGCCTCTGTTTTTGCCGTATTTACCTTGTACCCAGATAACACCCCAAACTCCTGCAGGAGTTTGTGTAAGTTAGGCAAAGATATACTGTAAGTGGGTTTGTGAGGGTCAGTAGGACATCATCAGCAAACAGCATTAGCTTATATTCCCTTACCCTGATGGTGACCCCGCCAATATCCGCATTATTTCTAATGGCCGCCGCCAGGGTTCAATACACAGGATAAATAATAAGGGCGAGAGAGGGCAGCCCTGGCGAGTGCCATCAGAAAGAGGGCTCGCCTGGTATTGTCCACCCCATGTCTGCCCACAACAAACCCTACTTGGTCTTTATCAACCAGTGAGGGCAAGTATAGCCCAAGGCGCACGGCAAGAATTTTTGTAAAAAGTTTTAAATTTGCGTTTAACAACGCGATGGGCCGGTAGCTGGAGCAGTCCAGGGGGTCTTTATCTGGTTTGGATAGTAAAGTTATAAGAGAATGGAGCATAGAGGAGGGTACGGGGGAGCCTTGCATATATGTATTAAAAAGCGACACCAATCGAGGGGAGAGGAGGGCAGAGAAAGTTTTATAGTACAAATATGTATATCCATCCGGCCCCGGAGACTTCCCTGAGGGGAGATGTTTAAGTACGTCCAGCAATTCCTCTATGGTAATAGGTGAATTTAGGTGGTCCACTGCCTCTGGGGACAGGGTGGGAAGATTACAGGATGTTAGAAAATCTTTTATCTTCTGGGCCCCAGCGACAGGGTCGGTTGGGAGAGAAGATGGGAGGGAATACAAGGCAGAGAAATATTTCTCAAAAATTTGGGAGATATCTGAGGGATGGTATTTTATATTTCCCAATCCATCTCTGAGGGCCTGCGGAGATTGTGCGGCCGAGCGTTCAGAAAGCATGCGTGCCAAAAGGGTATGTGCTTTATTGCCTTTTTCATAGAAACGCTGCCTAGAGAATAAGAGCAGACGTTCGACCTTGTGGATAGCAAGATCCTTAAGCTTAGCTCTGGCCGCAACTAATCTCCGCAGGGTGCTCACCGAGGGCCGTTGGGATAAAGAAGCCTCCAAGGCTTGGATGGCCTGCTTGGCTGCTATTTTAGAGCTAATGGCAATACAGTGGCCCCTAACAACTGCCTTATGGGCTTCCCAGAGGACTGATTGGGAGGACACCGTTCCCTCATTGTCTCTAAAGTAGTTTTCAATGCAATGTTTAATGGAGTCTTGTGAGACCTGCGATTTAAGTAGAGATTCATTAAGGCGCCAGTGGCATTGCCGGGTGGGTGAGAGCATGGGTGCTAGGGTGATATGGACAGGGCTATGATCTGTCCATGAGATGGGCTCAATATCTGCCTTTTGTAACAGGTGTACAGTCGGGACATTTCCAAAAAAATAATCAATTCTGGTATGTGTCTGGTGCGGGTGCAAATAAAAAGAATAAATCTTCTCCGAGGGATGCACAATACGCCAAAGGTCACATAGGCAATGGCGGCGAACTAGTTTACGGAATTCAGCCGAGAGCCTACGCAATTCCTGGGAGGGGGGTACCCCTGAATGGGAGCATCTGTCTGTCAACTCCAAGAACGGGAGATTAAAGTCCCCTCCCAGCACTCTGGGCGAAGGTGGGTAAGACGTAAGCACCCCCCGGAGAAAGGGAATTTGTCTACGATTTGGAGCATAGACATTGCACAACAAGAGAGGCTTACCCTGAAGGCTACCCTCCACTATGACGAATCTCCCTCCCGGATCACAATATGAAGAGAGCACCTGTAAGGGACAGTGCCGGGAGACAAGTATGGCTACCCCACCCCTTTTACGCCCCATAGTGGCTGAGTAAGTATGAGGGTAGGTGTGTTTTGCAAAATTGAAAGTGGCGGCAGTATCAAAATGGGTCTCTTGGACAAAAGCAATGTCTGCTTTTAAGGTGCGTAACTCCTGTAGGAGCAGACGCCTCTTGACATTTGAGTTCAGCCCCTTGGCATTGATCGTAACTATCTTAGCCATGGTAGGTCATATGGGGTAGGGGAGGCTGGCTGGGAAACATAACTCACCCAAGCGTAGAGTATAGGGCTTCCATCATAACAGATGATCTGTGGAGCCGGAAGGCTCGTCCGGGATCTGGAACCGCTGGAAACAGGAGGGAAGGGGAGGGAAGGGGATACACTGAGACTACACAGAAAGAGAAGAGAAACAAAGAGTAAACCAGTGGACAATTGAGAAAAATCCCAAAAAAGGGAATCTACGGCTCTAGGCCATATACCCATGCAAAACGCGCATGGAAAGGAGCTAAAAACCTATACCTGAAGACAGATAAGAGAAAAATCACACAGAGCAAAAGGATAGGGCTCCTAGGAGAGAGGAGGAGACAGAATGTGAGTCTGAGAAACAACAGGTTTAAACAGTAACCAAGTGGACAGCTAGTCCATGCAGCCTATTAAGCTAGAGAAACAAACAGTTAGACCATATATGTAGTCATGAATGGTCCCATAGTAAAGCAGTAGATCATGAGTCCCAGCAACCAAAGGGAAGAAGCATCAGCGAGGGGAAGAGGAGCCCCCAGCACCACGGTGGGACTCAGGTCGACGTCGCTTCTGTTGCGGGGCGTGCCAGACAGTTGCAGGAGGGGTTGGAGGTTGTGCGACTGTCCATTCCGTAATCTGAGGGACAGCGATGGCGAGGGTCTCACAGAATGCAGGGAGATCAGCCAGCGATATATGGCTTGATTGTCTCGCAGCGCTGTGAGAAGGGGGCACAAGAACCGTCTTTTTTGTAAAGTAAGCCAGGACAGGTCTGGGAAAAGTTGCATAGGGGCCCCGTCAAACTCCAATTCTTTCATTGTGCGAGATTTAGCCAAGATGCGTTCTTTCCCCAATAGTCATGCACACAGCAGACAACGTCCCTAGGAGTTCCAGTGTTTGATTTAGGCCTGAGGGCCCTGTGGGCTCTATCCAGCTTAATCTTGTGCGAAGAGGGCTCTCCCAGGACGATGTTAAAGATAGCTTCAAGAGTCTCTGATAGATCCTCATCCTGCGTGGCCTCTGGGAGCCCCCGGACCCTAATATTATTGCGGCGTCCCCTATTGTTCAAGTCCTCTACATGACGCTGCATATCGTTGAGAGCAGAGGATTGTACCGCCACCGTGTTGTGCAGTTGGGTAATATAGGAGCGGGTGGCATCATGCTCCTCCTCAAGGTTCTCCACCCGGTCTGAAACATGTTGGATATTCTTGCGAATCTCTGATATCTCTGCCCTGCAGGCTTTCATTTCTGACAGAAGGGCTTTGAAATCATTTCGTGTGGGTAGTTGGGAAAGAAGCTGTCTGACATTTCCTTGGGACTGCGCCCCAAAAATAGACGAGTCAGAATCAGAGTCCCCTCCAAGGTGCCAGGAGGCCTCATGGGGAGGTGTCCCAGCCCTAGGAGACCCCCCATCATTATCTTTAGTAGAGTTTTGCCGCCCTGAATGCTGCTGTGAGGTTTTGGTGTGGGGCTTATCCCCCCTCGGTGGTAGAGGAGCTGCGGCCATGTCAGAGATATGTTGCACCGTTGGTGCAGGCAGGCACAGGATGGATGGAGTGGGGTGCAAGAGGATAGATGTAGGGAGGGTGGGAGAAACAATTGGGAGGTCTCCCTGCGCAGAGCAACACAGTGGGGGAGAGGCAATGTCCAGCTCTGAGGCACTGTCTGAGGGTGCCTCTTGAGGCCAAGATGGCGCTGGGTCAGGAGATGAGGAACACTGGGGCAGATTCCGGGCCTCCTCGGCAGAGGTCAGGTCAGTGGGGGACTCCCGGGGTTTCCGAGTCGCATTTACTGGTACAAGGGAGGTCTCTGCAGGGTGCCAGGGATCCCCTGTCGTGCTCCACTGTGTGAGACCGGGCCGCACACGTGGGCAAGATGGCGCCCGTCTCCCCTCTCTGTGCTCGGAGCGTGTCCTCAGCTCCGGAGCGGCAGCAGGCAGGGAAGCGTCTTGTGTCGCACAGCTGCCCGGTGAGGATGCGGAAGGCTGACTGGAGGAGCGGAGCCGGTCAGGTGCGTCCGGGATACCCGGGGGCTGGCGTCGGCTTCGGGAGACGCGGCCGCCGGACACGCTGGGTGGGAAGTAGCGGTCAAGGGTCTGCAGGCGGCTCTTTCGGGGCGCAGATGGTCTCGGGGTGTGCAGGCGGCTCCCAGTACTCTTCCCCATGTGTTGCTGAGGGGGTTCAGCGGTGGGGACCCTAATTATTAGGCCAGGTTATAGCTGCATGGACGGAGCTTACTCCAGACACGTCCTATCACATGGCTGGCTCGCTCCGCCCCCCGTACTTACCTTTACTTAAGCACTGCATAGAGAGTTTAGTACAACCTCTTGAAAGAAATCTGTAGCAACTAGTCCCTGCCAGGGGACCTGGCCTCCAGGCCAGGCCCAGGAGAGAACCTCAGCAGGAACAACCTTTCTTTGTGTACTCTCCCTATACTGACTAGTCTGGAACTGCCCACAAGGAACCTACATGGAGTTAAATAGTGGTAGAAGGGACTAAGCTGCCATTGGAGGGGAAGCCTCGGGACAGGCCTGAGCCTGGCTGTGTGTGTGTGGTGTTCACTCTAAGGATTGGATAGCAGTGTAGTGTTAATGTGGCGGGCTGCAGGCACAGCAACTCAGTGGGTAATGTTGGAAGCACCACTTGTCATGGTGAGCCAGGAATGGGGCCAGCTGGCCACCCCTGGATACACTGACTTGGCACCACCAAGGATACGGAGAGAGAGTTGTTGCTGTTGTGTAGAGTTGTGTGTTCTGCACAGCTGCAGCTGTTGTGCAGGAGGGATGACAGAGACGCATAGGACCAGAAAAATAGTTAACTGTAGGACTTTGAAGGACAGTACAGAATTTCACAGTCTCTGGAATACAATATCCTCTTGTTCAAAGTTACAATGACTCTGGTAGCAGGTAGTACTTGTAGTGTACTCACATTTACACTCACACTCACTTAAATATAGAATCTACAGAACACCGACTTAAACAATCTTATGAAGACAATATCTGTTTGTAAAACTGAAACAGATTTGAGACATACTGAGAAATAATGTAGCCGAGATACACTTAAGAGGCTTGTAGTTAGTTGAGATAGGTTTGGAGTTAGTTAAAATAGACCCTCAATAGTACAAGGGTGACTTAGGATCCTTCAGCTACGGGTTAGGGGCCTATTTAGGGGCAGTGGCTCAGCTGGGGCTGTGAAAGTTCCTGAATCCACAGGAAAGTACATCTGCCTACGCTACCATGTGGGAACAGAATGACACATGATTAGGGATTGCAGGCCCACCTAGTGGAAGAGTTAGTTGTCCAGGAGACCATCAAGGGACACACTAGCAATTCGCAGTAAAGCCTCAGCCTTTGCACTTAGCTAAACTACTGACCAGTGTTGGTACCTCAGTTACTCTTGTAGACTCCTTCAGCAATAGCAGAAGCAGAGAAGACAGTCCCTCAGTGTAATAGGTTAGTCCCATCCTCACTGCAGCTCCACGCGGAGCTCTAGCTGGACATGGCTAGCATCTAGTAGTCAGAAGAAATAACGGAATTCAGGAACATGATAACGGACATACAGGTACCAGGACAGTGAATGCAGGAACACCACATCGGGAATACAGGAACCAGGACGGAGAGTGCAGGAACCATGACAGAGAATGCAGGAACACCACAACAAGGGTTCGCATGTGCCCCCTCTAGTGGCTGGATCTATACTGCATACAGGGAGGAGACATGCTGCTCCATGCGGCTAGGCCTGAAGGACTAGTGACGGTGAGTGAATGGAGGGTGGACGGGAGGCCCGACCACTGTTACACAGTGTAATATTACATAAGGGCTGTAGATCAGGGTCAGTCCTTCATAACTCTTCCTGTTTCATCTCTTGTTTTATTCCTAAGTCGATCACAATCATCCATCATCACCATGATCCATCATCATCATCCATAACCATCATCATCATCCATCACCACCATCACAGTTCAGTTTCCGCTAAGCCCCCATACACATTAAGGCGTTCTTCTTGTGGCTGTTTGTCACATGATTTACCAGTCATGGGCTCCAGACAGCCCAAGCTTGTCCTCGGACCCCCTCACCTTGGTGGCTCCATTCCTTTCTCCTGCTCTGTGATTCTGCCTCCTCTTCTATTAGCAGGTACAAAGGTTACGGTCAGACCTCTGACATCTCGCAGTCCTCCTCGGTGATACAGAAACCTACACAAAAGTTGAAGCTCTTCTGTATTCCAGTCAGGTCGTCTCGTCCTCATCAGTCTGATGTCTCTAAGACGTCTCTCATTGCCTCCACAGTGTCTAGATGTGAATTCTCAGGATACGTCTTGGAAAGTTTCTCATCTCTTGGACAGAAGCTGTCATATCTCTGGGTCCCTCAGGGCCCCATCCTAATTGTGTTTCATATTCGATAAGTCTGGGGATTTCTCTCTTGGATGAGGCCAGAATAAGAAGGAGCCAAAATAACCGTGAAGGAGTGAAACCCAGGGGCCTTCCTGGGAGAAGAACGAAATAAACAATCCCAAGAAACTGCAGTCATGGATGGCGATCTCCAGAGAGGAAGCGGTAGGGGCAGAAAGTGAGAAGGTTTGGACACTGCTTCTCCCTTCACCTCCCACATAAAGTCCTGGGGTTACTGCTGCCCCCAACCCTACAGCACCATAACAAGAGCACGGGCAACACCAAGTCCTGGGGTTACTACTGCCCCAACCCTACAGCACCCTAACAAGAGCACGGGCAACACCAAGTCCTGGGGTTACTGCTGCCCCAACCCTACAGCACCCTAACAAGAGCACGGGCAACACCAAGTCCTGGGGTTACTGCTGCCCCCAACCATACAGCACCATAACAAGAGCATTGGGCAACACCAAGTCCTGTGGTTACTGCTGCCCCCAACCCTACAGCACCCTAACAAGAGCATGGGAAACACCAAGTCCTGGGGTTACTGCTGCCCCAACCCTACAGCACCATAACCAGAGCATTGGGCAACACAAAGTCCTGGGGTTACTGCTGCCCCAACCCTACAACACCATAACAAGAGCACGGGCAACACCAAGTCCTGTGGTTACTGCTGCCCCAATCCTACAGCACCCTAACAAGAGCACGGGCAACACCAAGTCCTGTGGTTACTGCTGCCCCAACCCTACAGCACCCTAACAAGAGAAGGGGGCAACACAACGTCCTGGGGTTACTGCTGCCCCCAACCCTACAGCACCATAACAAGAGCACGGGCAACACCAAGTCCTGTGGTTACTGCTGCCCCAACCCTACAGCACCCTAACAAGAGCATTGGCAACACCAAGTCCTGGGGTTACTGCTGCCCCCAACCCTACAGCACCCTAACAAGAGCATGGGAAACACCAAGTCCTGGGGTAACTGCTGCCCCAACCCTACAGCACCCTAACAAGAGCATGGGCAACACCAAGTCCTGGGGTTACTACTGCCCCAAACCATACAGCACCCTAACAAGAGCATGGGCAACACCAAGTCCTGTGGTTACTGCTGCCCCAACCATACAGCACCATAACAAGAGCACGGGCAACACCAAGTCCTGTGGTTACTGCTGCCCCCAACCCTACAGCACCCTAACAAGAGCATTGGGCAACACAAAGTCCTGGGGTAACTGCTGCCCCCAACCCTACAGCACCCTAACAAGAGCATGGGAAACACCAAGTCCTGGGGTAACTGCTGCCCCAACCCTACAGCACCCTAACAAGAGCATGGGCAACACCAAGTCCTGGGGTTACTACTGCCCCAACCCTACAACACCCTAACAAGAGCATGGGCAACACCAAGTCCTGGGGTAACTGCTGCCCCCAACCCTACAGCACCATAACAAGAGCATGGGCAACACCAAGTCCTGGGGTTACTGCTGCCCCCAACCCTACAGCACCCTAACAAGAGCACGGGCAACACCAAGTCCTGGGGTAACTGCTGCCCCCAACCCTACAGCACCATAACAAGAGCATTGGAAACACCAAGTCCTGGGGTTACTGCTGCCCCAACCCTACAGCACCCTAACAAGAGCATGGGAAACACCAAGTCCTGGGGTAACTGCTGCCCCCAACCATACAGCACCCTAACAAGAGCATGGGCAACACCAAGTCCTGGGGTTACTACTGCCCCCAACCCTATAGCACCCTAACAAGAGAAGGGTGTAATGCTAGGACTAAATATGAAGTATATCAGCCGCCATTTTGTGGATCAGGTATAGATAGTTTCCCTTTCACATCTTTGAAAGTCCTTCACTGACGGGTGACCCGGATGAACCTATACCAGAGACTTCTGGGTCATCCTACAACTTTGAAGAAGGTTTTTACTCAATGGAGATAGTTTAGACTGCTCTTTCTGATACAACAGATATATTATATGGTATAGGATATAGGACGACTCTGAAATATAGTGCCCCCCCCCTGGGTATATCTTGTATATACTATTGTGTGACCCTCTGTGAGGCGGTATATACTATTATGTGACCCTCTGTGAGGCGGTATATATTACTGTGTGACCCTCTGTGAGGCGGTATATATTACTGTGTGACCCTCTGTGAGGCGGTATATATTACTGTGTGACCCTCTGGGAGGCGGTATATACTATTGTGTGACCCTCTGTGAGGCGGTATATATTACTGTGTGACCCTCTGTGAGGCGGTATATATTACTGTGTGACCCTCTGGGAGGCGGTATATATTATTGTATGACCCTCTGTGAGGCGGTATATACTATTGTGTGACCCTCTGTGAGGCGGTATATATTACTGTATAACCCTCTGTGAGGCGGTATATATTACTGTGTGACCCTCTGTGAGGCGGTATATATTACTGTGTGACCCTCTGTGAGGCGGTATATATTACTGTGTGACCCTCTGGGAGGCGGTATATACTATTGTGTGACCCTCTGTGAGGCGGTATATATTACTGTGTGACCCTCTGGGAGGCGGTATATATTATTGTATGACCCTCTGTGAGGCGGTATATACTATTGTGTGACCCTCTGTGAGGCGGTATATATTACTGTATAACCCTCTGTGAGGCGGTATATATTACTGTGTGACCCTCTGTGAGGCGGTATATATTACTGTGTGACCCTCTGTGAGGCGGTATATATTGTGTGACCCTCTGTGAGGCGGTATATATTATTGTGTGACCCTCTGTGAGGCGGTATATATTACGGTACGACCCTCTGGGAGGCGGTATATATTACTGTATGACCCTCTGTGAGGCGGTATATATTACTGTATAACCCTCTGTGAGGCGGTATATATTATTGTGTGACCCTCTGTGAGGCGGTATATATTATTGTGTGACCCTCTGTGAGGCGGTATATATTACTGTATGACCCTCTGTGAGGCGGTATATATTATTGTGTGACCCTCTGTGAGGTGGTATATATTACTGTATAACCCTCTGTGAGGCGGTATATATTATTGTGTGACCCTCTGTGAGGCGGTATATATTATTGTGTGACCCTCTGTGAGGCGGTATATATTACTGTGTGACCCTCTGTGAGGCGGTATATATTATTGTGTGACCCTCTGTGAGGTGGTATATATTACTGTGTGACCCTCTGTGAGGCGGTATATATTACTGTATGACCCTCTGTGAGGCGGTATATATTATTGTGTGACCCTCTGTGAGGCGGTATATATTACTGTGTGACCCTCTGTGAGGCGGTATATATTGTGTGACCCTCTGTGAGGCGGCATATATTATTGTGTGACCCTCTGTGAGGCGGCATATATTATTGTATGACCCTCTGTGAGGCGGTATATATTACTGTGTGACCCTCTGTGAGGCGGTATATATTATTGTGTGACCCTCTGTGAGGCGGCATATATTATTGTGTGACCCTCTGTGAGGCGGTATATATTATTGTGTGACCCTCTGGGAGGCGGTATATATTACTGTGTGACCCTCTGTGAGGTGGTATATATTACTGTATGACCCTCTGTGAGGCGGTATATATTATTGTGTGACCCTCTGTGAGGCGGTATATATTATTGTGTGACCCTCTGGGAGGCGGTATATATTACTGTGTGACCCTCTGTGAGGTGGTATATATTACTGTATGACCCTCTGTGAGGCGGTATATATTATTATGTGACCCTCTGGGAGGCGGTATATATTACTGTGTGACCCTCTGGGAGGCGGTATATATTACTGTGTGACCCTCTGTGAGGCGGTATATACTATTGTGTGACCCTCTGTGAGGCGGTATATATTACTGTGTGACCCTCTGGGAGGCGGTATATATTATTGTGTGACCCTCTGGGAGGCGGTATATAGAGCATAGCAGCACACTATACATAACATAGGATATCACACATACACAGCACACTATACATTACATAGGATATCACACATACATAGAACATAAACAGCACACTATACATACCATAGGATATCACACATACATAGAACATACACAGCACACTATACATAACATAGGATATCACACATACATAGAACATACACAGCACACTATACATACCATAGGATATCACACATACATAGAACATAAACAGCACACTATACATAACATAGGATATCACACATACATAGAACATACACAGCACACTATACATAACATAGGATATCACACATACACAGCACACTATACATAACATAGATCATCACACATACACAGCACACTATACATACCATAGATCATCACACATACACAGCACACTATACATAACATAGATCATCACACATACACAGCACACTATACATAACATAAATATCACACATACACAGCACACTATACATACTATAGATCATCACACATACACAGCACACTATACATACCATAGATCATCACACATACACAGCACACTATACATAACATAGATCATCACACATACACAGCACACTATACATAACATAAATATCACACATACACAGCACACTATACATACTATAGATCATCACACACACACAGCACACTATACATACCATAGGATATCACACATACACAGCACACTATACATACCATAGCTCATCACACATACACAGCACACTATACATACCATAGGATATCACACATACACAGCACACTATACATACCATAGGATATCACACATACACAGCACACTATACATACTATAGATCATCACACATACACAGCACACTATACATAACATAAGATATCACACATACACAGCACACTATACATACTATAGATCATCACACATACACAGCACACTATACATACCATAGGATATCACACATACACAGCACACTATACATACCATAGCTCATCACACATACACAGCACACTATACATACCATAGGATATCACACATACACAGCACACTATACATAACATAAGATATCACACATACACAGCACACTATACATACCATAGGATATCACACATACACAGCACACTATACATAACATAAGATATCACACATACACAGCACACTATACATACCATAGCTCATCACACATACACAGCACACTATACATACCATAGCTCATCACACATACACAGCACACTATACATAACATAAGATATCACACATACACAGCACACTATACATTACATAGGATATCACACATACACAGCACACTATACATAACATAGCTCATCACACATACACAGCACACTATACATACCATAGCTCATCACACATACACAGCACACTATACATAACATAAGATATCACACATACACAGCACACTATACATTACATAGGATATCACACATACACAGCACACTATACATACCATAGCTCATCACACATACACAGCACACTATACATACCATAGGATATCACACATACACAGCACACTATACATAACATAGGATATTACACATACACAGCACACTATACATACCATAGCTCATCACACATACACAGCACACTATACATAACATAAGATATCACACATACACAGCACACTATACATACTATAGATCATCACACATACCTTTGCACAGTGGACTCTTTACACACAAATATAGTGCAGTAACTTTTTGTAGCAGGGTGCAGTCTAGGAAGGGTTACATGACCAGGCAGAGGTCCTATGCCACTAACCCTCCCCACCCCCCCCCACCCCCCTCCTCCTGACTGAAGCTGCAGAGCCTGGTCAGCTAAGGGGAAAGGAAGTTAGAAGGAAGATAGATAAAGTACAGACTGTGGGGTATGAAGCTGCCCATCACCCTGCTCCCCCCCCAATCACATACACCCCAACACTGTACTGCTGATCCCCCACAGTGACCCCCCCCCATCACATACACCCCAACACTGTACTGCTGATCCCCCACAGTGACCCCCCCCCATCACATACACCCCAACACTGTACTGCTGATCCCCCAGTGACCCTCCCCCCCATCACATACACCCCAACACTGTACTGCTGATCCCCCACAGTGACCCCCCCCATCACATACACCCCAACACTGCACTGCTGATCCCCCACAGTGACCCCCCCAATCACATACACCCCAACACTGTACTGCTGATCCCCCACAGTGACCCCCCCCATCACATACACCCCAACACTGCACTGCTGATCCCCCACAGTGACCCCCCCAATCACATACACCCCAACACTGTACTGCTGATCCCCCACAGTGACCCCCCCCAATCACATACACCCCAACACTGTACTGCTGATCCCCCACAGTGACCCCCCCCCATCACATACACCCCAACACTGTACTGCTGATCCCCCACAGTGACCCCCCCAATCACATACACCCCAACACTGTACTGCTGATCCCCCACAGTGACCCCCCCCAATCACATACACCCAACACTGTACTGCTGATCCCCCACAGTGACCCCCCCAATCACATACACCCCAACACTGTACTGCTGATCCTCCACAGTGACCCCCCCAATCACATACACCCCAACACTGTACTGCTGATCCCCCACAGTGACCCTCCCATCACATACACCCCAACACTGCACTGCTGATCCCCCACAGTGACCCCCCCCCAATCACATAACCCCAACACTGTACTGCTGATCCCCACAGTGACCCCCCCCAATCACATACACCCCAACACTGTACTGCTGATCCCCCACAGTTACCCCCCCCAATCACATACACCCCAACACTGTACTGCTGATCCCCACAGTGACCCCCCCATCACATACACCCCAACACTGTACTGCTGATCCCCCACAGTGACCCCCCCCAATCACATACACCCCAACACTGTACTGCTGATCCCCCACAGTGACCCCCTCCCCATCACATACACCCCAACACTGTACTGCTGATCCCCACAGTGACCCCCCACAATCACATACACCCAACACTGTACTGCTGATCCCCCACAGTGACCCCCTCCCCCCCCATCACATACACCCCAACACTGTACTGCTGATCCCCCACAGTGACCCCCCCCCCAATCACATACACCCCAACACTGTACTGCTGATCCCCCACAGTGACCCCTCCCCCCGCAATCACATACACCCCAACACTGTACTGCTGATCCCCCACAGTGACCCTCCCCCCATCACATACACCCCAACACTGTACTGCTGATCCCCCACAGTGACCCCCCCCCCCCATCACATACACCCCAACACTGTACTGCTGATCCCCCACAGTGGACCCCCCCCATCACATACACCCAACACTGCACTGCTGATCCCCCACAGTGACCCCCCCCAATCACATACACCCCAACACTGTACTGCTGATACCCCCACAGTGACCCCCCCCCCAATCACATACACCCCAACACTGTACTGCTGATCCCCCACAGTGACCCCCCCCATCACATACACCCCAACACTGTACTGCTGATCCCCCACAGTGACCCCCCCCAATCACATACACCCCAACACTGTACTGCTGATCCCCCACAGTGACCCCCCCCAATCACATACACCCCAACACTGTACTGCTGATCCCCCACAGTGACCCCCCCCAATCACATACACCCCAACACTGTACTGCTGATCCTCCACAGTGACCCCCCCAATCACATACACCCCAACACTGCACTGCTGATCCCCCACAGTGACCCCCCCCAATCACATACACCCCAACACTGTACTGCTGATCCCCCACAGTGACCCTCCCATCACATACACCCCAACACTGCACTGCTGATCCCCCACAGTGACCCCCCCCCAATCACATAACCCCAACACTGTACTGCTGATCCCCCACAGTGACCCCCCCCAATCACATACACCCCAACACTGTACTGCTGATCCCCCACAGTGACCCCCCCCAATCACATAACCCCAACACTGTACTGCTGATCCCCCACAGTGACCCCCCCCCACCCATCACATTACACCCCAACACTGTACTGCTGATCCCCCACAGTGACCCCCCAAATCACATACAACCCCAACACTGTACTGCTGATCCCCCACAGTGACCCCCCCCCCATCACATACACCCCAACACTGTACTGCTGATCCCCCACAGTGACCCCCCCCAATCACATACACCCCAACACTGTACTGCTGATCCCCCACAGTGACCCCCTCCCCAATCACATACACCCCAACACTGTACTGCTGACCCCCCACAGTGACCCTCCCCCCCAATCACACACACCCCAACACTGTACTGCTGATCCCCCACAGTGACCCCCCCCCAATCACATACACCCCAACACTGTACTGCTGATCCCCCACAGTGACCCCCCCCATCACATACACCCCAACACTGTACTGCTGATCCCCCACAGTGCCCCCCCCAATCACATACACCCCAACACTGTACTGCTGATCCCCCACAGTGACCCCCCCCCCAATCACATACACCCCAACACTGTACTGCTGATCCCCCACAGTGACCCCCCCAATCA
The DNA here is from genome assembly GCA_027789725.1 of Dendropsophus ebraccatus. NCBI lineage: Eukaryota > Metazoa > Chordata > Amphibia > Anura > Hylidae > Dendropsophus > Dendropsophus ebraccatus. Next base: position 2,645,609 of record JAQFWZ010000047.1, on the reverse strand, counting down.
CATACACCCCAACACTGTACTGCTGATCCTCCACAGTGACCCTCCCATCACATACACCCCAACACTGCACTGCTGATCCCCCACAGTGACCCCCCCCAATCACATACACCCCAACACTGTACTGCTGATCCCCCACAGTGACCCTCCCCCCCAATCACATACACCCCAACACTGTACTGCTGATCCCCCACAGTGACCCCCCCCCAATCACATACACCCCAACACTGTACTGCTGATCCCCCACAGTTACCCCCCCCAATCACATACACCCCAACACTGTACTGCTGATCCCCCACAGTGACCCCCCCCATCACATACACCCCAACACTGTACTGCTGATCCCCCACAGTGACCCCCCCCAATCACATACACCCCAACACTGTACTGCTGATCCCCCACAGTGACCCCCCCCCCCAATCACATACACCCCAACACTGTACTGCTGATCCCCCACAGTGACCCCCCCCCCAATCACATACACCCCAACACTGTACTGCTGATCCCCCACAGTGACCCCCCCAATCACATACACCCCAACACTGTACTGCTGATCCCCCACAGTGACCCCCTCCCCAATCACATACACCCCAACACTGTACTGCTGACCCCCCACAGTGACCCTCCCCCCCAATCACATACACCCCAACACTGTACTGCTGATCCCCCACAGTGACCCTCCCCCCCAATCACATACACCCCAAACACTGTACTGCTGATCCCCCACAGTGACCCCCCCATCACATACAACCCCAACACTGTACTGCTGATCGCCCCACCAGTAGCCCCCCCCCAATCACATACACCCCAACACTGTACTGCTGATCCCCCACAGTGAGCCCCCCCCCAATCACATACACCCAAACACTGCACTGCTGATCCCCCACAGTGACCCCCCCCCCCAATCACATACACCCCAACACTGTACTGCTGATCCCCCACAGTGAGCCCCCCCCATCACATACACCCCAACACTGTACTGCTGATCCCCCACAGTGACCCCCCCCCCACAATCACATACACCCCAACACTGTACTGCTGATCCCCCACAGTGACCCCCCCCATCACATACACCCCACCACTGTCACTGCTGATCCTTCCACAGTGACCCTCCCCCCCCCAATCACATACACCCCAACACTGCACTGCTGATCCCCCCAACAGTGACCCCCCCAATCACATACACCCCAACACTGTACTGGTGACCCCCCACAAGTGACACCCCCCCATCACATACACCCACAACACTGTACTGCTGATCCCCCACAGTGACACCCCCCCCATCACAGTACACCCCAACACTGTACTTGCTGATCCCCCACCGTGACCCCCCCCCATCACATACACCCCAACACTGTACTGCTGATCCCACCACAGTGACCCCCCCCAATTCACATACACCCCAACACTTGTACTGCTGATCCCCCAACATGTGACCCCCCCCATCACATACACCCCCAACACTGTACTGCTGATCCTCCACAGTTGACCCCCCCCACAATCACATACATACACCCCAACACTGCACTGCTGATCCCCCCACAGTGACCCCCCCAATCACATACTACCCCAACACTGTACTGCTGATCCCCCACAGTGACCCCTCCCCCCCTAATCACATACACCCAACACTGTACTGCTGATCCCCCCACAGTGACCGCCCCCATCACATACACCCCAACACTGCTACTGCTTGATCCCCACCACATGGACCCCCCCCAATCACATACACCCCAACACTGTACTGCTGATCCCCCACAGTGACCATCCCCCCCAATCACATACACCCCAACACTGTACTGCTGATCCCCCACAGTGACCCTCCCCCCCAATCACATACACCCCAACACTGTACTGCTGATCCCCCACAGTGACCCCCCCCATCACATACACCCCAACACTGTACTGCTGATCCCCCACAGTGACCCCCCCCCCAATCACATACACCCCAACACTGTACTGCTGATCCCCCACAGTGACCATCCCCCCCAATCACATACACCCCAACACTGTACTGCTAATCCCCCACAGTGACCCCCCCCAATCACATACACCCCAACACTGTACTGCTGATCCCCCACAGTGACCAACCCACAATCACATACACCCCAACACTGTACTGCTGATCCCCCACAGTGACCCCCCCCCATCACATACACCCCAACACTGTACTGCTGATCCCCCACAGTGACCCTCCCCCCAATCACATACACCCCAACACTGTACTGCTGATCCCCCACAGTGACCCTCCCCCCCAATCACATACACCCCAACACTGTACTGCTGATCCCCCACAGTGACCCCCCCCAATCACATACACCCCAACACTGTACTGCTGATCCCCCACAGTGACCCTCCCCCCAATCACATACACCCCAACACTGTACTGCTGATCCCCCACAGTGACCCCCCCCAATCACATACACCCCAACACTGTACTGCTGATCCCCCACAGTGACCCCCCCCCAATCACATACACCCCAACACTGTACTGCTGATTCCCCACAGTGACCCCCCCCCCAATCACATACACCCCAACACTGTACTGCTGATCCCCCACAGTGACCCCCCCCAATCACATACACCCCAACACTGTACTGCTGATCCCCCACAGTGACCCCCCCCCAATCACATACACCCCAACACTGTACTGCTGATCCCCCACAGTGACCCTCCCCCCAATCACATACACCCCAACACTGTACTGCTGATCCCCCACAGTGACCCTCCCCCCCAATCACATACACCCCAACACTGTACTGCTGATCCCCCACAGTGACCCTCCCCCCAATCACATACACCCCAACACTGTACTGCTGATCCCCCACAGTGACCCCCCCCATCACATACACCCCAACACTGTACTGCTGATCCCCCACAGTGACCCCCCCAATCACATACACCCCAACACTGTACTGCTGATCCCCCACAGTGACCCCCCCATCACATACACCCCAACACTGCACTGCTGATCCCTCACAGTGACCCCCCCCCAATCACATACACCCCAACACTGTACTGCTGATCCCCCACAGTGACCCCCCCAATCACATACACCCCAACACTGTACTGCTGATCCCCCACAGTGACCCCCCCCATCACATACACCCCAACACTGTACTGCGATCCCCCACAGTGACCCCCCCCAAATCACATACACCCCAACACTGCACTGCTGATCCCCCACAGTGACCCCCCCATCACATACACCCAACAGCTGTACTGCTGATCCCCCAACAGTGACCACCCCCAATCACATAACACCCCACACTGTACTGCTGATCCCCCACAGTGACCCTCCCCACCCAATCACATACACCCCAACACTGTACTGCTGATCCCCCCACAGTGACCCCCCCTTCACTACACCCCCACACTGTACTGCTGATCCCCCCACAGTGACCCTCCCCCCCAATCACATACACCCCAACACTGTACTGCTGATCCCCCACAGTGACCCCCCCCAATCACATACACCCCAACACTGTACTGCTGATCCCCCACAGTTACCCCCCCATCACATACACCCCAACACTGTACTGCTGATCCCCCACAGTGACCCCCCCAATCACATACACCCCAACACTGTACTGCTGATCCCCCACAGTGACCCCCCCCAATCACATACACCCCAACACTGCACTGCTGATCCCCCCCATCACATACACCCCAACACTGTACTGCTGATCCCCCACAGTGACCCCCCCCAATCACATACACCCCAACACTGTACTGCTGATCCCCCACAGTGACCCCCCCCCAATCACATACACCCCAACACTGTACTGCTGATCCCCCACAGTGACCCTCCCCCAATCACATACAACCCAACACTGCACTGCTGATCCCCCACAGTGACCCCCCCATCACATACACCCCAACACTGTACTGCTGATCCCCCACAGTGACCCCCCCCACTCACATACACCCCAACACTGTACTGCTGATCCCCCACAGTGACCCCCCCCATCACATACACCCCAACACTGTACTGCTGATCCCCCACAGTGACCCCCCCCATCACATACACCCCAACACTGCACTGCTGATCCCCCACAGTGACCCCCCCCCACAATCACATACACCCCAACACTGTACTGCTGATCCTCCACAGTGACCCTCCCCCCCAATCACATACACCCCAACACTGTACTGCTGATCCCCCACAGTGACCCCCCCCCAATCACATACACCCCAACACTGCACTGCTGATCCTCCACATTGACCCTCCCCATCACATACACCCCAACACTGTACTGCTGATCCCCCACAGTGACCCCCCCCCATCACATACACCCCAACACTGTACTGCTGATCCCCCACAGTGACCCTCCCCCACAATCACATACACCCCAACACTGTACTGCTGATCCCCCACAGTGACCCACCCCCCAATCACATACACCCCAACACTGTACTGCTGATCCCCCACAGTGACCCTCCCCCACAATCACATACACCCCAACACTGTACTGCTGATCCCCCACAGTGACCCCCCCCAATCACATACACCCCAACACTGTACTGCTGATCCCCCACAGTGACCCCCCCAATCACATACACCCCAACACTGTACTGCTGATCCCCCACAGTGACCCCCCCCCATCACATACACCCCAACACTGTACTGCTGATCCCCCACAGTGACCCCCCCCAATCACATACACCCCAACACTGTACTGCTGATCCCCCACAGTGACCCCCCCCATCACATACACCCCAACACTGTACTGCTGATCCCCCACAGTGACCCCCCCCCAATCACATACACCCCAACACTGTACTGCTGATCCCCCACAGTGACCCCCCCCAATCACATACACCCCAACACTGTACTGCTGATCCCCACAGTGACCCCCCCCAATCACATACACCCCAACACTGCACTGCTGATCCCCCACAGTGACCCCCCCAATCACATACACCCCAACACTGTACTGCTGATCCCCCACAGTGACCCCCCCCAATCACATACACCCCAACACTGTACTGCTAATCCCCCACAGTGACCCCCCCCCAATCACATACACCCCAACACTGTACTGCTGATCCCCCACAGTGACCCCCCCATCACATACACCCCAACACTGTACTGCTGATCCCCCACAGTGACCCTCCCCCCAATCACATACACCCCAACACTGTACTGCTGATCCCCCACAGTGACCCCCCCCCCAATCACATACACCCCAACACTGTACTGCTGATCCCCCACAGTGACCCTCCCCCAATCACATACACCCCAACACTGTACTGCTGATCCCCCACAGTGACCCCCCCCAATCACATACACCCCAACACTGTACTGCTGATCCCCCACAGTGACCCTCCCCCCCAATCACATACACCCCAACACTGTACTGCTGATCCCCCACAGTGACCCCCCCCAATCACATACACCCCAACACTGTACTGCTGATCCCCCACAGTGACCCTCCCCCAATCACATACACCCCAACACTGTACTGCTGATCCCCCACAGTGACCCCCCCCCAATCACATACACCCCAACACTGTACTGCTGATCCCCCACAGTGACCCCCCCCAATCACATACACCCCAACACTGTACTGCTGATCCCCCACAGTGACCCTCCCCCATCACATACACCCCAACACTGTACTGCTGATCCCCCACAGTGACCCCCCCCCAATCACATACACCCCAACACTGTACTGCTGATCCCCCACAGTGACCCCCCCCAATCACATACACCCCAACACTGTACTGCTGATCCCCCACAGTGACCCCCCCCATCACATACACCCCAACACTGTACTGCTGATCCCCCACAGTGACCCCCCCCAATCACATACACCCCAACACTGTACTGCTGATCCCCCACAGTGACCCCCCCCATCACATACACCCCAACACTGTACTGCTGATCCCCCACAGTGACCCCCCCCAATCACATACACCCCAACACTGTACTGCTGATCCCCCACAGTGACCCCCCCCATCACATACACCCCAACACTGTACTGCTGATCCCCCACAGTGACCCCCCCCATCACATACACCCCAACACTGTACTGCTGATCCCCCACAGTGACCCCCCCCAATCACATACACCCCAACACTGTACTGCTGATCCCCACAGTGACCCCCCCACCCAATCACATACACCCCAACACTGTACTGCTGATCCCCCACAGTGACCCCCCCCAATCACATACACCCCAACACTGTACTGCTGATCCCCACAGTGACCCCCCCCACAATCACATACACCCCAACACTGTACTGCTGATCCCCCACAGTGACCCCCCCACAATCACATACACCCCAACACTGTACTGCTGATCCCCCACAGTGACCCCCCCCAATCACATACACCCCAACACTGTACTGCTGATCCCCCACAGTGACCCCCCCCCAATCACATACACCCCAACACTGTACTGCTGATCCCCCACAGTGACCCCCCCCCCATCACATACACCCCAACACTGTACTGCTGATCCCCCACAGTGACCCCCCCATCACATACACCCCAACACTGTACTGCTGATCCCCCACAGTGACCCCCCCCAATCACATACACCCCAACACTGTACTGCTGATCCCCCCACAGTGACCCCCCCCCCAATCACATACACCCCAACACTGTACTGCTGATCCCCCACAGTGACCCTCCCCCACAATCACATACACTCCAACACTGTACTGCTGATCCCCCACAGTGACCCCCCCCAATCACATACACCCCAACACTGTACTGCTGATCCCCCACATTGACCCCCCCATCACATACACCCCAACACTGTACTGCTGATCCCCCACAGTGACCCCCCCCCATCACATACACCCCAACACTGTACTGCTGATCCCCCACAGTGACTCCTCCCCCCCAATCACATACACCCCAACACTGTACTGCTGATCCCCCACAGTGACCCCCCCCAATCACATACACCCCAACACTGTACTGCTGATCCCCCACAGTGACCCCCCCCCCAATCACATACACCCCAACACTGCTGATCCCCCACGGTGACCCCCCCCCAATCACATACACCCCAACACTGCACTGCTGATCCCCCACAGTGACCCCCCCCCAATCACATACACCCCAACACTGTACTGCTGATCCCCCACAGTGACCCTCCCCCACAATCACATACACCCCAACACTGTACTGCTGATCCCCCACAGTGACCCCCCCAATCACATACATACACCCCAACACTGTACTGCTGACCCCCCCCAGTGACCCCCCCCCCAATCACATACACCCCAACACTGTACTGCTGATCCCCCACAGTGACCCCCCCAATCACATACATACACCCCAACACTGTACTGCTGACCCCCCACAGTGACCCTCCCCCCCAATCACATACACCCCAACACTGTACTGCTGATCCCCCACAGTGACCCCCCCCCAATCACATACACCCCAACACTGCTGATCCCCCACGGTGACCCCCCCAATCACATACACCCCAACACTGTACTGCTGATCCCCCACAGTGACCCCCCCCCACAATCACATACACCCCAACACTGCACTGCTGATCCCCCACAGTGACCCCCCCCCCAATCACATACACCCCAACACTGTACTGCTGATCCCCCACAGTGACCCTCCCCCACAATCACATACACCCCAACACTGTACTGCTGATCCCCCACAGTGACCCCCCCCAATCACATACACCCCAACACTGCACTGCTGATCCCCCACAGTGACCCCCCCAATCACATACATACACCCCAACACTGTACTGCTGATCCCCCACAGTGACCCCCCCCCACAATCACATACACCCCAACACTGTACTGCTGATCCCCCACAGTGACCCTCCCCCACAATCACATACACCCCAACACTGTACTGCTGATCCCCCACAGTGACCCCCCCCAATCACATACACCCCAACACTGTACTGCTGATCCCCCACAGTGACCCCCCCAATCACATACATACACCCCAACACTGTACTGCTGATCCCCCACAGTGACCCCCCCCAATCACATACACCCCAACACTGTACTGCTGATCCCCCACAGTGACCCCCCCAATCACATACATACACCCCAACACTGTACTGCTGATCCCCCACAGTGACCCCCCCCAATCACATACACCCCAACACTGTACTGCTGATCCCCCACAGTGACCCCCCCCAATCACATACACCCCAACACTGTACTGCTGATCCCCCACAGTGACCCCCCCATCACATACACCCCAACACTGTACTGCTGATCCCCCACAGTGACCCTCCCCCCCAATCACATACACCCCAACACTGTACTGCTGATCCTCCACAGTGACCCCCCCAATCACATACACCCCAACACTGTACTGCTGATCCCCCACAGTGACCCACCCCCAATCACATACACCCCAACATTGTACTGCTGATCCCCCACAGTGACCCCCCCCCCAATCACATACACCCCAACACTGTACTGCTGATCCCCCACAGTGACCCCCCCATCACATACACCCCAACACTGTACTGCTGATCCCCCACAGTGACCCCCCCAATCACATACACCCCAACACTGTACTGCTGATCCCCCACAGTGACCCCCCCCCCAATCACATACACCCCAACACTGTACTGCTGATCCCCCCACAGTGACCCCCCCCCAATCACATACACCCCAACACTGTACTGCTGATCCCCCACAGTGACCCTCCCCCACAATCACATACACCCCAACACTGTACTGCTGATCCCCCACAGTGACCCCCCCATCACATACACCCCAACACTGTACTGCTGATCCCCCACAGTGACCCCCCCAATCACATACACCCCAACACTGTACTGCTGATCCCCCACAGTGACCCCCCCCCCAATCACATACACCCCAACACTGTACTGCTGATCCCCCACAGTGACCCCCCCAATCACATACACCCCAACACTGTACTGCTGATCCCCCACAGTGACCCCCCCAATCACATACACCCCAACACTGTACTGCTGATCCCCCACAGTGACCCCCCCCAATCACATACACCCCAACACTGTACTGCTGACCCCCCACAGTGACCCCCCCCCCCAATCACATACACCCCAACACTGTACTGCTGATCCCCCACAGTGACCCTCCCCCACAATCACATACACCCCAACACTGTACTGCTGACCCCCCACAGTGACCCCCCCCCCCAATCACATACACCCCAACACTGTACTGCTGATCCCCCACAGTGACCCTCCCCCACAATCACATACACCCCAACACTGCACTGCTGATCCCCCACAGTGACCCCCCCCAATCACATACACCCCAACACTGTACTGCTGATCCCCCACAGTGACCCCCCCCAATCACATACACCCCAACACTGTACTGCTGATCCCCCACAGTGACCCCTCCCCCCCCAATCACATACACCCCAACACTGTACTGCTGATCCCCCACAGTGACCCCCCCCAATCACATACACCCCAACACTGCACTGCTGATCCCCCACAGTGACCCCCCCCATCACATACACCCCAACACTGTACTGCTGATCCCCCACAGTGACCCCCCCCCAATCACATACACCCCAACACTGTACTGCTGATCCCCCACAGTGACCCCCCCCCCCACAATCACATACACCCCAACACTGTACTGCTGATCCCCCACAGTGACCCTCCCCCACAATCACATACACCCCAACACTGTACTGCTGATCCCCCACAGTGACCTCCCCCCAATCACATACACCCCAACACTGCACTGCTGATCCCCCACAGTGACCCCCCCCAATCACATACACCCCAACACTGCACTGCTGATCCCCCACAGTGACCCCCCCAATCACATACATACACCCCAACACTGTACTGCTGACCCCCCACAGTGACCCTCCCCCCCAATCACATACACCCCAACACTGTACTGCTGATCCCCCACAGTGACCCCCCCAATCACATACATACACCCCAACACTGTACTGCTGACCCCCCACAGTGACCCTCCCCCCCCAATCACATACACCCCAACACTGTACTGCTGATCCCCCACAGTGACCCCCCCCCCAATCACATACACCCCAACACTGCTGATCCCCCACGGTGACCCCCCCCAATCACATACACCCCAACACTGCACTGCTGATCCCCCACAGTCCCTGCTGCCTCCTCTATCCTGTTCTCTTTAGTCACAGGCCACAAAGGAGCCGACAGGAGCCCGGTGCTGTGTGTGGGGGCTCTGAAGTCCGGGCCTGCTGCCTGTGCACAATGTAACTGCTGCCGTGTGGTGAGGGAGGGCGCCCCCTAGCTGTCAGCACCCCGTGCTAGAAACGGCCCTGGTATAGGATATAGTACAGAGTATATTATAGAATATAGTATAGGGTATAGTATAGAATATAGTACAGGGTATAGTACAGGGTATAGTACAGGGTATAGTATAGGATATAGTACAGGGTATAGTACAGGGTATAGTATAGAATATAGTACAGGGTATAGTATAGGATATAGTACAGAGTATAGTACAGGGTATAGTATAGGATATAGTACAGGGTATAGTACAGGGTATAGTATAGAATATAGTACAGGGTATAGTATAGGGTATAGTACAGGGTATAGTACAGGGTATAGTACAGGGTATAGTACAGGGTATAGTACAGGATATAGTATAGGGTATAGTATAGGGTATAGTACAGGGTATAGTATAAGGTATAGTATAGGGTATAGTACAGGATATAGTACAGGGTATAGTATAGAATATAGTACAGGGTATAGTATAGGGTATAGTATAGGATATAGTACAGGGTATAGTACAGGGTATAGTACAGGGTATAGTACAGGGTATAGTACAGGATATAGTATAGGATATAATACAGGGTATAGTACAGGGTATAGTATAGGGTATAGTACAGGGTATAGTACAGGGTATAGTATAGAATATAGTACAGGGTATAGTATAGGGTATAGTACAGGGTATAGTATAGGGTATAGTACAGGGTATAGTACAGGGTATAGTATAGAATATAGTACAGGGTATAGTATAGGGTATAGTACAGGGTATAGTATAGGGTATAGTACAGGGTATAGTATAGAATATAGTACAGGGTATAGTACAGGGTATAGTATAGGGTATAGTATAGAATATAGTACAGGGTATAGTATAGGGTATAGTACAGGGTATAGTATAGAATATAGTACAGGGTATAGTATAGAATATAGTATAGGATATAGTACAGGGTATAGTATAGGGTATAGTACAGGATATAGTATAGAATATAGTACAGGGTATAGTATAGAATATAGTACAGGGTATAGTATAGGATATAGTACAGGGTATAGTACAGGGTATAGTACAGCGTATAGTATAGGGTATAGTACAGGGTATAGTATAGAATATAGTACAGGGTATAGTACAGGGTATAGTACAGGGTATAGTACAGAATATAGTAAAGGGTATAGTATAGGGTATAGTATAGGGTATAGTATAGAATATAGTACAGGGTATAGTATAGGATATAGTACAGGGTATAGTACAGGGTATAGTACAGCGTATAGTATAGGGTATAGTACAGGGTATAGTATAGAATATAGTATAGGGTATAGTATAGGGTATAGTATAGGGTATAGTACAGGGTATAGTACAGGGTATAGTACAGGGTATAGTACAGGATATAGTATAGGATATAATACAGGGTATAGTACAGGGTATAGTATAGGGTATAGTACAGGGTATAGTACAGGGTATAGTATAGAATATAGTACAGGGTATAGTATAGGGTATAGTACAGGGTATAGTATAGGGTATAGTACAGGGTATAGTACAGAATATAGTATAGGGTATAGTATAGGGTATAGTATAGGGTATAGTACAGGGTATAGTACAGGGTATAGTATAGGGTATAGTATAGGGTATAGTATAGGGTATAGTACAGGGTATAGTATAGGGTATAGTATAGGGTATAGTACAGGGTATAGTATAGAATATAGTACAGGGTATAGTACAGGGTATAGTATATAATATAGTATAGGGTATAGTACAGGGTATAGTACAGAATATAGTAAAGGGTATAGTATAGGGTATAGTACAGGGTATAGTACAGGGTATAGTATAGGGTATAGTATAGGGTATAGTACAGAGTATAGTACAGGGTATAGTATAGGGTATAGTATAGAATATAGTACAGTGTATAGTATAGGATATAGTACAGGGTATAGTATAGGGTATAGTACAGGGTATAGTATAGAATATAGTACAGGGTATAGTACAGGGTATAGTACAGGATATAGTACAGGGTATAGTATAGGGTATAGTATAGAATATAGTACAGGGTATAGTATAGGGTATAGTACAGGGTATAGTATAGGGTATAGTACAGGGTATAGTATAGAATATAGTACAGGGTATAGTATAGGATATAGTACAGGGTATAGTACAGGGTATAGTATAGGGTATAGTACAGGGTATAGTATAGGGTATAGTACAGGGTATAGTATAGAATATAGTACAGCGTATAGTATAGGGTATAGTACAGGGTATAGTACAGGGTATAGTACAGGGTATAGTACAGGGTATAGTACAGGGTATAGTATAGGGTATAGTACAGGGTATAGTACAGGGTATAGTATAGGGTATAGTATAGGGTATATTACAGGGTATAGTACAGAGTATAGTACAGGGTATAGTACAGGGTATAGTACAGGGTATAGTACAGGGTATAGTATAGAATATAGTACAGGGTATAGTATAGAATATAGTACAGGGTATAGTACAGGGTATAGTATAGGATATAGTACAGGGTATAGTATAGAATATAGTACAGGGTATAGTACAGGGTATAGTATAGGATATAGTACAGGGTATAGTATAGAATATAGTACAGGGTATAGTACAGGGTATAGTATAGGATATAGTACAGGGTATAGTATAGAATATAGTACAGGGTATAGTACAGGGTATAGTACAGGATATAGTACAGGGTATAGTATAGGGTATAGTATAGAATATAGTACAGGGTATAGTACAGGGTATAGTATAGAATATAGTACAGGGTATAGTACAGGGTATAGTACAGAATATAGTACAGGGTATAGTATAGGGTATAGTACAGGGTATAGTATAGAATATAGTACAGGGTATAGTACAGGGTATAGTACAGGGTATAGTACAGGGTATAGTACAGGGTATAGTATAGGGTATAGTATAGGGTATAGTACAGGGTATAGTATAGGATATAGTACAGGATATAGTACAGGGTATAGTATAGAATATAGTACAGGGTATAGTACAGGGTATAGTATAGGGTATAGTACAGGGTATAGTATAGGGTATAGTATAGAATATAGTACAGGGTATAGTATAGGGTATAGTACAGGGTATAGTATAGGGTATAGTATAGGGTATAGTACAGAGTATAGTACAGGGTATAGTATAGAATATAGTACAGGGTATAGTATAGGGTATAGTATAGGGTATAGTATAGGGTATAGTATAGGGTATAGTACAGGGTATAGTATAGGGTATAGTATAGAATATAGTACAGAGTATAGTATAGGGTATAGTACAGGGTATAGTACAGGGTATAGTATAGAATATAGTACAGGGTATAGTACAGGGTATAGTATAGGGTATAGTACAGGGTATAGTACAGGGTATAGTACAGGGTATAGTACAGGGTATAGTACAGGGTATAGTACAGGGTATAGTATAGAATATAGTACAGGGTATAGTACAGGGTATAGTATAGAATATAGTACAGGGTATAGTACAGGGTATAGTATAGAATATAGTACAGGGTATAGTACAGAGTATAGTATAGAATATAGTACAGGATATAGTATAGGGTATAGTACAGGGTATAGTATAGGGTATAGTACAGGGTATAGTATAGGGTATATTATAGAATATAGTACAGGGTATAGTATAGGGTATAGTATAGAATATAGTACAGGGTATAGTATAGGGTATAGTATAGAATATAGTACAGGGTATAGTACAGAGTATAGTACAGGGTATAGTACAGGGTATAGTATAGAATATAGTACAGGGTATAGTACAGGGTATAGTACAGGATATAGTACAGGGTATAGTATAGAATATAGTACAGGGTATAGTATAGGGTATAGTACAGGGTATAGTATAGAATATAGTATAGGGTATAGTATAGGGTATAGTACAGAGTATAGTACAGGGTATAGTATAGAATATAGTACAGGGTATAGTACAGGGTATAGTACAGGGTATAGTATAGGGTATAGTACAGGGTATAGTACAGGGTATAGTATAGAATATAGTATAGGGTATAGTATAGGGTATAGTACAGAGTATAGTACAGGGTATAGTATAGAATATAGTACAGGGTATAGTACAGGGTATAGTATAGGGTATAGTACAGGGTATAGTATAGGGTATAGTACAGGGTATAGTACAGGGTATAGTACAGGGTATAGTATAGAATATAGTACAGGGTATAGTATAGGGTATAGTACAGGGTATAGTATAGGGTATAGTACAGGGTATAGTACAGGATATAGTACAGGGTATAGTATAGAATATAGTACAGGGTATAGTATAGGGTATAGTACAGGGTATAGTATAGAATATAGTATAGGGTATAGTATAGGGTATAGTACAGAGTATAGTACAGGGTATAGTATAGAATATAGTACAGGGTATAGTACAGGTATAGTACAGGGTATAGTACAGGGTATAGTACAGAGTATAGTACAGGGTATAGTACAGGGTATAGTATAGGATATAGTACAGGGTATAGTACAGGGTATAGTATAGAATATAGTACAGGGTATAGTACAGGGTATAGTATAGAATATAGTACAGGGTATAGTACAGGGTATAGTATAGAATATAGTACAGGGTATAGTACAGGGTATAGTATAGAATATAGTACAGGGTATAGTACAGGGTATAGTACAGGATATAGTACAGGGTATAGTATAGAATATAGTACAGGGTATAGTACAGGGTATAGTACAGGGTATAGTATAGGGTATAGTATAGGGTATAGTACAGGATATAGTATAGGATATAGTACAGGGTATAGTATAGGGTATAGTACAGGGTATAGTACAGGGTATAGTATAGGGTATAGTACAGGATATAGTATAGGATATAGTACAGGGTATAGTATAGGGTATAGTACAGGGTATAGTACAGGGTATAGTATAGGGTATAGTACAGGGTATAGTATAGGGTATAGTATAGGGTATAGTATAGGATATAGTACAGGGTATAGTATAGAATATAGTACAGGGTATAGTATAGAATATAGTACAGGGTATAGTATAGGATATAGTACAGGGTATAGTACAGGGTATAGTATAGGGTATAGTACAGGGTATAGTACAGAGTATAGTATAGGGTATATTATAGAATATAGTACAGGGTATAGTACAGAGTATAGTACAGGGTATAGTATAGAATATAGTACAGGGTATAGTATAGAATATAGTACAGGGTATAGTATAGGGTATAGTACAGGGTATAGTATAGGATATAGTACAGGGTATAGTACAGGGTATAGTATAGGATATAGTACAGGGTATAGTACAGGGTATAGTACAGGGTATAGTATAGGGTATAGTACAGGGTATAGTATAGGATATAGTACAGGGTATAGTACAGGGTATAGTATAGGATATAGTACAGGGTATAGTACAGGGTATAGTATAGGGTATAGTACAGGGTATAGTATAGAATATAGTACAGGGTATAGTATAGGGTATAGTATAGAATATAGTACAGGGTATAGTATAGGGTATAATATAGGGTATAGTATAGAATATAGTACAGGGTATAGTACAGGGTATAGTATAGGATATAGTACAGGGTATAGTACAGGGTATAGTATAGGGTATAGTATAGGGTATAGTATAGGGTATAGTACAGGGTATAGTATAGGGTATAGTACAGGGTATAGTATAGAATATAGTACAGGGTATAGTATAGAATATAGTATAGGGTATAGTACAGGGTATAGTACAGGGTATAGTATAGGGTATAGTATAGGGTATAGTACAGGGTATAGTACAGGGTATAGTATAGGGTATAGTACAGGGTATAGTATAGAATATAGTACAGGGTATAGTACAGGGTGTAGTATAGAATATAGTACAGGGTATAGTATAGGGTATAATATAGGGTATAGTATAGAATATAGTACAGGGTATAGTATAGGATATAGTACAGGGTATAGTATAGAATATAGTACAGGGTATAGTATAGAATATAGTACAGGGTATAGTACAGGGTATAGCACAGGGTATAGTACAGGGTATAGTATAGAATATAGTACAGGGTATAGTATAGGATATAGTACAGGGTATAGTATAGAATATAGTACAGGGTATAGTATAGGATATAGTACAGGGTATAGTACAGGGTATAGTATAGAATATAGTACAGGGTATAGTACAGGGTATAGTATAGAATATAGTACAGGGTATAGTATAGAATATAGTACAGGGTATAGTACAGGGTATAGCACAGGGTATAGTACAGGGTATAGTATAGAATATAGTACAGGATATAGTATAGGGTATAGTACAGGGTATAGTACAGGGTATAGTATAGGGTATAGTACAGGGTATAGTATAGGGTATAGTACAGGGTATAGTACAGGGTATAGTACAGGGTATAGTATAGAATATAGTATAGAATATAGTATAGGATATAGTATAGAATATAGTACAGGGTATAGTATAGAATATAGTACAGGGTATAGTATAGAATATAGTACAGGGTATAGTACAGGGTATAGTATAGAATATAGTACAGGGTATAGTACAGGGTATAGTACAGGGTATAGTATAGAATATAGTACAGGGTATAGTATAGGGTATAGTACAGGGTATAGTACAGGGTATAGTACAGGGTATAGTATAGAATATAGTACAGGGTATAGTACAGGGTATAGTACAGGGTATAGTACAGGGTATAGTATAGGATATAGTACAGGGTATAGTATAGAATATAGTACAGGGTATAGTACAGGGTATAGTATAGAATATAGTACAGGGTATAGTATAGGGTATAGTATAGAATATAGTACAGGGTATAGTACAGGGTATAGTACAGGGTATAGTATAGGATATAGTACAGGATATAGTATAGGATATAGTACAGGGTATAGTACAGGGTATAGTACAGGGTATAGTATAGAATATAGTACAGGGTATAGTACAGGGTATAGTATAGGATATAGTACAGGGTATAGTATAGGGTATAGTACAGAATATAGTACAGGGTATAGTATAGGATATAGTACAGGGTATAGTATAGGGTATAGTACAGGGTATAGTATAGAATATAGTACAGGGTATAGTACAGGGTATAGTACAGGGTATAGTATAGAATATAGTACAGGGTATAGTACAGGGTATAGTATAGGATATAGTACAGGGTATAGTATAGGGTATAGTACAGGGTATAGTATAGAATATAGTACAGGGTATAGTACAGGGTATAGTACAGGGTATAGTATAGAATATAGTATAGGGTATAGTACAGGGTATAGTATAGAATATAGTACAGGGTATAGTACAGGGTATAGTACAGGGTATAGTACAGGGTATAGTATAGAATATAGTACAGGGTATAGTACAGGGTATAGTACAGGGTATAGTATAGGGTATAGTATAGGGTATAGTACAGGGTATAGTATAGAATATAGTACAGGGTATAGTATAGGGTATAGTATAGAATATAGTACAGGGTATAGTATAGAATATAGTATAGGGTATAGTATAGGATATAGTATAGAATATAGTACAGGGTATAGTATAGGGTATAATATAGGGTATAGTATAGAATATAGTACAGGGTATAGTATAGGATATAGTACAGGGTATAGTATAGAATATAGTACAGGGTATAGTATAGGATATAGTACAGGGTATAGTATAGAATATAGTACAGGGTATAGTATAGGGTATAGTACAGGGTATAGTATAGGGTATAGTACAGGGTATAGTAAAGGGTATAGTACAGGGTATAGTAGAGAATATAGTACAGGGTATAGTATAGGATATAGTACAGGGTATAGTATAGGATATAGTACAGGGTATAGTATAGGGTATAGTACAGGGTATAGTAAAGGGTATAGTACAGGGTATAGTATAGGATATAGTACAGGGTATAGTATAGGGTATAGTACAGGGTATAGTAAAGGGTATAGTACAGGGTATAGTAGAGAATATAGTACAGGGTATAGTATAGGATATAGTACAGGGTATAGTACAGGGTATAGTATAGAATATAGTACAGGGTATAGTACAGGGTATAGTATAGAATATAGTACAGGGTATAGTACAGGGTATAGTACAGGGTATAGTATAGGGTATAGTACAGGGTATAGTACAGGGTATAGTATAGAATATAGTACAGGGTATAGTACAGGGTATAGTAAAGGGTATAGTACAGGGTATAGTATAGAATATAGTACAGGGTATAGTACAGGGTATAGTAAAGGGTATAGTACAGGGTATAGTATAGAATATAGTACAGGGTATAGTACAGGGTATAGTACAGGGTATAGTACAGGGTATAGTATAGAATATAGTACAGGGTATAGTACAGGGTATAGTATAGAATATAGTACAGGGTATAGTACAGGGTATAGTAAAGGGTATAGTACAGGGTATAGTATAGAATATAGTACAGGGTATAGTACAGGGTATAGTAAAGGGTATAGTACAGGGTATAGTATAGAATATAGTACAGGGTATAGTACAGGGTATAGTACAGGGTATAGTACAGGGTATAGTACAGGGTATAGTACAGAATATAGTACAGGGTATAGTATAGGGTATAGTATAGAATATAGTACAGGGTATAGTACAGGGTATAGTACAGGGTATAGTATAGGGTATAGTACAGAATATAGTACAGGGTATAGTACAGGGTATAGTATAGAATATAGTACAGGGTATAGTACAGGGTATAGTATAGGGTATAGTATAGGGTATAGTACAGGGTATAGTATAGGGTATAGTATAGGGTATAGTACAGGGTATAGTACAGGGTATAGTACAGGGTATAGTATAGGATATAGTACAGGGTATAGTATAGAATATAGTATAGAATATAGTACAGGGTATAGTACAGGATATAGTATAGGATATAGTACAGGGTATAGTATAGAATATAGTACAGGGTATAGTACAGGGTATAGTACAGGGTATAGTATAGGATATAGTACAGGGTATAGTATAGAATATAGTACAGAGTATAGTACAGGGTATAGTACAGGATATAGTATAGGATATAGTACAGGGTATAGTATAGAATATAGTACAGGGTATAGTACAGGGTATAGTACAGGGTATAGTATAGGATATAGTACAGGGTATAGTATAGAATATAGTACAGGGTATAGTACAGGGTATAGTATAGAATATAGTACAGGGTATAGTACAGGGTATAGTACAGGGTATAGTATAGGATATAGTACAGGGTATAGTACAGGGTATAGTACAGGGTATAGTATAGAATATAGTACAGGGTATAGTACAGGGTATAGTATAGGATATAGTACAGGGTATAGTATAGGGTATAGTACAGGGTATAGTATAGAATATAGTACAGGGTATAGTACAGGGTATAGTACAGGGTATAGTATAGGGTATAGTATAGAATATAGTACAGGGTATAGTATAGGGTATAGTATAGGGTATAGTATAGAATATAGTACAGGGTATAGTATAGGGTATAGTATAGGGTATAGTACAGGGTATAGTATAGAATATAGTACAGGGTATAGTACAGGGTATAGTACAGGGTATAGTATAGGATATAGTATAGGGTATAGTACAGGGTATAGTATAGGGTATAGTACAGGGTATAGTACAGGGTATAGTATAGGGTATAGTACAGGGTATAGTATAGGGTATAGTACAGGGTATAGTATAGAATATAGTACAGGGTATAGTATAGAATATAGTACAGGGTATAGTATAGGGTATAGTACAGGGTATAGTATAGGGTATAGTACAGGGTATAGTATAGAATATAGTACAGGGTATAGTATAGAATATAGTATAGAATATAGTACAGGGTATAGTACAGGGTATAGTATAGGGTATAGTACAGGGTATAGTATAGGGTATAGTACAGGGTATAGTACAGGGTATAGTACAGGGTATAGTATAGGATATAGTACAGGGTATAGTATAGAATATAGTATAGAATATAGTATAGGATATAGTACAGGGTATAGTATAGGGTATAGTATAGAATATAGTACAGGGTATAGTACAGGGTATAGTATAGGGTATAGTATAGAATATAGTACAGGGTATAGTACAGAATATAGTATAGGGTATAGTATAGAATATAGTACAGGATATAGTACAGGGTATAGTACAGGGTATAGTACAGGGTATAGTACAGGGTATAGTATAGAATATAGTACAGGATATAGTACAGGGTATAGTACAGGGTATAGTATAGGGTATAGTATAGGGTATAGTACAGGGTATAGTACAGGGTATAGTATAGAATATAGTACAGGATATAGTACAGGGTATAGTACAGGGTATAGTATAGGGTATAGTATAGGGTATAGTACAGGGTATAGTACAGGGTATAGTATAGAATATAGTACAGGATATAGTACAGGGTATAGTACAGGGTATAGTATAGGGTATAGTATAGGATATAGTACAGGGTATAGTACAGGGTATAGTACAGGGTATAGTACAGGGTATAGTACAGGATATAGTATAGGATATAGTACAGGGTATAGTACAGGGTATAGTATAGGGTATAGTACAGGGTATAGTACAGGGTATAGTACAGGGTATAGTATAGGGTATAGTACAGGGTATAGTACAGGGTATAGTACAGGGTATAGTATAGGATATAGTACAGGGTATAGTACAGGGTATAGTATAGGGTATAGTACAGGGTATAGTACAGAGTATAGTATAGGGTATATTATAGAATATAGTACAGGGTATAGTATAGGGTATAGTACAGGGTATAGTATAGGGTATAGTACAGGGTATAGTATAGAATATAGTACAGGGTATAGTATAGAATATAGTATAGAATATAGTACAGGGTATAGTACAGGGTATAGTATAGGGTATAGTACAGGGTATAGTATAGGGTATAGTACAGGGTATAGTACAGGGTATAGTACAGGGTATAGTACAGGGTATAGTATAGGATATAGTACAGGGTATAGTATAGGGTATAGTATAGAATATAGTACAGGGTATAGTACAGGGTATAGTATAGGGTATAGTATAGAATATAGTACAGGGTATAGTACAGAATATAGTATAGGGTATAGTATAGAATATAGTACAGGATATAGTACAGGGTATAGTACAGGGTATAGTATAGGGTATAGTATAGGATATAGTACAGGGTATAGTACAGGGTATAGTACAGGGTATAGTACAGGGTATAGTACAGGATATAGTATAGGATATAGTACAGGGTATAGTACAGGGTATAGTATAGGGTATAGTACAGGGTATAGTACAGGGTATAGTATAGGGTATAGTACAGGGTATAGTATAGAATATAGTATAGGGTATAGTATAGGGTATAGTACAGGGTATAGTATAGAGTATAGTACAGGGTATAGTATAGAATATAGTACAGGGTATAGTACAGGGTATAGTATAGGGTATAGTACAGGGTATAGTATAGGGTATAGTATAGAATATAGTACAGGGTATAGTATAGGGTATAGTACAGGGTATAGTATAGGGTATAGTACAGGGTATAGTATAGAATATAGTACAGGGTATAGTATAGGATATAGTACAGGGTATAGTACAGGGTATAGTATAGGGTATAGTACAGGGTATAGTATAGGGTATAGTACAGGGTATAGTATAGAATATAGTACAGCGTATAGTATAGGGTATAGTACAGGGTATAGTACAGGGTATAGTATAGAATATAGTACAGGATATAGTACAGGGTATAGTATAGGATATAGTATAGGGTATAGTACAGGGTATAGTACAGGGTATAGTACAGGGTATAGTATAGAATATAGTACAGGGTATAGTACAGGGTATAGTATAGGATATAGTACAGGGTATAGTATAGGGTATAGTACAGGGTATAGTATAGAATATAGTACAGGGTATAGTACAGGGTATAGTACAGGGTATAGTATAGGGTATAGTATAGAATATAGTACAGGGTATAGTATAGGGTATAGTATAGGGTATAGTATAGAATATAGTACAGGGTATAGTATAGAATATAGTACAGGGTATAGTATAGGGTATAGTATAGGGTATAGTACAGGGTATAGTATAGAATATAGTACAGGGTATAGTACAGGGTATAGTACAGGGTATAGTATAGGATATAGTATAGGGTATAGTACAGGGTATAGTATAGGGTATAGTATAGAATACTGTACAGGGTATAGTATAGGGTATAGTATAGGGTATAGTACAGGGTATAGTATAGGGTATAGTACAGGGTATAGTACAGGGTATAGTATAGGGTATAGTACAGGGTATAGTATAGGGTATAGTATAGGGTATAGTACAGGGTATAGTATAGGGTATAGTACAGGGTATAGTATAGAATATAGTACAGGGTATAGTATAGGGTATAGTACAGGGTATAGTATAGGGTATAGTACAGGGTATAGTATAGGATATAGTACAGGGTATAGTATAGAATATAGTATAGAATATAGTACAGGGTATAGTACAGGGTATAGTATAGGGTATAGTATAGGATATAGTACAGGGTATAGTACAGGGTATAGTACAGGGTATAGTATAGAATATAGTACAGGGTATAGTATAGGGTATAGTACAGGGTATAGTATAGGGTATAGTACAGGGTATAGTATAGGGTATAGTACAGGGTATAGTATAGGGTATAGTATAGGATATAGTACAGGGTATAGTATAGAATATAGTACAGGGTATAGTATAGGGTATAGTACAGGGTATAGTATAGGGTATAGTACAGGGTATAGTATAGGGTATAGTATAGGGTATAGTACAGGGTATAGTACAGGGTATAGTATAGGGTATAGTTTAGGGTATAGTATAGAATATAGTACAGGGTATAGTACAGGGTATAGTATAGAATATAGTACAGGGTATAGTATAGGGTATAGTATAGGGTATAGTATAGGATATAGTACAGGGTATAGTATAGGATATAGTACAGGGTATAGTATAGAATATAGTATAGAATATAGTACAGGGTATAGTACAGGGTATAGTATAGGATATAGTACAGGGTATAGTATAGAATATAGTATAGAATATAGTACAGGGTATAGTACAGGGTATAGTATAGGGTATAGTACAGGGTATAGTATAGGGTATAGTACAGGGTATAGTACAGGGTATAGTACAGGGTATAGTATAGGATATAGTACAGGGTATAGTATAGAATATAGTATAGAATATAGTACAGGGTATAGTACAGGGTATAGTATAGGATATAGTACAGGGTATAGTATAGGGTATAGTATAGAATATAGTACAGGGTATAGTACAGGGTATAGTATAGGGTATAGTATAGAATATAGTACAGGGTATAGTACAGAATATAGTATAGGGTATAGTATAGAATATAGTACAGGATATAGTACAGGGTATAGTACAGGGTATAGTATAGGGTATAGTATAGGATATAGTACAGGGTATAGTACAGGGTATAGTACAGGGTATAGTACAGGGTATAGTACAGGATATAGTATAGGATATAGTACAGGGTATAGTACAGGGTATAGTATAGGGTATAGTACAGGGTATAGTACAGGGTATAGTACAGGGTATAGTATAGGGTATAGTACAGGGTATAGTACAGGGTATAGTACAGGGTATAGTATAGGATATAGTACAGGGTATAGTACAGGGTATAGTATAGGGTATAGTACAGGGTATAGTACAGAGTATAGTATAGGGTATATTATAGAATATAGTACAGGGTATAGTATAGGGTATAGTACAGGGTATAGTATAGAATATAGTATAGAATATAGTACAGGGTATAGTACAGGGTATAGTATAGGGTATAGTACAGGGTATAGTATAGGGTATAGTACAGGGTATAGTACAGGGTATAGTACAGGGTATAGTACAGGGTATAGTATAGGATATAGTACAGGGTATAGTATAGAATATAGTATAGAATATAGTACAGGGTATAGTACAGGGTATAGTATAGGATATAGTACAGGGTATAGTATAGGGTATAGTATAGAATATAGTACAGGGTATAGTACAGGGTATAGTATAGGGTATAGTATAGAATATAGTACAGGGTATAG
This sequence comes from Dendropsophus ebraccatus, assembly GCA_027789725.1. Classification (NCBI taxonomy): domain Eukaryota; kingdom Metazoa; phylum Chordata; class Amphibia; order Anura; family Hylidae; genus Dendropsophus; species Dendropsophus ebraccatus. The sequence goes on along the minus strand of JAQFWZ010000047.1, from coordinate 2,621,398 downwards.
TACAGAATATAGTATAGGGTATAGTATAGAATATAGTACAGGATATAGTACAGGGTATAGTACAGGGTATAGTATAGGGTATAGTATAGGATATAGTACAGGGTATAGTACAGGGTATAGTACAGGGTATAGTACAGGGTATAGTACAGGATATAGTATAGGATATAGTACAGGGTATAGTACAGGGTATAGTATAGGGTATAGTACAGGGTATAGTACAGGGTATAGTACAGGGTATAGTACAGGGTATAGTACAGGGTATAGTATAGGATATAGTACAGGGTATAGTACAGGGTATAGTACAGGGTATAGTATAGAATATAGTATAGGGTATAGTATAGGATATAGTATAGAATATAGTACAGGGTATAGTATAGGGTATAATATAGGGTATAGTATAGAATATAGTACAGGGTATAGTATAGGATATAGTACAGGGTATAGTATAGAATATAGTACAGGGTATAGTACAGGGTATAGTATAGGATATAGTACAGGGTATAGTACAGGGTATAGTACAGAATATAGTATAGGGTATAGTACAGGGTATAGTATAGAATATAGTACAGGGTATAGTATAGGGTATAGTACAGGGTATAGTATAGAATATAGTACAGGGTATAGTACAGGGTATAGTATAGGATATAGTACAGGGTATAGTATAGGATATAGTACAGGGTATAGTATAGAATATAGTACAGGGTATAGTATAGGGTATAGTACAGGGTATAGTATAGGGTATAGTACAGGGTATAGTATAGGGTATAGTATAGGGTATAGTACAGGGTATAGTACAGGGTATAGTATAGGGTATAGTTTAGGGTATAGTATAGAATATAGTACAGGGTATAGTACAGGGTATAGTATAGAATATAGTACAGGGTATAGTATAGAATATAGTACAGGGTATAGTATAGGGTATAGTACAGGGTATAGTATAGGGTATAGTACAGGGTATAGTAAAGGGTATAGTACAGGGTATAGTACAGGGTATAGTACAGGGTATAGTACAGGGTATAGTACAGGGTATAGTATAGGGTATAGTACAGGGTATAGTATAGGGTATAGTACAGGGTATAGTACAGGGTATAGTACAGGGTATAGTACAGGGTATAGTATAGGGTATAGTACAGGGTATAGTATAGGATATAGTACAGGGTATAGTATAGGATATAGTACAGGGTATAGTATAGGGTATAGTACAGGGTATAGTAAAGGGTATAGTACAGGGTATAGTATAGGATATAGTACAGGGTATAGTATAGGGTATAGTATAGGATATAGTACAGGGTATAGTACAGGGTATAGTATAGGGTATAGTACAGGGTATAGTATAGGGTATAGTATAGGATATAGTACAGGGTATAGTACAGGGTATAGTACAGGGTATAGTAAAGGGTATAGTACAGGGTATAGTATAGGATATAGTATAGGGTATAGTACAGGGTATAGTACAGGGTATAGTATAGAATATAGTACAGGGTATAGTACAGGGTATAGTAAAGGGTATAGTACAGGGTATAGTATAGAATATAGTACAGGGTATAGTACAGGGTATAGTAAAGGGTATAGTACAGGGTATAGTATAGAATATAGTACAGGGTATAGTACAGGGTATAGTACAGGGTATAGTACAGGGTATAGTACAGGGTATAGTATAGAATATAGTACAGGGTATAGTACAGGGTATAGTATAGGATATAGTACAGGGTATAGTATAGGGTATAGTACAGAATATAGTACAGGGTATAGTATAGGGTATAGTATAGAATATAGTACAGGGTATAGTACAGGGTATAGTATAGAATATAGTACAGGGTATAGTACAGGGTATAGTACAGGGTATAGTATAGGATATAGTACAGGGTATAGTATAGAATATAGTATAGAATATAGTACAGGGTATAGTACAGGATATAGTATAGGATATAGTACAGGGTATAGTATAGAATATAGTACAGGGTATAGTACAGGGTATAGTAAAGGGTATAGTACAGGGTATAGTATAGGATATAGTATAGGGTATAGTACAGGGTATAGTACAGGGTATAGTATAGAATATAGTACAGGGTATAGTACAGGGTATAGTATAGAATATAGTACAGGGTATAGTACAGGGTATAGTAAAGGGTATAGTACAGGGTATAGTATAGAATATAGTACAGGGTATAGTACAGGGTATAGTATAGAATATAGTACAGGATATAGTACAGGGTATAGTACAGGGTATAGTATAGAATATAGTACAGGGTATAGTACAGGGTATAGTATAGGGTATAGTTTAGGGTATAGTATAGAATATAGTACAGGGTATAGTACAGGGTATAGTATAGGGTATAGTACAGGGTATAGTACAGGGTATAGTATAGGGTATAGTACAGGATATAGTATAGGATATAGTACAGGGTATAGTATAGGGTATAGTACAGGGTATAGTACAGGGTATAGTATAGAATATAGTACAGGGTATAGTACAGGGTATAGTACAGGGTATAGTATAGGGTATAGTATAGGGTATAGTACAGGATATAGTATAGGATATAGTACAGGGTATAGTATAGGGTATAGTACAGGGTATAGTACAGGGTATAGTATAGGGTATAGTACAGGATATAGTATAGGATATAGTACAGGGTATAGTATAGGGTATAGTACAGGGTATAGTACAGGGTATAGTATAGAATATAGTACAGGGTATAGTACAGGGTATAGTATAGAATATAGTACAGGGTATAGTACAGGGTATAGTACAGGATATAGTACAGGGTATAGTATAGAATATAGTACAGGGTATAGTACAGGGTATAGTATAGGGTATAGTATAGGGTATAGTACAGGATATAGTATAGGATATAGTACAGGGTATAGTATAGGGTATAGTACAGGGTATAGTACAGGGTATAGTATAGGGTATAGTACAGGATATAGTATAGAATATAGTACAGGGTATAGTATAGGGTATAGTACAGGGTATAGTACAGGGTATAGTATAGGGTATAGTACAGGGTATAGTACAGGGTATAGTACAGGGTATAGTATAGAATATAGTACAGGGTATAGTATAGGATATAGTACAGGGTATAGTACAGGGTATAGTATAGGATATAGTACAGGGTATAGTATAGGATATAGTATAGAATATAGTACAGGTTATAGTACAGGGTATAGTACAGGGTATAGTATAGGGTATAGTATAGAATATAGTACAGGGTATAGTATAGGGTATAGTATAGGATATAGTACAGGGTATAGTATAGAATATAGTACAGGGTATAGTATAGAATATAGTACAGGGTATAGTATAGGATATAGTACAGGGTATAGTACAGGGTATAGTACAGGGTATAGTACAGGGTATAGTACAGGGTATAGTACAGAGTATAGTACAGGGTATAGTATAGGATATAGTATAGAATATAGTACAGGGTATAGTATAGGGTATAGTATAGAATATAGTACAGGGTATATTATAGAATATAGTACAGGGTATAGTACAGGGTATAGTATAGGGTATAGTACAGGGTATAGTACAGGGTATAGTATAGAATATAGTACAGGATATAGTACAGGGTATAGTATAGGGTATAGTACAGGGTATAGTATAGGATATAGTACAGGGTATAGTACAGGGTATAGTATAGGATATAGTACAGGGTATAGTACAGGGTATAGTATAGGGTATAGTATAGGATATAGTACAGGATATAGTACAGGGTATAGTATAGGTATAGTAAGGGTATAGTACAGGGTCTAGTATAGGATATAGTACAGGGTATAGTACAGGGTATAGTACTAGGATATAGTACAGGGTATAGTACTAGGGTATAGTACTAGGGATATAGTATAGGATATAGTATCAGAGTATAGTAAGGGTATAGTATAGGGTATAGTATAGGGTATAGTATAGGGTATAGTACAGGGTATAGTATAGGGTATAGTACAGGGTATAGTATAGAATATAGTACAGGGTATAGTATAGGATATAGTATAGGGTATAGTACAGGGTATAGTACAGGGTATAGTATAGGGTATAGTATAGGGTATAGTATAGGGTATAGTACAGGGTATAGTACAGGGTATAGTATAGGGTATAGTACAGGGTATAGTATAGGGTATAGTACAGGGTATAGGACAGGGTATAGTATAGGGTATAGTACAGGGTATAGTATAGAATATAGTACAGGGTATAGTATAGGGTATAGTACAGGGTATAGTATAGGATATAGTACAGGGTATAGTATAGGGTATAGTATAGGGTATAGTACAGGGTATAGTACAGGGTATAGTATAGGGTATAATATAGGGTATAGTATAGAATATAGTACAGGGTATAGTATAGGATATAGTACAGGGTATAGTATAGAATATAGTACAGGGTATAGTATAGGATATAGTACAGGGTATAGTACAGGGTATAGTACAGGGTATAGTATAGGGTATAGTATAGGGTATAGTACAGGGTATAGTATAGGGTATAGTACAGGGTATAGTATATAATATAGTATAGAATATAGTATAGGGTATAGTATAGGGTATAGTACAGGGTATAGTACAGGGTATAGTACAGGGTATAGTATAGAATATAGTACAGGATATAGTATAGGGTATAGTACAGGGTATAGTACAGGGTATAGTATAGAATATAGTACAGGGTATAGTACAGGGTATAGTATAGGGTATAGTATAGGGTATAGTATAGAATATAGTACAGGGTATAGTATAGGGTATAGTATAGAATATAGTACAGGGTATAGTACAGGGTATAGTATAGAATATAGTACAGGGTATAGTATAGGGTATAGTATAGGATATAGTACAGGGTATAGTATAGGGTATAGTACAGGGTATAGTACAGGGTATAGTAGAGAATATAGTACAGGGTATAGTATAGGATATAGTATAGGGTATAGTACAGGGTATAGTACAGGGTATAGTATAGAATATAGTACAGGGTATAGTATAGGATATAGTATAGGGTATAGTACAGGGTATAGTACAGGGTATAGTATAGAATATAGTACAGGGTATAGTACAGGGTATAGTATAGAATATAGTACAGGGTATAGTACAGGGTATAGTAAAGGGTATAGTACAGGGTATAGTATAGAATATAGTACAGGGTATAGTACAGGGTATAGTATAGGATATAGTACAGGATATAGTATAGGATATAGTACAGGGTATAGTACAGGGTATAGTACAGGGTATAGTATAGAATATAGTACAGGGTATAGTACAGGGTATAGTACAGGGTATAGTACAGGGTATAGTATAGGGTATAGTACAGGGTATAGTATAGAATATAGTACAGGGTATAGTATAGGGTATAGTACAGGGTATAGTACAGGGTATAGTACAGGGTATAGTATAGGGTATAGTACAGGGTATAGTATAGAATATAGTACAGGGTATAGTATAGAATATAGTATAGGGTATAGTATAGGATATAGTACAGGGTATAGTATAGGGTATAATATAGGGTATAGTATAGAATATAGTACAGGGTATAGTATAGGATATAGTACAGGGTATAGTATAGAATATAGTACAGGGTATAGTATAGGATATAGTACAGGGTATAGTATAGAATATAGTACAGGGTATAGTATAGGGTATAGTACAGGGTATAGTATAGGGTATAGTACAGGGTATAGTATAGAATATAGTACAGGGTATAGTATAGGATATAGTACAGGGTATAGTATAGAATATAGTACAGGGTATAGTATAGGGTATAGTACAGGGTATAGTATAGGATATAGTACAGGGTATAGTATAGAATATAGTACAGGGTATAGTATAGGATATAGTACAGGGTATAGTATAGAATATAGTACAGGGTATAGTATAGGGTATAGTACAGGGTATAGTATAGGATATAGTACAGGGTATAGTATAGAATATAGTACAGGGTATAGTATAGGGTATAGTACAGGGTATAGTACAGGGTATAGTACAGGGTATAGTATAGAATATAGTACAGGATATAGTATAGGGTATAGTACAGGGTATAGTATAGAATATAGTACAGGGTATAGTATAGAATATAGTACAGGGTATAGTACAGGGTATAGTATAGGGTATAGTATAGGGTATAGTATAGAATATAGTACAGGGTATAGTATAGGGTATAGTATAGAATATAGTACAGGGTATAGTACAGGGTATAGTATAGGGTATAGTTTAGGGTATAGTATAGAATATAGTACAGGGTATAGTACAGGGTATAGTATAGGATATAGTACAGGATATAGTATAGGATATAGTACAGGGTATAGTACAGGGTATAGTACAGGGTATAGTATAGGGTATAGTACAGGGTATAGTATAGGGTATAGTACAGAATATAGTACAGGGTATAGTACAGGGTATAGTATAGGATATAGTACAGGGTATAGTATAGGGTATAGTACAGAATATAGTACAGGGTATAGTATAGGGTATAGTATAGAATATAGTACAGGGTATAGTACAGGGTATAGTACAGGGTATAGTATAGGGTATAGTACAGAATATAGTACAGGGTATAGTACAGGGTATAGTATAGAATATAGTACAGGGTATAGCACAGGGTATAGTACAGGGTATAGTACAGGGTATAGTATAGAATATAGTACAGGGTATAGTACAGGGTATAGTACAGGGTATAGTATAGGGTATAGTACAGAATATAGTACAGGGTATAGTACAGGGTATAGTATAGAATATAGTACAGGGTATAGTACAGGGTATAGTACAGGGTATAGTATAGGGTATAGTACAGAATATAGTACAGGGTATAGTACAGGGTATAGTATAGAATATAGTACAGGGTATAGTACAGGGTATAGTATAGGGTATAGTACAGGGTATAGTACAGGGTATAGTACAGGGTATAGTATAGGGTATAGTACAGGGTATAGTATAGGGTATAGTATAGGGTATAGTACAGGGTATAGTACAGGGTATAGTACAGGGTATAGTATAGGGTATAGTACAGGGTATAGTACAGGGTATAGTACAGGGTATAGTATAGGGTATAGTATAGAATATAGTACAGGGTATAGTACAGGGTATAGTACAGGGTATAGTACAGAGTATAGTATAGGGCAGGGGTACTCAACAACTTTTAGTGAGGGTCCACTTACCGGGGTCTATTGTCAGGTGAAGGTCCGAGCTGAACATCAGTAGGAAACGTGTTTTGTTACTTTGTCACAAACGTTCAACTATTTATATACAGAATTGCTGCTTATTAGCGGGAAAACTGGCATTTTTTTCTCTCTCACCAGGCCTTTGATATTAGGTACAAAGGGGGTGACTGCCCTGGTAGTATATAGCCCCCCTGCTGCTCCCCCAGTAGTGTATAGCCCCCCCCCTGTGCGCTCTCCCTCAGTAGTATATAGCCCCCTGTTGCTCCCCCAGTAGTATATAGCCCCCCTGTGCGCTCTCCCCCTGTAGTATATAGCCCCCTGTGAGCTCCCCCCAGTAGTATATAGCCTCCCCGTGCGCTCTCCCCCTGTAGAATATAGCCCCCTGTGAGCTCCCCCCAGTAGTATATAGCCCCCCTGTGCGCTCTCCGCCTGTAGTATATAGCCCCCTGTGCGCTGTCCCCCAGTAGTATATAGCCCCCTGTAAGCTCCCCCCAGTAGTATATAGCCCCCTGTGCTCTCCCCCTGTAGTATATAGCCCCCTGTGAGCTCCCCCCAGTAGTATATAGCCCCCGTGAGCTCCCCCCAAGTAGTATATAGCCCCCCTGTGAGCTCCCCCCTGTAGTATATAGCCCCCTGTGAGCTCCCCTGTAGTATATAGCCCCCCCGTGCGCTGTCCCCCTGTAGTATATAGCCCCCCCGTGCGCTGTCCCCCTGTAGTATATAGCCCCCTGTGAGCTCCCCCCAGTAGTATATAGCGCCCCTGTGCTTTCCCCCCAGTAGTATATAGCCCCCTGTGCGCTCTCCCCCTGTAGTATATAGCCCCCTGTGAGCTCCCCCCAGTAGTATATAGCCTCCCCGTGCGCTCTCCCCCTGTAGAATATAGCCCCCTGTGAGCTCCCCCCAGTAGTATATAGCCCCCCTGTGCGCTCTCCCCCTGTAGTATATAGCCCCCTGTGCGCTGTCCCTCAATAGTATATAGCCCCCTGTAAGCTCCCCCCAGTAGTATATAGCCCTCCTGTGCTCTCTCCCTGTAGTATATAGCCCCCTGTAAGCTCCCCCCAGTAGTATATAGCCCTCCTGTGCTCTCTCCCTGTAGTATATAGCCCCCTGTGAGCTCCCCCCAGTAGTATATAGCCCCCGTGAGCTCCCCCCAAGTAGTATATAGCCCCCCTGTGAGCTCCCCCTGTAGTATATAGCCCCCTGTGAGCTCCCCTGTAGTATATAGCCCCCCCGTGCGCTGTCCCCCTGTAGTATATAGCCCCCCTGTGCGCTGTCCCCCTGTAGTATATAGCCCCCTGTGAGCTCCCCCCAGTAGTATATAGCGCCCCTGTGCTCTCCCCCCCAGTAGTATATAGCCCCCTGTGAGATCCCCCCCAGTAGTATATAGCCCCCCTTGTGCTTTCCCCCTGTAGTATATAGCCCCTGTGAGGTCCCCCCTGTAGTATATAACCCCCTGTGCGCTCCCCCCAGTAGTATATAGCCCCCTCAGTAGTATATAGCCCCTGTAGTATATAGCCCCCTGTGCTCTCCCCCCAGTAGTATATAGCCCCCTCAGTAGTATATAGCCCCCTGTGAGGTCCCCCCTGTAGTATATAGCCCCCTGTGCGCTCCCCCCAGTAGTATATAGCCCCCTCAGTAGTATATAGCCCCCTGTGAGGTCCCCCCTGTAGTATATAGTCCACCTGTGCACTCTCCCCTTGTAGATGCCCCCCAGAGAGAAAAAAAAAAATAACAAAAACAACTCACCTAGCACCTCGTTCCCCGCTGCGGCTGTCTTCTTCTCTTCCCGTCGGTCCGGCCCCCGGCTGATACGCGCTCTGTAGGGATGTCCCGGGGATTCCACAGCAGAGCGCGCATCAGTGACCTCAGCGTACGCCGCCGGCCTGCACTTCCGGGAAGGACAGGCCGGCAGCGTACACTGAGGTCTGTGGTGCGTGCTCTGCTGGGGAATCCCCGGGACATCCCCAGAGAGTGCGTATCAGCTGGGGGCCGGACCGACACTGCCCCCAGCCCCACAGGCGTACTGACATCTAAGGACAGTACGCCTATGGGGCGGGAGGCAGTGCGGTGGGGAGCGGGATCTCCTAACCGCTCCGGGACGGACCGGATCCGGGGCGGTTAGGAGGTCTGACCAGGGGTCCGGACAGCTGGCCTCCGCGGTCCGGGTTCGGACCGCGGTCCGCCAGTTGAGGACCCCTGGTATAGGGTATAGTATAGAATATAGTACAGGGTATAGTACAGGGTATAGTATAGGGTATAGTACAGGGTATAGTATATGGTATAGTACAGGGTATAGTACAGGGTATAGTATAGGATATAGTACAGGGTATAGTACAGAATATAGTATAGGGTATATTATAGAATATAGTACAGGGTATAGTACAGAGTATAGTATAGGGTATAGTATAGAATATAGTACAGGGTATAGTAAAGGGTATAGTACAGGGTATAGTATAGGGTATAGTAAAGGGTATAGTACAGGGTATAGTACAGGGTATAGTACAGGGTATAGTAAAGGGTATAGTACAGGGTATAGTATAGGGTATAGTACAGGGTATAGTACAGAATATAGTACAGGATATAGTAAAGGGTATAGTATAGGGTATAGTATAGAATATAGTACAGGGTATAGTATATGGTATAGTACAGGGTATAGTACAGGGTATAGTACAGGGTATAGTATAGGGTATAGTATAGGATATAGTACAGGGTATAGTACAGAATATAGTATAGGGTATAGTACAGGGTATAGTATAGGGTATATTATAGAATATAGTACAGGGTATAGTACAGAGTATAGTATAGGGTATATTATAGAATATAGTACAGGGTATAGTACAGAGTATAGTATAGGATATAGTATAGAATATAGTACAGGGTATAGTATAGGGTATAGTATAGAATATAGTACAGGGTATAGTATAGGGTATAGTACAGGGTATAGTACAGGGTATAGTACAGGGTATAGTACAGGGTATAGTACAGGGTATAGTATAGGGTATAGTATAGGATATAGTACAGGGTATAGTACAGGGTATAGTATAGGGTATAGTATAGGATATAGTACAGGGTATAGTATAGGGTATAGTATAGGGTATAGTATAGGGTATAGTATAGAATATAGTACAGGGTATAGTATAGGGTATAGTATAGAATATAGTACAGGGTATAGTACAGGGTATAGTATAGAATATAGTACAGGATATAGTACAGGGTATAGTATAGAATATAGTACAGGGTATAGTAAAGGGTATAGTACAGGGTATAGTATAGGGTATAGTACAGGGTATAGTACAGGGTATAGTATAGGATATAGTACAGGGTATAGTATAGAATATAGTACAGGATATAGTATAGAATATAGTACAGGATATAGTATAGAATATAGTACAGGGTATAGTACAGGGTATAGTACAGGGTATAGTACAGGGTATAGTATAGAATATAGTACAGGGTATAGTAAAGGGTATAGTACAGGGTATAGTACAGGGTATAGTACAGGATATAGTACAGGATATAGTACAGGGTATAGTACAGGGTATAGTATAGGATATAGTACAGGGTATAGTACAGGGTATAGTACAGGGTATAGTATAGAATATAGTACAGGGTATAGTAAAGGGTATAGTACAGGGTATAGTACAGGGTATAGTACAGGGTATAGTACAGGGTATAGTATAGGGTATAGTACAGGGTATAGTATAGAATATAGTACAGGGTATAGTAAAGGGTATAGTACAGGGTATAGTACAGGGTATAGTACAGGATATAGTACAGGATATAGTACAGGGTATAGTACAGGGTATAGTACAGGATATAGTACAGGATATAGTACAGGGTATAGTATAGAATATAGTACAGGGTATAGTAAAGGGTATAGTACAGGGTATAGTACAGGGTATAGTACAGGATATAGTACAGGATATAGTACAGGGTATAGTACAGGGTATAGTACAGAATATAGAATAGGGTATAGTACAGGGTATAGTATAGGGTATAGTATAGAATATAGTATAGGGTATATTATAGAATATAGTACAGGGTATAGTACAGAGTATAGTATAGGGTATAGTATAGAATATAGTACAGGGTATAGTATAGGGTATAGTATAGGGTATAGTACAGGGTATAGTACAGGGTATAGTATAGGGTATAGTACAGGGTATAGTATAGAATATAGTATAGGGTATAGTATAGGGTATAGTACAGGGTATAGTATAGAATACAGTACAGGGTATAGTACAGGGTATAGTACAGGGTATAGTATAGGGTATAGTATAGGATATAGTACAGGGTATAGTACAGAATATAGTATAGGGTATATTATAGAATATAGTACAGGGTATAGTACAGAGTATAGTATAGGGTATAGTATAGAATATAGTAAAGGGTATAGTACAGGGTATAGTATAGGGTATAGTATAGGGTATAGTATAGGGTATAGTACAGGGTATAGTATAGGGTATAGTAAAGGGTATAGTACAGGGTATAGTATAGAATATAGTACAGGGTATGGTATAGGGTATAGTATAGGGTATAGTATAGGGTATAGTACAGGGTATAGTATAGGGTATAGTAAAGGGTATAGTACAGGGTATAGTACAGGGTATAGTACAGAATATAGTATAGGGTATAGTACAGGGTATAGTATAGAATATAGTACAGGGTATAGTACAGGGTATAGTATAGGGTATAGTATAGGGTATAGTACAGGGTATAGTATAGGGTATAGTACAGGGTATAGTATAGGGTATATTATAGAATATAGTACAGGGTATAGTACAGGGTATAGTACAGGGTATAGTATAGAATATAGTACAGGGTATGGTAAAGGGTATAGTACAGGGTATAGTATAGAATATAGTAAAGGGTATAGTACAGGGTATAGTACAGGGTATAGTATAGAATATAGTACAGGGTATGGTAAAGGGTATAGTACAGGGTATAGTACAGAATATAGTATAGGGTATAGTACAGGGTATAGTACAGGGTATAGTACAGGGTATAGTACAGGGTATAGTATAGGGTATAGTATAGGGTATAGTACAGGGTATAGTATAGGGTATAGTACAGGGTATAGTATAGGGTATATTATAGAATATAGTACAGGGTATAGTATAGGGTATAGTACAGGGTATAGTACAGGGTATAGTACAGGGTATAGTATAGGGTATAGTACAGGGTATAGTATAGAATATAGTACAGGGTATGGTAAAGGGTATAGTACAGGGTATAGTATAGAATATAGTACAGGGTATAGTATAGAATATAGTACAGGGTATAGTATAGAATATAGTACAGGGTATAGTACAGGGTATAGTATAGGGTATAGTACAGGGTATAGTATAGGATATAGTACAGGGTATAGTATAGGGTATAGTACAGGGTATAGTACAGGGTATAGTATAGAATATAGTACAGGATATAGTACAGGGTATAGTACAGGGTATAGTACAGGGTATAGTATAGAATATAGTATAGAATATAGTACAGGGTATAGTACAGGGTATAGTACAGGGTATAGTACAGGGTATAGTATAGGGTATATTATAGAATATAGTACAGGGTATAGTACAGGGTATAGTATAGGGTATATTATAGAATATAGTACAGGGTATAGTACAGGGTATAGTACAGGGTATAGTATAGGGTATAGTACAGGGTATAGTACAGGGTATAGTATAGGGTATAGTACAGGGTATAGTATAGGGTATAGTACAGGGTATAGTATAGGGTATAGTATAGAATATAGTACAGGGTATAGTACAGGGTATAGTATAGAATATAGTACAGGGTATAGTATAGAATATAGTACAGGGTATGGTATAGGGTATAGTACAGGGTATAGTCAGGGGTGATTCTAGCCTCTCTGCTGCCCGAGGCGAACTATCCCCCCCCGTCAATCCGCCCACTTTATAATCCACTACTGCCCCCCCCCCCCCACTGCTGTCCCCAATAAACATAATGTTTGGTCCCTTTCTGCACAGAGGATGTCAGGAGAGGAGGGGGCTAATCCTATAGGAGAGGTCCCAGCAGCACAGAGGATGTCAGGAGAGGAGGGTGCTGATCTTTTAGGAGATGGTCCCCCCCCCCCTTATAGATGGTCCCCCTCTCCCCCCCCCCCTTATAGATGGTCCCCCTCTCCCCCCTCCCTTATAGATGGTCCCCCTCTCCCCCCTCCCTTATAGATGGTCCCCCCTCTTTCCCCTCCCTTATAGATGGTCCCCCTCTTCCCCCCCCTTATAGATGGTCCCCCTCTTCCCCCCCCCCCCTTATAGATGGTCCCCCTCTTCCCTCTCTCCCCCTCCTTATAGATGGTCCCCCTCTTCCCTCTCTCCCCCCCTTATAGATGGTCCCCCTCTTCCCCCTCCCTTATAGATGGTCCCCCTCTCCCCCCTCCCTTATAGATGGTCCCCCTCTTTCCCCTCCCTTATAGATGGTCCCCCTCTTCCCCCCCCTTATAGATGGTCCCCCTCTTCCCTCTCTCCCCCCCCTTATAGATGGTCCCCCTCTTCCCTCTCCCCCCTCCCTTATAGATGGTCCCCCTCTTTCCCCTCCCTTATAGATGGTCCCCCTCTTCCCCCCCCCCCTTATAGATGGTCCCCCTCTTTCCCCTCCCTTATAGATGGTCCCCCTCTTCCCCCCCCCTTATAGATGGTCCCCCTCTCCCCCCTCCCTTATAGATGGTCCCCCTCTTTCCCCTCCCTTATAGATGGTCCCCCTCTTCCCCCCCCCCTTATAGATGGTCCCCCTCTTTCCCCTCCCTTATAGATGGTCCCCCTCTTCCCCCCCCCTTATAGATGGTCCCCCTCTTCCCTCTTCCCCCCCCCCTTATAGATGGTCCCCCTCTCCCCCCCCCTTATAGATGGTCCCCTTCCCCCCCCCCTACCTTATAGATGGTCCCCCTCTTCCCCCCCCCCTTATCGATGGTCCCCCCTCCCTTATAGATGGTCCCCCTCTCCCTTATAGATGGTCCCCCCCCCCTTATACATGGTCCCCCTCTCCCCCCTCCCTTATAGATGGTCCCCCCCTTATAGATGGTCCCCCTCTTTCCCCCCTCCCTTATAGATGGTCCCCTTCTCCCCCCTATAGATGGTCCCCCTCTTCCCTCTCCCCCTCCCTTATAGATGGTCCCCCCCTTATAGATGGTCCCCCTCTTTCCCCCCTCCCCTATAGATGGTCCCCCTCTTCCCTCTCCCCCTCCCTTATAGATGGTCCCCCCCTTATAGATGGTCCCCCTCTTACCCCCCTCCTTATAGATGTCCCCCTCTCCCCCCTTCCTTATAGATGCCCCCCCCCCCCCCCCCCCCCGCACAGCAGATAAAACAAAAACAAAAAACAGCACACAACTCACCTGCCCTCCGTTCCCCCGTCGAGCCTCTCTGGTCTGGTCCCGGCTGATGTGCGGCTGCCCGGGGTGTCCCGTCCTGTCCCCGGCAGCGCGCGCATCAGAGAGCTCCCCGTGTGCCTGTGGCTGTGACTTCCGGCGCACGGGGATCTCTCTGATGCGCGCGCTGCCGGAGACAGGATGGGACACCTCCGGCAGCCGCACATCAAGCCGGGGGACTAAGGCTGCATTCCCACGTTCCGTGATCCTGACGGATCACGGACGTGGAATGCATTTACCGGAGTCCCCCCGCGCCCGGACAGCATCTGTAATGAGATGCTGTGAGCGGGGGAGACTGTATTCATAAGCGCCGCGCGGCTGATTCATTACACCGCGGCACTTATGAATACAGTCTCCCCCGCTCACAGCATCTCATTACAGATGCTGTCCGGGCGCGGGGGGACTCCGGTACATGGTACAATCAGTGGCGGATTATAATGTGGGCGGCCGCCCGAACCGCTCATATTATAATCTGCCACTGAATGCCGCCCCCATGAAGACAGCTGGTGGCGCCGCCTGAGGCAGACGACTCAGGTCGCCTCATGATTGCGGCGCCCCTGGGTATAGTACAGGGTATAGTATAGGGTATAGTATAGAATATAGTACAGGGTATAGTATAGGGTATAGTATAGAATATAGTACAGGGTATAGTATAGAATATAGTACAGGGTATAGTATAGGGTATAGTATAGAATATAGTATAGGGTATAGTACAGAGTATAGTACAGGGTATAGTATAGGATATAGTACAGGGTATAGTATAGAATATAGTACAGGGTATAGTACAGGGTATAGTACAGGGTATAGTATAGAATATAGTACAGGGTATAGTATAGGATATAGTACAGGGTATAGTACAGGATATAGTATAGAATATAGTACAGGGTATAGTATAGGGTATAGTATAGGGTATAGTATAGAATATAGTACAGGGTATAGTATAGGGTATAGTACAGGGTATAGTATAGGGTATAGTATAGGGTATAGTATAGGGTATAGTATAGGGTATAGTACAGGGTATAGTATAGGGTATAGTACAGGGTATAGTATAGAATATAGTACAGGGTATAGTACAGGGTATAGTATAGGGTATAGTATAGGATATAGTACAGGGTATAGTATAGGATATAGTACAGGGTATAGTATAGAATATAGTACAGGGTATAGTACAGGGTATAGTATAGGGTATAGTATAGGGTATAGTATAGGATATAGTACAGGGTATAGTACAGGGTATAGTATAGAATATAGTACAGGATATAGTACAGGGTATAGTACAGGGTATAGTACAGGGTATAGTACAGGGTATAGTATAGGGTATAGTATAGGGTATAGTATAGAATATAGTACAGGGTATAGTATAGAATATAGTACAGGGTATAGTATAGGGTATAGTATAGGGTATAGTACAGGGTATAGTATAGGGTATAGTATAGGGTAAAGTATAGAATATAGTACAGGGTATAGTATAGGGTATAGTACAGGGTATAGTATAGGGTATAGTATAGGGTATAGTATAGGGTATAGTACAGGGTATAGTATAGGGTATAGTACAGGGTATAGTATAGAATATAGTACAGGATATAGTATAGGGTATAGTATAGGGTATAGTATAGGGTATAGTACAGGGTATAGTATAGGGTATAGTATAGAATATAGTATAGGGTATAGTATAGGGTATAGTATAGGGTATAGTATAGGGTATAGTACAGGGTATAGTATAGGGTATAGTATAGAATATAATATAGGGTATAGTACAGGATATAGTATAGAATATAGTACAGGGTATAGTACAGGATATAGTATAGAATATAGTACAGGGTATAGTACAGGGTATAGTATAGAATATAGTACAGGGTATAGTATAGGGTATAGTACAGGGTATAGTATAGGGTATAGTATAGGGTATAGTATAGGGTATAGTACAGGGTATAGTATAGGGTATAGTACAGGGTATAGTATAGAATATAGTACAGGATATAGTATAGGGTATAGTATAGGGTATAGTATAGGGTATAGTACAGGGTATAGTATAGGGTATAGTATAGAATATAATATAGGGTATAGTACAGGATATAGTATAGAATATAGTACAGGGTATAGTATAGGGTATAGTATAGGGTATAGTATAGGATATAGTACAGCGTATAGTACAGGGTACAGTATAGGGTATAGTATAGGATATAGTACAGGGTATAGTACAGGGTACAGTATAGGGTATAGTATAGGATATAGTACAGGGTATAGTATAGGGTATAGTACAGGGTATAGTATAGAATATAGTATAGAATATAGTACAGGGTATAGTACAGGGTATAGTATAGGGTATAGTACAGGGTATAGTACAGGGTATAGTACAGGGTATAGTATAGGGTATAGTATAGAATATAGTACAGGGTATAGTACAGGGTATAGTACAGAGTATAGTATAGGGTATAGTATAGAATATAGTACAGGGTATAGTACAGGGTATAGTACAGAGTATAGTATAGGGTATAGTATAGAATATAGTACAGGATATAGTACAGGGTATAGTATAGAATATAGTACAGGGTATAGTACAGGGTATAGTACAGGGTATAGTACAGAGTATAGTATAGGGTATAGTATAGAATATAGTACAGGATATAGTACAGGGTATAGTATAGAATATAGTACAGGGTATAGTATAGGGTATAGTACAGGGTATAGTATAGGGTATAGTACAGGGTATAGTATAGGGTATAGTACAGGATATAGTACAGGGTATAGTATAGAATATAGTACAGGGTATAGTATAGGATATAGTACAGGGTATAGTACAGGGTATAGTACAGGGTATAGTATAGAATATAGTATAGAATATAGTACAGGATATAGTACAGGGTATAGTACAGGGTATAGTATAGGATATAGTACAGGGTATAGTACAGGGTATAGTACAGGGTATAGTATAGAATATAGTATAGAATATAGTACAGGGTATAGTATAGGGTATAGTATAGGATATAGTACAGGGTATAGTATAGGATATAGTACAGGGTACAGTATAGAATATAGTATAGGGCAGTAGCGGATTACAATAGGTCCGTTTGGGGCGGTAGCCCGGGGCCCGGAGCTCCTGGGATGCCCATGGCCACCCAAAAAGACACATACTTTAGTGGTGTCTTGTCTCCTGACTGCAGGAAAAATGCAGCTTTTTTTTACTGCAATTTTGCACACATCAGGGCATCGTTGCATTATCTATTCTGTACTATTAACACTACGCTAGTGCTGCCATAGTTTAAGGGGTGAGGGGGGCCCAGGCTTGGGGAACAGTCTGGAGCCTATGGTAAAGTTAATCCGCCCCTGGGGCAGGGGTCCTCAACTGGCGAACCACGGTCCGAACCCGGACCCCTGGTTAGACCTCCTAACCGCCCCAGGTCCGGTCCGTCCCGGGACGGACCAGATCCGGGGTGGTTAGTTGGTCCCGCTCCCCACCGCACTGCCTCCCGCCCCATAGGCGTACTGTCCTTAGATGTCAGTACGCCTGTGGGGCTGGGGGCAGTGTCGGTCCGGCCCCCGGCTGATACGCACTCTCTGGGGATGTCCCGAGGATTCCCCAGCAGAGCGCGCACCACAGACCTCAGTGTACGCCGCCAGCCTGCTCTACCGGAAGTACAGGCCGGCGGCGTACACTGAGGTCACTGGTCCACGCTCTGCTGGGGAATCCCCGGGACGTCCCCAGAGAGCGCGTATCAGCCGGGGGCCGGACCCACAGGAGAGAAGAAGAAGACGGCCACAGCGGGGAGCGAGGTGCTAGGTGAGTTGAGGTTTGTTTGTTTTTGTCTGGGGGCCGAAGTCAGACATTATAGCTGGCCATCTTCCCCGATCGCTGTGTGTGTACACACTGCGATTGTGGAAACCGCGGGTGTAAATGTACGCCCGTTTGCGTTAAGGCACGGGCTTCGAGGGGGTACATTTACACCCGTGGTAGTTAAGGGGTTAAGTGCAGCCATATCCAAGCTCATTGCTAATTTCCCGGTGTCAGAGGGTGGCATATAGGATATAGCAGCACTTACACTTAGCTTCTGAGGGGGAGGCAAGTTCACCCGCAGGACCGGTTGGAAGAGTAAGAGGGGTGGGCAGAGGGAGAGGCAGGGGCAGAGGGAGAGGCAGGGGCAGAGGGAGAGGCAGGGGCAGAGGGAGAGGCAGGGGCAGAGGGAGAGGCAGGGGCAGAGCGAGTAGATCAGCAACTGTTTCACAGAGTCAAACTCCCGTGACCAGGCCTAGATGTTCCCAAGTCTGGAGGTAGAAAGTGCGGATGACCGAAGGACTGTAGTGTGCAACGTGTGCCCCGCCAGGATCAGCAGGGGAGCCACCACTACCAGCATGCGCAGGCATATGAGTGCTAAACACCCCACTCAGTGGAACCAAGGCCGTTCAGTGACTGCAGTCGCACCCCTGCTCCTTCCCCTGTGTCAGGTGCTGGCTCTGTCAGTCCCCCCCGCCCAGGCCCCAGGAATGAGCGCCTCCCGCCCTACACGCACCCCTTCACCTCCACTATGCTCCACACCCTCCAGCAAGGTGTCCAAGCGCAGCATTCAACTGTCCCTGCAGCAACTGTCCCTGCAGCAACTGTCCCTGCAGCAACTGTCCCTGCAGCAGACCTTTGAACAGAAGCGCAAGTACACTGCCACTCACCCGCATGCACAAGCCCTAAGTGTGCACATAGGCAAACTGCTGAGCCTGGAGATGCTGCCCTATTGGCTGGTAGAGACAGAGGCTTTTAGGAACCTCATGGCGGTGGCTGTCCCTCTGTACTCTACTGTGTCAGGCCTAATTTTTGGGAGGTTCCACGCCTGCCTCATCTAATGGTCGGTAAAGGCCACTTTATGGTCTTTTTTTTTTTTTAAAGGGAAACAATTACCTATAAAATCGACATGAAGGCAATAATATGCGGTAATACACCCCCTAACACACTTTCCACACATGTACCTATAGCTTCTGCTATAGCTCAGGGGGCGGGGTATATGTAATCACACCTCTACAGCGATACCCCGCCCCCCGAGGCCGTGACTACTCAGCCTGTACAAACGCCCACATGACTACCTTCCTGGGATTCGCATACGGTGGGGACAAGATCAAAGTATGATTTTGGGGTGTGTGGGGCGGGAGCTATAGATACATGTGTGGAAAGTGGGTTAGGGGGTGTATTACCACATATTATTGCCTTCATATCGATTTTTTAGGTGATTGGTTCCCTTTAATGTTCAATTACAATGTGCAAAGCACACCACAGACGTTCACTCCCTAGCTTCTTCTCACAACTTACGGGGCCGCAGGGTACACCGCTTATGAAACCGCAGCAGTGTGAACAGGTGATCACATGGAGAGAACATACAAACTTCATGCAGATGTTGTCCTTGGTGGGATTTGAACCCAGGACCCCAGCGCTGCAAGGTTACAGTGCTAACCACTGAGCCACTCAAATTCAAACTCAAAATTAAATCAGCGGTGAGTGACATGATACCCCAACTGCTAAAGTAGTCAGGGGGTGTCATGCCCCAGCCCAGGTCAGTCTAGTAACTTAAAAAGACAAGTTATTAAGGGAAGAGGAGGGGAGCAGTCAGCTTGTCAGGCACTGGCAGGGGAACACTCTCCAAGGCCTTTGACCTTCAAAGTGACCTTCAGGCCTTTGACCGTGGTCACATGTGCCTCACCCATCTTGGTCTGGGTCAGCACCAGGCTGTTGCCCAGAATTTGGCATAATGGTGCCACTAGGCAGCCTCAGAGGCATCCATGCATGCTGCCCCTGCTGTTTCCTGGCAATTTCTCTGGTGTTTCCATCATTTTCTGAGGTTGACAGGTTTTCACACAACCTTCCCTGTGCCAAGCTTGGGTCCCCTGAAAAAATGCTTGAGTTTCCCATTGACTTCAATGGGGTTCGTTACTCGAAACAAGCACCCGAGTATCGGGAAATATTTGTCTCAAGTAACGAGCACCTGAGCATTTTAGTACTCGCTCATCACTAGTAAGGAAGCTTCCATAGTGTAGGTCCAGGAGGCTTCCATAATGTAGGCCCAGGACACTTACATAGTGTAGGTCCAGGAGGCTTCCATAGTGTAGGCCGAGGACACTTCCATAGTGTAAGCCCAAGAGGCTTCCATAGTGTAGGCCCAGGAGGCTTCCATAGTGTAGGCACAGGAGGCTTCCATAGTGTAGGCCCAGGACACTTCCATAGTGTAGGCCCAGGAGACTTTCATAGTGTAGGCCCAGGAGACTTTCATAGTGTAGGCCCAGGAGACTTCCATAGTGTAGGCCGAGGACACTTCCATAGTGTAAGCCCAGGAGGCTTCCATAGTGTAGGCCCAGGAGGCTTCCATAGTGTAAGCCCAGGAGGCTTCCATAGTGTATGCCCAGGAGACTTCCATAGTGTAGGCCCAGGAGGCTTCCATAGTGTGGGCTCAGGAGGCTTTCATAGTGTAGGCCCAGGAGGCTTCCATAGTGTAGGCCCAGGATGCTTCCATAGTGTGGGCTCAGGAGGCTTCCATAGTGTAGTCCCAGAAGGCTTCCATAGTGTAGCCCCAGGAGGCTTCCATAGTGTAGGCTCAGGATGCTTCCATAGTGTAAGCCCTGGACGCTTCCATATTGTAGGCTCAGGAGGCTTCCATAGTGTGGGCTCAGGAGGCTTCCATAGTGTAGTCCCAGAAGGCTTCCATAGTGTAGGCCCAGGAGGCTTCCATAGTGTAGGCCCAGGATGCTTCCATAGTGTGGGCTCAGGAGGCTTCCATAGTGTAGTCCCAGAAGGCTTCCATAGTGTAGGCCCAGGAGGCTTCCATAGTGTAGGCCCAGGATGCCTCCATAGTGTGGGCTCAGGAAGCTTCCATAGTGTGGGCCCAGGAGGCTTACATAATGTAGGCCCAGGAGGCTTACATAGTGTAGGCACAGGATGCTTCCATAGTGTAGGCCCAGGAGGCTTTCATAGCGCAGGCCTGGGACTAGTGATGAGCGAGTACTAAAATGCTCGGGTGCTCGTTACTCGAGATGAGTATTTCCCGATACTCGAGTGCTCGTTTTGAGTAACGAACCCCATTGAAGTCAATGGGAGACTCGAGCATTTTTGCAGGAGACTCAAGTTTGGTAGAGGGAAGGTCGTGTGAAAACCTGTCAACCTAAGAAATTGATGGAAACACAACGGAAATTGACAGGAAACAGCAGGGGCAGCATGTATGCATGGCTCTGAGGCTGCCTAATGGCACCATTATGCCTAATTCTGTGCAACAGCCTGGTTAAAACAGAGGTAGGCATATGGACCCCCCAAAAAGTCAGCCTGACACAGCATAGCAGTGAGAACACAGGGAACCATTAAAACAGAGGCAGCATATGATGAAACACCCCAAAATTTAGCCTGACACAGCATGGCGGTTAGGACAGAGTGAACAAGGTAGAAGCAGTAGCCAGTCAGCCTTTCAAAAATTATACCAGACACAGCATGTTATTGAGCACACAGAGAATCATTAAAAATGAGTGAGGAAGAAAGTGAGCCTCCCAAAAATTAGGCCAGACACAGCATGGCAGTGAGCACACAGAGAACCATTAAAAGTGAGTGAGAAAGCAATTGAGCCCACCCAAAAATTGGAGTGAGTCCAGGGGTTGGGATTTTTAGTGGACACGAACCTAGGTGCTGACAGTTAACTGGCTAGGCCAGCTGTCAGTCACCATCAAGGGTACACCCGATGCCTCTCGACCGGGGGATGGTGAGGCCCCGGCCCCGGCTAGACATAAAAAAAAATAAAACAGCTGGCTGGTTGGCGGGGGGCGCGATCGGCGGGCGCCCGGCAACCAGTCCCTCTCCTCCGCAGACGTAGTGTGTGACTACAGAGCATGGCAGTGAGGACACAAAGAACAATACAGTCTTTTTAAGAGGCCCCGGAATTTGAACAAATAAACTTTCAATCCTTTAAAGAGTCTCTAAGAGACGGCAAGTGCGGTAGCCTGTGTATTAAAAAGACCTGGTCAATCCTGCCTTCAAAAAGGCTACAACAACATCCAAGGAAGGAAAGAAGCTACTGGTAAAAGGCCTGGTCAATCCTGCCTTCAAAAAGGCTAAAACATCCAAGGAAGGTAGAAGGTGCTGTTCAGCAGTTTGAGCACCGTCTGTTGGTGCTTACCCACGGCAGTGCTGCTGCGCCTAAAACTAAAATAGCCGGATTATGGCTAGATTTAGCCTCACACCCTCATGCAGTTGTGTGCGATAGGCATCTCTTTGGAGGTAGGGACGAAGAATAACAATACAGTCTTCTTAAGAGGCCCGAGCTAAAAAATGAAAGGACGGCAGAGAACACCCACAAGTTGAAATGGTACGAAATGGACAACACAAAGATGCTAAATTAGGATCCACCATTATCACTGTCTGTTCCTTTGAATAGTGGCGTGTATCTTGGAGATACAATGGATGACCAGACAGCCCTGCAAAATTGCACTTGAATTGAAGTCGATTTGATTTTAAAATTTAAATTGAAGGTTAGAAAAAAAAACAAAGTGGCTATTACCGGCTTTAGATGAGGCAGGCGTGGAAGCTCACAAAAATTAGGCTTGACACAGTAGAGTAAGAGTAAAAAAATAAATAAAACAGCAGGCTGGTTGGCGGGGGAGCAATCGGCAGGCCCCTGGCAACCAGTCCCGCTCCTCCGCAGACGTAGTGTGACGTCAGAGCATGGCAGTGAAGACACAGAGAACCATTAAAAGTGAGGTAGCAAGTGAGCCTCCCAAAAAATTAGGCCTGACACAGCACGGCGGTGAGGATACAGAGTTTCATTAAAGCAGAGTTAGCATTTGAACCAACCCAAAATTTAGCCTGACACAGCATGGCGGTGAGAACACATGGAACCATTCAAACACTGGTAGCATATGGACCACCCACAAATTTAGCCTGACACCACAGACCCAGACCAAGATGGACAATACAATTATGGCTAGATTTAGCCTCACACCCACATGCAGTTGTGCATGAGAGGCATCTCTTTGGAGGTAGGGACGAAGAATAACAATACAGTCTTCTTAAGAGGCCCCGGAATTTGATTAAAGGATTGAAAGTGTATTCATTTGTTTAAAAGAGTCTCTAAGAGAGGGCAAGTGTCTATTAAAAAGACCTGGTCAATCCTGCCTCCAAAAAGGCTACAACATCCAAGATAGGATAGAAGCTACTGGTGAAAGGCCTGGTCAATTCCGCCTTCAAAATGGCTACAACATCGAAAAAAGGTAGAAGGTACTGGTGAAAGGACGGCAGAGGACACCCCTAAGATGACATCCACAGATAATATGGTTCGAAATGGACAAGACAAGGAAGGTAAATTGAATTTGACTATGAATTTGACTCTAGCAGTTGGGGTAACATTCCCTGCACCATGTGACTCCCCACTTCTCCCCCTCACCGTTGTTTTGAGTTTGAATTTGAATTGGACTGTAGCAGTTGGGGTAACTTTCCCTGGTTGACTTGTGGAAATGCGCACAGATGCGGTGCACCTTGGTGAGCAAGTCAGCCACATTGGGGTAAGTTTTAAGGAACCGCAGCAACACTAGGTTGAAGACGTGGGCCAGGCATGGTACATGTGTGAGGCTGCCGAGTTGCAGAGCCGCCACCAGGTTCCGCCCCTTGTCATACGCAACCAACCTCACTGCTAATTACACACGAACCCGGGATGACAGTTAAGGCCCAGCGGTAGCCAACAAGGAGGCAAGGGCAGGCACACCAGTAGCCAACAAGGAGGCAAGGGTAGGCACACTAGTAGTCAACATGGATGCCAGTTAAGGCTCAGCAGTAGCCAACAAGTAGCCTTCTACCCCCAACACCCTTTCGATTTTTAATTTGACTGTAGCAGTTGGGGTAACATTCCCTGCATAATGTAACTCACCACCTCTCCCCCCCACCTCTGTTTTGATTTTGAATTTGATCCTTGAGGATCTGGCAATTGTCTCATGCAAAGGGATCATCACTTGAGGGGTAGTGTACTACAAATCCCAGCAATCCAGTGTAGTCCCCACGAGTTTAGGGGGGCTGTATGGTACACTCTGGTAGTGGCTGGACCTAGACACACTCTGTGATACCCCCTCCAATGAGCAGTGAAGTTCTATGCAGGTGTACTACAAATCCCAGCAATACAGTGTAGTCCCCACTAGTTTAGGGGGGCTGTACAGTACTATCTGGTAGTGGCTGGACCTAGATACACGCTGTGATACCCCCGTCCAATGAGCAGTGAAGTTTTATAAAAGTGTACTACAAATCCCAGCAATACAGTGTAGTACACCAGGACCACCAGTCCCAAAATCAAAAAGTAGTACACTGAGCACGTCTTAGGGGTGTGTATACAACACCTAATGCCCCCTTTCTGCCAGCAGCCGGTCACCACAGTGTGTAGCAGCACTACAACTCCAGCAGTCTGTAGTAATAGTATTAATAAAAGGTCTGTGTGTTTGTATTGCTAGTATATACCCTGCCTACTGGAAGGCTATATCCTACACTGACCCTCTCCCTGACCAGCAGCAGCTCTCTCCCTGATCTCTCACAGCATGCGTCTGAAGCCAGCACCGAGTTTTATCTGGCAGGGTCATCTGATCTGGCCAACCAATCGCTGCTATCGACATGTATGGGTCCCACGTGATCGCAGGATGTACCAAAGAGTCTCCTGCATGTTTATTGGCTGAGAAATAGCGCCCAAACTTACAGGAAACGGATGATGAGATTTCCTCGAGTATCGCGAGATGCTCGTCCGAGTAATGAGAACCATCAAGAACCCTAATACACGATCGAGTACCAAGCTCGGACCAGCATGCTCGCTCATCACTACCCGGGACGCTTCCATAGTGCAGGCCCAGGACTTGTTCTCTGTCACATAACTGAGCTTCTCCCCAGTTTTATGACAGATGAAGTATCGATAAGTTTCTGGTGATAATTCGCCCTCTGTCCTTTGCGGCTGATGTTTGGTTTCGGCCACTTGCGACTTTGCTGATACTAGAAGGACAGATGATGTAACTTCACCTTAGTCTTCATATCTATGCAAACGTGTCCGCAATCTCATAGTGAGAAGACCTGGTTATTGTATGTCTGCTGTACCACCTGTATATCGTCTTTGTATATATTGCTGATCATCTTTATAATCAGTTTATGTTATAAAATTGCCTCGTATCTTTATTGCTCGCCGTCTTTAAAGATGTATCGGAACACAAGGACACCGGGAACAAATCAGCTGTAACATCAGAAATAATGTAGAGGGGTGGAGGAAGAAGAGGTCCGTATTTTAGATGAAATAGGGAATCTTCTGGATCAGAGATCGGGGTGGGATTCGGGCAGCTCTTCCTGTTCG
This sequence comes from Dendropsophus ebraccatus, assembly GCA_027789725.1. Taxonomy (NCBI): domain Eukaryota; kingdom Metazoa; phylum Chordata; class Amphibia; order Anura; family Hylidae; genus Dendropsophus; species Dendropsophus ebraccatus. Next base: position 2,595,557 of record JAQFWZ010000047.1, on the reverse strand, counting down.
GATAAATCAGATGGAAGAACTGGGGTGAAGCTTTTATGGCCACCCGGTCAGGGAAACCAGTAGTTCAGTAATAGAATGTGCCATCTGGTGTCCCTGTTACCCATCGTCACTGACTGAGCTGGGGCACAGAGCTTACACTTCATATACATCAGGTTTACTCTATATATTATGGATCTCTATGTTTGGGATGTTGGATGATGATGCATCTCATATGGAGAATAAGCTGCAGATCCCCAGTGAAGTCCCTGGAGGACAATCCTTGTTTTAGTCATTGCCTTACGCCCTGGGTCCTGGCTGTTCTTGTCATCAGGACCTTGGTGACCTCAAGCAGGTGGCTTTGGGATCTCTTGTTGTCCGTAAACATTCCTGGCAGGTTTCCTCATTAGTGAGGTGCAATTACAGAGTCCACTGGGTATATAGAGAGCTGTGGGCACTGATATATACAGGTGGAGCGTGTGCTAAGGACCAGAGAGACCCCCAAAGCTCTGGACAAGAGGTGAGTGACGGCCTTCATTACTAGATTATATGCTGGTAAGATCACCCGAGATCACACGCAAAAGTGGTCTACTATGGAAGTGGTCTCTTGAATGGAGATGCTCCTATATGGTGGGACTAAAAATCTGCCTGGGTAAGTGGGAGGTCTTCTGGAGAGGTTTCACTGTATGAACATCCAGCTTGTGATGCCCACCTGACTATGCCCTCAATAGGAACATATTCGATAGACACGCTCTACCAACATAACTTTCTCCCCCAGTCATTGCCAGCATCACAAGATTTCCCAGTCATCACCAGCCTCCCCTAGTTTTCAGCACTATCAGCAGCCTCCCCCAGTTTTCAGCACTATCACCCGCCTCCCCCAGTCCTCACCACCATCACCACCCTTTCCCAGTCATCACCACCATCACCAGCCTTACCAGTTATCACTAGCCTCATCTAGTCATCACCAGCATCCCCCAGTCATCACTGCCATCACCAGCCTCACCAGTTATCACCACCATCACCAGCCTCACCAGTTATCACCAGCATGCCCCAGTCATCACCACCATCACCAGCCTTCCCCAGTCATCACCACCATCTCCAGCATCCCCCAGTCATCACCACCATCACCAGCCTTCCCCAGTCATCACCACCATCACCAGCCTTCCCCAGTCATCACCACCATCACCAGCCTTCCCCAGTCATCACCACCATCTCCAGCATCCCCCAGTCATCACCACCATCACCGGCCTTCCCCAGTCATCACCACCATCACCAGCCTTCCCCAGTAATCACCAGCACCCCCCAGTCATAATCACTATCACACCTTGTGTGACTGTAGGTTATGGTCTTACAGCAATCATGCTGTTCTCTTGTTCTTCTTTTCTGCTCCTCAGCATCCTGAAATCCTAGAGTGAAATATTAAGGAATGACTCTGCCCTCCGGTTTGACTGAATGACCATTTAAAGGACATGCTGGTGGCTTACCCTAACCCTGAGTCTCTTGAGGAGAGTATGACATTAGCCATCCAAGTTGACCGACGTTTAAGGGAAAGACAGCGGGAGGGAGGTACCTTAGACCATCCCAGAACCTCACTGTCTCCAGTCTCCTACCCTAAACCTTCCCCTCCTGCCATACCAGAGGAGCCTATGCAGGTAGACTCCACCGATGCCAGAGTCAGACGAGCGCACCGTCTGCCGAACAACCTGTGTTTGTATTGTGGGAAAGCAGGACACAGTGTTCGTCAATGTCCTTCCAAGCGGGGACCACCACCAGAAAACATCAGAGACTATCAAGGGGGTCTCTCAGGGGCACAAGTAACCTTCACCTAAAAGTGTTTCAGGGTATGCCTAGATTGATTCCAGGTCCTCTGCTAATTTTAACTCTATGTTCTTTTCAGGCTTAGAGGTTTGTCCCTTGTTGCTAGTCTATTGTCACTGGAGCAGACTGTGCCCCCTTTGCCCAAGGGGACGTACGATACATGACTCCCTGCCTGAAAGTTAAAGGGGTACTCCGGCCTGGGGGCTTTTTTTTAATTGGCTGGGGAGGAAGTGGCTGAGGGCAACAACGTCCACTCGGTGGGTCCCGTATCGCGGCGCTCCAGTCCTCGCTGCCCGGCCACTCCCTGGTGTCTGACGCGGGCTTGAGACGTGATGTTTCAAGTCCGCTCAGCCAGTCAGTGATGGAGGTGGGATCCCGCCTCTGTTACTGACAGGCTGAGTGGACTTGAAACGTCACGTCTCAAGCCCGCGTCAGACACCAGGAAGCGGCCGGGCAGTGGGGACTGGAGTGCCGAGATACGGGACCCGCCGCTGGAACCGGGGATGTGAGTGGACATCGTTGCTCTCAGCCACCTCCTCCTCGGCCATATAAAAAAAAGCCCCCAGGCCGGAGTACCCCTTTAAGGTGGGGTCCGTCCATGTTGAAAAAATGGATTTTCTTCTTATGAATAATTTGTCGTCTGATATCATTCTGGGGTTACCCTGGCTGGAGACACATAACCCTTTCTTCGTTTGGTCCAGTAGAGAACTTACTTGGTGGGGGCCTGAATGTGTCCCCCACTGTATTGCTGTTTCTCTTGGGGAGGGGGCATTCCAGGATTTCTGACTGATTATTCTGATGTATTCGATGAAAGAGCTGTGGATGGTTTGCCGCCCCACAGGCCATATGATTGTGCTCTTGAGTTAACTCCCGATGCCAAATATCCCAAGGGTCAAATATTTAACTTGTCCTGTCCTGAGAGGGAGGCCATGCGAGAGTATATAAAGGACAGTCTGAGAAAAGGACATATTCCTCCCTCCTCCTCTGTATCGACTACCGGGAGTTAAACAAGATTACTGTTACGAATCAGCACCCGCTTCCCCTAATCCTGGATTTGTTTCACCAGATAGCGGGAGCTAAATCGTCTTCTAAGGTGGACCTACGCGGGGCATATAATCTTATCTGAATCAGGGAAGGTGATGAGTGGAAGACCGCTTTTAACCCCTTAAGGACAGTGCCTGAAATGGCCTTAAGGAACCCCCAAACTCTGCAAAAGCACATCCTTTAGGGGAGTCACAGAAATAAAAGCTAAGTGTGTAAGAAATTAGAAAATTTAAATTTTCTGTGCTGAGATTTTATTGTAATCCAATATCTTTTATAATTATAAACCTATTACCAGAGAAATGCACCCCAAGGCTATGTTCACACAACGTATTGAGACAGGCCGTTCCCCTGATGATCTGTCCGGCCGCAGAGCTCTGATGCATTAGTGCGCGCCCGCATCAGAGCTTCCCATAGCACACAGTGCCAGAGCCGCTCGCTTCACTGTGTAAACTGACAGAGTTTCCTACGTCCGGAACTCATTGAATATTTGCAGCCCCGTGCAGGATCCCGGCCGGAGCGTATACGAAGTGTATACGCTCCGGCAAGGATCCCTCAGAACAATAGGTATTGTTCACCCGTACAAAGTAGGGCCGTTGTTGCCATACAATGTGGCGTGAAAAAGGAAAAATTCAATTTTTTACACTAAAGTGTTGTTCTAGCCTTTAATTTTTCATTTTTACAAGGGGATAAAAGAATAAAAAAACACCAAACATGTAGCGCAGTTTCTCCCGTGTACATAAATACCCCAACTGTGGACATAAAGCGCCAAGCGGGCGCAGGACGAGCCTCCAAAGGGAAGGAGCGCCAATTGGCCTTTGGAAGCTGGATTTCACTGGAATGGATTTCAAGGGTCATGTCGCATTTACAGAGCCCTCGTGCTGCCAAAACACTGGAAACCCCCCAAAAAGTGACCCCATTATGGAAACTACACCCCTCAAGGAATCTAACAAGGGGTGCAGTGAGCATATGGACCCCACTGGTGAAGGGCACAAATGTGGAACAATGTGACGTGAAAAGGAAAATTTAAATTTTTTCACTTTCAAGGCACAAATGTGCCCGTCATCCAGGGGTCCATATCCTCACTGCCCCCCTTGTTAGATTCCTTGAGGGGTGTAGTTTTCAGAATGGGGTCACTTGTGGGGGGTTTCCAGTGTTTTGGCAGCACGAGGGCTCTGTAAATGCGACATGGCGTTCATCATCCATTCTAGCCAAATCCAACCTCCAAAATCCAAATGGCGCTCCTTCCCTTGAGAGGCTTGCCCTGCGCCCACATGGCGCTTTATGTCCACATGTGGGATATTTACAGACTCGGGGGAAATTGCTCTACACATTTTGTGTGTTTTTTTTCTCTTTTAACCCCTTGTAAAAATGAAAAATTTAAGGCTAAACCAACTCTATGGTGTAAAAAATGTAATATTTCATTTTCACACCATATTGTTCCACATTTGTGCCCGTCACCAGTGGGGTCCATATCCTCACTACACCCCTTGTTACATTCCCTGAGGGGTGTAGTTTCCATAATGGGGTCACTTGTGGGGGGGTTCACCTGTCTTGGCAACACAGGGGCCTTTTAAATGCAACATGGCCCCTCGAAATCCATTCCATCCAAATCCAGCCTCCAAAAGCCAAATGGCGCTCTGTCCCTTTGGAGGCTTGCCCTGCACCCGCATGGCGCTTTATGTCCACATGTGGGGTATTTCCGTACTCAGGGGAAATTGCTCTACACATTGTGTTTTTTTTTCTTTATCTTTCATCGCCTTGTGAAAATGAAAAAATCAAGACAAGATCAATGATTTAGTGTAAAAATTTTAATATTTACACTAAATGTTGGTCTAGCCTTGATTTTTTCTATTTCCACAAGGGGTTAAAAATGAATGCAAAACGTGTAGGGTAATTTCCCCTGAGTACGAAAATACCCCACATGTGGGCATAATGTGCCATATGGGCACAGGGTAAGCCACCAGAGCTCCATTTAGAGGCTGGAATGGAGGATGGAGGCCATGTCGCAATTAAAAAGCTCCTGTGCTGCCAGGACAGTAGAAACCCCCCAAAAGTGACCCTATTCTGGAAACTACACCCCATAAAGAATCTAACAAGGGGTGCAGTGAGCATATGGACCCCACTGGTGACGGGCACATATGTATTAACATATACCGTCAAAATAAAAAATACCATTTTTTTTTCCATTTTCACTGCACAAATGTGGCCGTCACCAGGGGGCCATATCCCCGCTGCCCCCTTGTTAGATTCCTTATGGGGTGTAGTTTCCAGAATGGGGTCACTTGTGGGGGGTTTCTACCGTCCTGGCAGCACAAGGGCTTTGGAATTGCATCATTGCCTCCATCCTCCATTCCAGCCTCTAATGGGAATGGCGGCCATACCTACTTAGCTGGGGAAAAGGGACAATTATTAATTTATTTAGGGGTATTAGGCCAATTATTAGTTTATAAGGTTGAAAAGGACAGGTGTCCATCAAACTCAACCTGTGTTGATCCAGAGGAAGGAAAAAAACCCTCGTGAGGCAGACGACAGTAGCCTCATCACTGGGAAAAATTCCTTCCCGACTCCATATTGGCGATCAGAATAATCCCTGGATCAACGTGACCCCTGAAATAGGAATAAGGGACAGAATTTAGATAATGTAGAACTCCAATGACGTGTGGTGCGCCTTGGAGCGATCCAGTATGCAGAGGCCGGGGGGATCAGCACAGGCGTCACACTGGAAAATGGTGTCCTTCCTGATCCCCCTGTTACGCCACACTCTGCACTTCTTCTGGGGTCTCCCGTTCTCCAGTGTGGGGGACTTCACCTGGAAAGTGTTGCCCTGGTGCGATACGGGGTCCCTTATATCCAGAAGCGCTGGGTCCGCTCCATGGCTGCTAAATATTAGGGCTCTATTACTGCTTCTGATATTTTCGGATTGTGCCGCAAGCTACAGTAGCTTGGGGAGCGAGGGACGGGAAGAGGGGGTGTTGGTATAAAAGTTATCCCCGTACAGGTGGTGGTGTCCTTTATCCAGCACTCTGAGGATGGGGGGGGGGCATCAGGGGGCTGGATTTGGGTGTCCCTTCCTTCATACACTCTAAGGGTACGTGCACACTGCGGAATGGCGACAGATAACCCTCCGGCGGACTGATGCAGGCGCGCGTCTCCGCTCATGTCATAGACTCCGTTCTTCGCATGGGCAGATTCCTCCCTCTGTCCAAAAAATTAACGTGTTCATTCTTCCAACACTTTGTTTATTACATTTTTCGTGCGCATTTAGGTTGATTTCTTGTTGTTTATTAATATGACATTTTGGTTTTTTTCCCCCGACTGGGCTTCTCACATATTGCATGTCTGTACAGTAATGGAGCTTCTGAAACAAAACAGTCTGTATGCCAAGTTGTCGAAATGCCAGTTCGCTATCCAGGAGGTCTCGTTTCTGGGTTACAATATAACCCCTAACTCTTTTGTTATGGATCCCCTTAAGGTGGTAGCCATTAAATACTGGGAGCGACCCAATAACCTGAAGGCCCTACAGAGGTTTTTGGGATTCGACAATTACTTTAGGAAGTTTATCAAAGACTTCTCACTTGTAGCCAAACCCCTTACGGATTTGACTAGGAAGGGGGCTAATCTAATAAACTGGACCTCAGAAGCAATCAAGGCATTTGATAAACTTTGGTAATGTTTCTCAGAAGCTTCAGTGCTGACACAGCCATATTTTTAAACGTCCCTTCTTTGTGGAGGTGGACGCATCCAAGGTGGGGGTGGGAGCAGTGTTGTCCCAGGGATCTAACACCCTTACCAACCTTCGTCCTGTTGCCTCCTTTTCAAGGAAGTTTACCCACGCCGAATGTAATTACAATATTGGCAACAGAGAATTATTGGATATTAAAATTGCGTTTGATGAATGAAGGTACTTCCTTGAGAGTGCCAAACATAAGGTGGTGGTACTTACTGACCATAAAAATCTGGTGCGAAACGTTTCACCCCACGTCAGGCTAGATGGGCCTCGTTTTTCTCTAGATTCAACTTTGAGATCACATATCGGCCTGGTTCCAAGAATGTCAGAGCTGACGCCCTGTCTCGCAGTTTTGACATCGAGAATTCTGCCAGGAACCAGCCCGATACAATTTTAAGACCTGGTGTTGTTGTGTCTGTCTTGCAACCAGACTTGGGGACTCAGATTGTTGAGTCTCAGGCTCTGGCACCCCGTAATACTCTGGAGTCTCTCTTGTTTGAATCTCCTCCAAGATCCAGAGGCACATAGTTCACTGTTGGCTGGTTACCCCAGGGTGGCAGGAACTAAGAATTTACTCTCACGCCATTACTGGTGGTCTTTTGTTGAGGCTTTTGAGACTTGTGCTCGGTCCAAAGTTCCTCGTAGGCCATCTAAGGGTCTCCTTCATCCTCTGCCAGTCATTACGAGACCTTGGACGCATTGGATTCTATTACTGACCTGCCACTGTCTAAGGGTAAGACTGTAATTTGGGTGGTCGTTGAAAGATTTTCTAAAATGTGCCACCTCATTCCACTGTAAAAACTACCTAATGCTTGAACTTTAGCCACACTGTTCATCAATCACATTCTACGCCTTCATGGGATCTCTGAAAGCATTGTTTCTGACAGAGGTGTTCAGTTTGTGGCTAGGTTTTGGAGGGAGTTCTATAGGAAGGCTGGGTACCTCTTTGTCCTTCTCGTCTGCCTTCCATCCTAAGACGAATGGGCAGATTGAGAGGATCAATCAGTCTCTAGAACAATTTCTGAGGTGTATTGTGGCTGATGCTCAAGACAGATGGAGAGATTTTATTTCATTAGCTGAATTTGCTCTTAACAATCATGAACAACGTTCCATTAAAATGTCGCCGTTCTTTTGTAATTATGATTTTAACCCCAGATATTCATCCACTCACTCCGCCGAATCTGCCGAGGATATATATTCTAAACTGTGCACAGTTTGGGCCTAAGCTCATCAGAGCTTGGTTAAAGCCCAAGAGTCATACAAAAACATGCTAATAAAAGACGCATATCTGGCCAGCAATATGTATTAGGTGATAAGGTCTGGCTCTTGAGCAGAAATCTGAGGTTAAGGGTGCAGTCAGGTAAACTGGCGCCCAAATACATTGGGCCATATACTATTGTGGAGGTCATTAATTCTGTTACTTTCAGATTGTAACTGCCTGTATCTCTCCGTATCCACAATGTTTTTCATAGAGATCTGTTAAAAAGGTATGTTGCTCCAGTGACCCCGTGGCCTCCCCCTGCTCCGCTCATCATTCAGGGTAAACTGGAGTACGAGGTGGAGAAGATTTTAAACTCTCATTGGGTACAGGGCTCATTGAAGTATCTGGTCCATTAAAAGGGCTCCAGCCCGGAAGAACGTACTTGGGTTTCTGCTAGAGACATGCATGCTCCTCGCCTGGTTCGGCGATATCATGCACTGAACCCGTCTGAGCCAGGTCCGTTCAATAAGGGTCCTGAGGCCCCTCATAAGAGGGGGGGGGGGGGTACTGGGCCTGGTGTTTGCTGTTGTGTGCCACACCCACTTGCTTCTCAGCTTCCGGCAATGCAGGAGTTAAGCTGAGAAGCTTCTGGACTTGATTAATCACCTGTGTTGTTTCTGTGATTGACAGGTTTCTCTGCCTGTCTGTAACCAGGAAGATCAGAGCGCCGGTCCAATAGGGATCCGGACCGGGCTCTTGGTCACCATAAAACAAAGCTGAGGCAGAGTCCCAGCACTGGATTTTAACTTAATACCCTGATCCCAGCTCCCCCCTGTCTATTCCTGCGTTTTCCTTCCTAACGCCCTCTGATTGCTCGACTTGTTATCTGACCTTTCGCCTGACTTTAGACTATCCGATTTGGTTGCTGATTTTATACTGCGTGTTTGGTTCTGACTTGGCTTGTTTACTATCCCATATTGTGTTTGTCTGTCTGTCTTGTTCTGTGTTCCACATATACAGCATAGGGAACGCTTTTGTGGTTGTCCGCAGCCGACTGAGCCAAGTAGGTAGGGACAGTGGGTGGGTTGAGACCTAGGGCCCACTGTCTCGTCCTGTCTGTACCTCCCTGTCCTGACATGAACATTCAAATTACAGGGTCTCTTACATGGTTTCTATGACAACCACACCACTGTAGAACGTGCCTGACCACATAACACACACACACACAATGACACTTAGCGGTGGGTGCTGTTTGATCTCCCCGTTGCCTTCGCCATCTGTAGTTATCATAGGTAACGTGGTTTAAAGGCGTGGATAAAAAGGTTTCTTTTGAGGGGTTCAGCTGCTACCTCAGTCTAACTTGGTGACTCTGTTGTCACTGCCATGCTTCGTTGTACCTAGTTGGCTTCTTTCCTAACATGTGCCAGCACATGGGCCTTGTCTATCTTGGTCTGGGTCAGCAAAATTGTATTGAGGGCCACCACCCGGCTGTTGCCCATAATTTGGCATAATTGTGCGATTAGGCAGCCCCTGCTGTTTCCTGTCCATTTCTGTGGTGTTTCCATCATTTTCTGAGGTTTCCAGGTTTTCACACGACCTTCCCTGTGCCGAGCTCTGGTCCCCTGCAAAAATGCTCGAGTTTCCCATTGACTTCAATGGGGTTCGTTACTCAAAATGAGCACCTGAGTATCGGGAAATATTTGTCTCGAGTAACAAGCACCTGAGCATTTTAGTACTCGCTCATCTCTAGTCCGGCTATATCTCGGCCATCCACCATAGAAGTGGTGTCACACTACAACACCTGGCAAGTGACCGGCCGCTCCTCCGCTATAAAACCTCCGGGGGCATACCACAGTAGTGGCGTCATGAACAGGATACAAGCCTTGTTGCAGTCTATTGTCGCTACCTTGGAAAGCTGTGTATGGTGTGCGTTTCACTGTCAGAACTGTGTGCTTAATACTGTCATCGCAAGTCACCAAGTACTAAAAACCTAGCCCCACCTATTGCCCTGAAGATCCGTGCCCCAGCGCAAGTCGTCATAAAAGTGGGGCAGCCATCTTTATTGCATTGAGACCGTATCCTTTACTTGCTGCGTCACTACTGCCTGAAAGCCCGCCAACCAGAGCATGGGAAATACTGCCCAAAAGCGCGCCAAAAGACTCAACACTGCCCCCTGGTGGAACTGTGCAGCACAGAGTTGTTTCCGGGAGGACCCCTGATGGTGAGACACCGCCCTTCTGCTACTTCTGGTGCGGCCATGATTGTGGAGCCCGACGCCCATGTATGTCCCCTGCGCTCCACCGGAAGTGATGACTCTGCCCTCAGTGCTAACAAAATGGCGAACCGAGAACAATAGGTCCTTGACGCTGCAACCCAAGCTATCTCCGAGATCGTGGGAGCCCTGGCCCGCTGGTAAGCTAACTCCGCGGAGAAGCAGCCGAGCCCTGCAGCCTCTCTCCGGCCCAGCCACTACCACCACCGTTCACACAGCCGAAGGCCTTGGATGAGACACCTCGAGGTGAGAGTCACTTCTTCAGCATCAAGAATTCTGATCAAGACAGCGTTTATGATGAGGATGAGTATGCAGCCGAAGCAGCCTTTGATGACGCAGAGTATGTCTCCATCCCGGGTCCGCCGCCATGCTAACACACTCCGGCCCTAGCAGAGCCGCTAGGCCGCAACCCTTCTGAGGTGGGAGCGCCTCCACTACGTCCACAGCCACAACAAGCTCACAAGAGTAAGACTCAGGGGAGGCGGAGCGAGCAGCCGATGGAGTAGGACGTGCAGAGGAGAGCTCCTGACCCACGCAGCTTACACAGAAGACCCCTTCACTCCTAAGGCACCCAGTACATGGGGAAATCTACCAGGAAGTCCTCAAAGGCACCCTCCGCTACCCCCAGAGCCGGTTCGGGGGTCTCACCCATAAAAAGGTACTTTGCCCGCCTCAGTACCGCGGCCCCTCTCTCCCCTAGCCCTCCTCCCTCAGTGCTGCGGAGATCGAGGAGAGCCCGCACCCGGCCCCGCACTGATCCCCCTGCTGCTGACTTACCCCACGGACGAGCGGGAGCTCCGACAGCGGGGGAGACCCCTCTAAGCACCCCGGCTTTGCCCACGCAGCCCTCTCCTCGGCAGGCGCCAGAAGACCCCTCGGCTCCGGGCCCGGCGCCATCTTGCCGTCACGTGGGACGAACGCAGTGCCGGCTAGGAGATCTGCACGGAAGCAGCCCGGACAAGCGGACCGGCTTCCTTGCGGTCGGTGGCTCTCTGTTGCCCACCCCATCTGAGGAGAGAGCAGGGGGGAACTGTCGTGGTGGGAGCCCGCCATCTCCCAGCCTGAGAACTGTGCCACCACGATCCCCTGCACGGAGGCTAGGGAGTGTGCCTCACTGCGGCTCACCAGATAGTGTGCACCTGTTGGGCACCCCCACTCAGCTCCTGCAGCCCTTCCATCGGCCTGACGGACCGGATTGCCCACCATTAACCCTCTCAGGGCTGATAAAGGGGACTCCCCCCCCCTCACTACGTGCAGCCTCCATCACTGAGGCCCAAGCCTATAGCTCTACCATGGCTTCCCAGCCTAAATCACAGAGAGCTGAAAAAGGGCGCCTGGCCACACGGGCTCTCACCCATGTAGCTGCTGAGATCCATGCCTCCCCTGCTGACCCCCTATACCCGCTGGGGGCGGATAGCTCTCCCTCAGGGATTTGGCCCATGCCCCAGGACTCGGACACTGACTCTCTCACCCCTAAAGGGGCCTCCATGCAAGATGTCCGCCACCTCCTATCTCAACTCCCTACAAAAAATGACTTCCTTTCATTGATTTCAGAGGTCAAGAAAGCGTGTATTGAAATATCTGAAGTGCGAAAGGATATCCAGCTGATTACGACTAGAATGGAGACTCTAGAGGATGATCATGACGCTACCAGGGGTTATATAGCACAATTACAATCCACGGTTTGCTCCCAAACTTCCGCCCTGAGCGACATGCAAAGACACCTTGAGGATTTGGACAATAGGGGGAGGCGGAATAATGTAAGGGTTCGGGGCTTACCAGAGGCTACGCGGGATGAGGATCTACCTGAGACTCTGGAGGCTATCTTTAACTCCATCCTGGGGGAGCCTGCATCCCACAAAGTGAAGCTTGATCGGGCTCATAGGGCCCTACGGCCACGGTCCTCCTCTGGTGTTCCCAGAGACGTAATTTGCTGTGTGCATGATTTTCAGCTGAAGGAGCGTATAATGAACACGGCAAGAAATATGCATAATCTGGAGTTTGATGGGGCCCCAATTCAGCTATTCCCAGATCTCTCGTGGATCACCCTGCAGAAACGACGTTTGCTCCGCCCCCTCCTGACCTTGCTGAGGGACAATGACATTACCTATAGGTGGAACTTCCCATTTGCCTTATCTGCCCGCAAAGATGGACGCTCTGCTGTTCTGCGGGACCTCTCGGATCTTACTCGATTCTGTGACACTCTGAATATCCGAGTACCCAAGATTGAGGAGTGGACTCTTTCACCGCCGCCCCCCCCCTCTTCCTCCGGTCTGGCAACAGGTGGGGCAAAAGAAGCGTCGACGTCGATCTGGAACTCTGTCTCCTGGTCATCGGTCCTCCCATGGGACCCCCACCTGAACCCATAGTAGCTTGAAGCTAGAGGACTTGGGTTCGACTATGTTTGCCTTAATGCATTAACGATATTCTTATTGCAATTAGGGTCTTCTCATTGGTTTTTGAAATGTGCATTTTCTTCTCTCTGCTGCGTGGGTCTGCTCTGTAGACCGGAGTTTGTTTCTCTTTCTGCTCTCTCCTCCCCTGTCCCTATTCTTCCGCCTCCGTTGGGGTTCAGGCTTTCTCCTTGTGAGTTTATCTCCCTGGCTTTTTCTTTACCCCATTCCCTACGTTTGGTGTATGGGGCATTGGCCTTGTGCCTTCATTGTAATGTTAATACTTTACCCCTATGGGTTAGTCTTGTCTGTGTCTTCCCCTGCCTTCCCTACCTTGTCTCTCCACAGTTATGTCCTAGTTTACAGATCTCCAGTCCGGCAGCGTCTCTGCCAGGTCGAATCTACTGAAGGTACTCCTCCTGCGGGTCTTTGTTGCACCCTGGAGCCGGGTGAGCCTCCATATGGGCAAGTATCCTCCCTTTATTGCTCCCAATGATTAAGTGTATCTCTATTAATGTGAAAGGACTAAATTCTAATGTTAAGAGGAGACTGGCACTGAGAGAATTGAAGGAGGCCCAGGCTGACGTAGCTTTCCTGCAGGAAACACACTTTGATCACACTGCTAATTTTAGGTTTGCCCAGCATCAGTATCCTCAGGTGTACTCTGCCTCGGCGGGTGGTAAATGTGCGGGGGGGGCTATTTTAATATCACGGCACTGCCCTTTGCAGGTGACTTCCTCCTTTCAAGACCCAGGGGGGAGATATGTTATTGTGGAGGGTACTGTTCAGGGGCGACCGGTTCTACTCTGTAATGTGTATGCGCCGAACCGCACTCAGATTCCCTTTCTTCACAGGGTCCTCAAGCGAGTGGCTGCCTATCCACCATCGCCACGTGTGATTGGAGGGGATTTTAACCTTCCCATGTCTGGGATAATGGATAGGCACTCTGTTGCAGGTACGCCTCCATCTCCTGAACTACTTAGACTTTCTAAGGAATTTAGGAAGCTAATTCGTACCCACAATCTTTATGATCTGTGGCGCATTGATCACCCTGCGGAGCGCTCCTATACATTCTATTCTCATCCCCGTCAGACGCATACTAGAATCGACTACTTCTTTGGGAACGTGCCGACTGTGCGTTTGTTAAAGGGTGCCTACATAGGGCCGATCTCCTGGTCGGACCATGGCCATGTCGCCATATCATTGGCCTCTCTGCTATCCCCTACCCGCTGCTGTCATTGGAGGCTAAATGAAACACTCTTGAAGACTGAGATTCATAGGGACTCTATAAAAGAATGCATTTCCACATATTTTAGGGAAAACGAGGGCACGGTTGGGCTGCAGTCCACCCTATGGGAGGCTCATAAGGCGGTAGTCAGAGGGCACTGTATCGCACTAGGCTCCCGACTTAAAAAAGACACCCAGGCACAAGCACAGACTGCTAGGACGGAGATAGCGACACTTGAACGGAAGTTGACTGATCAGCCCACCCTTGGGACACTGCGTAAGCTCATAGCGGCTAGAGCGCGCCTAAAGGACCTTCTCATGCACAAGGTGGAGCGTCTGTTGCTCTACTCTAAACAGAGATTTTATGAGAAGGGGAATAAAGCCCACACATTGCTGGCACGCATGCTTTCTGACCGCTCGGCCGCTCAGACCCCGCATGTCCTCAAGGATCATATGGGCAATCCTAAGTATCATCCCCGGGATATTGCCTCTGTATTCTCTCACTTTCTCTCTAAACTGTACTCCCTCCCCTCCACCTTGCCCTCGGACCCTGGGGCACGCCAGCGGCGGATACGGGACTTCCTGAAGGACTGTCGGCTTCCAACCTTGCCCTCAGAGGCACTAGAGGAGCTTAACGCCCCAGTTACCACGGAGGAACTTCAGGAGATTTTGAAGTCCCTGCCGTCTGGCAAAGCCCCGGGCCCGGACGGCTTTACGTATCTTTACTATAAAACTTTTTCTCCTCTTCTTCTACCTCACCTTGTCCTTTTGTTTAACGCCTTTATGCGAGGGGAACAGATGCCTACCCCCCTTCTCCATTCATATATTACCCTTATCCCTAAGCCGGAGAAGGATCCGTCGGAATGTGCTAACTATAGGCCGATCGCGCTACTGAATTCTGACCTTAAATTGTATACTAAGTTGTTGGCGACCCGACTGGGGTATTGGCTCCCCACCCTTATACACAAGGACCAGGTTGGTTTTGTGCCTGGACGCCAGGGGGCAGATAATACCCGCAGGGCTATAGATCTCATTGACGCAGTGAATAAGCAGACGGGACGGGCTCTGATGCTGAGTTTGGACGCAGAAAAGGCGTTTGATCGCCTTAGTTGGCCTTTCCTCTATGAGACCTTACGCTACTATGGCATCTCGGGCTCGTTCCTGACTGCAATTCATGGCCTCTACACTAACCCTACGGCCTCGGTTAAATTACCCAATCAATTGTCTAGTCCCTTCCAGATCCACAATGGCACGCGCCAGGGGTGTCCTCTCTCACCGTTATTATTTGCATTGTGCATAGAGCCCCTGGCGTGTGCCATTCGGAACAACCCTAATATCCGGGGAGTGAGGGTGGGGGATAGGGAATTTAAAATTATGCTTTTTGCAGATGACATCCTGCTGTCTCTGACGGACCCTCTCACTACCTTGCCTGTCCTCCACACCCTCCTGACCTCTTTCGGCCAGCTGTCTGGTTATAAGGTTAACACGACTAAGACTGAGGCCCTTCCTATTAACCTCCCTCAAGCCCAAGTAGTGCACTTGCAGGCCAACTATAAGTATAAATGGTCTACATCGTCCTTAAAGTATTTGGGTATTAAGCTCACACCCTCGTATGATACTTTATATGCTGCAAACTTTCCGCAGCTATTTAAGGATCTCAGGATTCTCCTGGGGAAGTGGGCCTCCCAGTATATCTCCCTCTTGGGTCGCATAGCCTCGGTGAAAATGACCATTTTACCGAAACTCCTATATTATTTTGAAACCCTTCCTGTCCGAGTCCCCCTGAGCGAACTGAAAGCACTGCAGGCGGCGGTCTTTCGTTTTGTATGGGCTAATAAGCGACATAGGGTGCCTAAATCAGTGATGATGCATAATAAGTCCCAGGGGGGCCTGTCCACCCCCAACATCCTCCATTATTATTGGGCCACACACCTGCGCCAGATCTCAGGTTGGGCGTCCCAAAGCACGTTTAAAGTATGGGCGGTGATAGAAAAACTGTGGTTGGCTCCTGTTCACCCGAACTCCTATCTGTGGTCTTCTGCCCCTCCCCCCATTCCCTCCTCTTCCACGCTAGGCCCGATTCTCTTTACTAGACAGATATGGACCAAGTGCGCAGCTCGGTTCGGCCTTTACTCTCGGGCCTCTCCTCTCATGTCCTTCTTGCTAACGCCCGCCCTCGAGATAGGCATGTCCCCCTCAGTGGTGAGACATTGGATAGATAGAAGGTTGTTCCACTATGCGGACATTGTGGACCCAGTGACGCGAATCCTCCGGCCCTTTGATAAGCTCAGGGACAAGTACGACCTCCCTAGTTCGGAGTATTTTTCCTACCTGGCCATACGACATTATATGCACTCGATTTTTGGGTCATTCACAGTCTCGAGGCCCACAGCCTTTGAGCAGTTGATAAGGGCTGGAGGATCCACCAGAGGCCTCATCTCGGCCATATACCAAATTTTGAACTCTCCTGTGGGGGATATGCCTGTTCGACACAAATACATGGATAGATGGGAGGCTTCACTGGGTAGAGTGATCTCCCCCGAGCTGTGGCAGGTGATATGGAGCAGGGCGGCCTCTTCTTCTATCTGTACAAATTATAAGGAGACCCACTACAAGTTCCTGATGCACTGGTATCATACCCCTGAATTGCTACATAAATTGAATAGCACTATTCCCTCGGCCTGCTGGAGGTGTAATGGTGGGGTGGGTACCCTGCTCCATGTCTTCTGGGACTGCCCGCTTATAACGGGCTTCTGGCTCCAGGTGGCTGCAATGCTTTCATCAGTCTTGGAAGTTTCGGTCCCTTTAGATCCCCTAACATACCTTTTTAATGTTACGCCTAAAACACTGGGTAAAAAACCTACCAAACTGATGCTACAGATACGTACAGCAGCTAAGACCCTCATCCCCCGCAATTGGAGGCGGACATCCCCTCCATCATTTGAGGACCTACTGGCTAGGGTAAAAGAAATCAGGGGCCTTGAAAGACTCACCGCATCCCTGAACAACCAACTTCCATTGTTTGAATCGGTTTGGGCTCCCTGGGAAGCTTACTGCGGGCGCTCTGGAGTACCTCACTAATAGAGTAGAGTATTGGATAGGTTGACCTGTACCTCCCCCCCCTCCTTTTTCCCTGCTTTTCCTTTATGTGTTTTCCCTAAGTCTGCGTGTATTTGTGTTTTTACCCTTAGTTATACTTTGTGGTGGGGCTACATATTGTTTTTGATAAAACTGCATAGGTGTATTGATGGTTCTGGCTGATATATGTTTATTATGGTTAGCAATGTTATGTGTCTGTTTTCTAACTTTGCATTTAGCCATACACCCAAATTGGTATGTGTTTGGTAGCCCTATCTACCTGTTTACCTTGTTTTTCTTCTAAAAAATGTCAATAAATATTACATTTATAAAAAAAAAAGAGTAAGACTCAGTAGCTCTTGGATGTGCTCAGAGACATTGGTCCTGCCAAGCGTCCACCATTCTGTCGTCCGACGGCAGAAAAAGAACAGGCTTAGCGGTACCAGCACAGTCCTGGTCCAGTGACACAGCTACCTGCAAAGTCACAGCAGCAGAGCTGGAGAGAGAGCTGATCAGACACTATGACCAAGCCCATCCTGGTGAGTAACCGCTAGAGAGACGGAGAGACACTATACTGTCATTCGAGAAGGAAAAAGGATTTGGAACTGTACCTGACTCCTACAATGGTGAGCAGATACCTGTGAGACGTCGGGCTGGGAAAAGAGCCTACTTACCTGCCACTCGCCACTCGTGATTACAAGACGTGATTACAAGTTTTATGTCCAGGAACCCTACAAGCCAACTGCATCACAGGACTGGAACGAGACCTGGGAAGAGTACCACCACAGGAAAGCTCTGGAGGAACAAGTTGTTGTGGCTAAAACCACTAGATCCAAAGCTCCATCACCAACCAGACAAGATGTCAGAAAGAAACCTGCTGTTGCAGCCTCTGTTGCCCCTCCTGCTGCACTGGTCCAGCCCCAAGTCACCTACAATTTCACCTACTGTGACCACAGCTCCAGCACCTGTCACTACCACAGCTTCTACCATGACAGAGGAGTGTGTCTGTTGCAAAAGATTTGGATCCAGACGAATACTTCCAGCACAGCCAAGGAAGAAATCTACTAAGCTGGCCCCTCGATGCTCTCAAACCTTCTGAAAAAGTGTCCCCCAAATGGATGCTGAAAAGACTTTATGCTGTCCCTTGGGCAGTTCGGCTGAGCTGCTCTGTTGAGCCACGTTGGCTCCTACAGTTTGTGTGTCCCCAGTTGCAACACCCTTGTTTAAGATCCTGCACCGGGCTTAGCTGTGATCCCCTCTCCTATATTCCGCTTTCTTGTGAGAAAGGATCCTCACCATTGCTGTTTTTACAAGGAACTGACGCATCATAGCACCACTTAGGGTGCATATGGACAGATGCTTCTAGTACCCCAAAAGCAGTGGCATAGCTACCATAAGGCAGGGAAGGCGGTTGCTATGGGGCCTGTGGAGGGAGGGGGCCCAGGGAAGATAAGAGCCTCCTGTGTCCTTTTGCGTAACCCCTTATTTACTGCAGTGTGTAAGTGACCGAGTGTTCTCTAACATGCTGCAAAACAAAAAAGGGTTAATACAGAAGACAATTAGCTCTCTGCCTGACTACTCTGATAACCTCTGACCTCTGTTCTCTGAGCTCCTGCAGAAGTCAGGGGTTATCAGTGCAGGAGTAGCAAGGAGAGAGCTAATTGTCTTCTATATTAACCCTTTTTTGTGTTGCAGCATGTAAGAGAACACTTGGGTCACTTACACACTGCAGTAAATGAACAAAAGGTAGTCTGCTCCTGCACCTATGTATATAACCATAGGATTCTGCCTCTGGCCACAAGAGAATTTTTTTTTTGGTCACATCTGTGTGTGTGTATATATATATATATATATATATATATATACATACATACATACATACATACATACATACACACACACACATTAGTGTGTAGGGGAGGGGGGGGGGGGCTTATACAGTTTTTTGCTATGGGGCCCCATGAATCCTAGCTACGCCCCTGCCCAAAAGGTTTATGGTGGACGATTTCAGTAACAAAACAAAATTTTATATATATTGCTCTTATAAGTATTTCTAAAATATAATGTATTCTCATAACCCATGCTGTGCCTTAACAAACGTCCAGTCTTTTTCTCAAGGTGTTACGCCACCTTTTTTCAAGTGGGGGAGTATGTGGTGTCCCACTAGGGGTGTTACTGTAACATACCCCACTCGCAAAAGTCCGTACTTTTTGTGGTCATATTATGATGAAAGTAGTATTAAGAGTTGGCCACTAGATGTCGCTGTATAGTGCATTAGTATGTAGAAGCCGCACAGCTGAATGATCGCAAGTGGTTATTGTGTTTGTGTTACCAAAATCTGTAGACCAGTAGGATTTCAGCTTTTTTCTTTCCTATCACCTCTCCTCTCTGTTCTTCTATTGCACTCTTTTTGCCCAAATGCTGTAGAAGAAATTAGTCCCATGGGTGGGGGAAGAGCAAGAGTCTTCTGTTTGGGACGGTTTGGAGGAAGGACGCAACCTAGACAACTCTACACAGCGGTCCTATCTGGGCCCTGGCCCTCTGCCAGGTCCCTGAGTAGTCAGCCTTAGCCAGTACCCCGCATGGGTAGGACGCAAGACAGTACACTGTTACCAACCTTCTCACAAGTACCTACACCAAGCACTATGCAGTGTTAAACCTCTCAGGAGAGGACCAGCCAAAAGATCTCCTTGTCCACCATGTGGGTTGAGGTTAAGTCAGAGAGCAGGTCAGTATCCACTAAAGAGCCAAAGAGCCAGGAACTGATCCAGACAGAGCAAAGTTGCATTAAGCCTAGGAACTCTGTCTTGCAGTGGGGGTGTCAGTAGGGAACCCTCAGCATTCCGTTCAACCCAGGTAACAAGACTTGGCTCCTGTGTCACCCATTAGTACGGTTTGGCCAACGCTAGTGGGCATAAGGTGGTGTGAAGACTGAATTCAAAGGTCAATACACGGGCACAGGTGTTCTTATTATTCTTATTCTCCTAAGTATTCTACCTCATCCTCCAACATCCCGGCAGAACACATTTCTACATGGGTTGAGACTCTCACGGCATCCTCCTCTCTGCTACTTTACTTCAACAAAACTCTATTGACACATTTATCTCCTACACTGCACTTATCCTACAGATCTGGTCGTCCTATGTTCAAGCCTTTATTGGAACTTTGTCAAGTGTAGGTCAAAGAGATTACCTACTACACATTTACAAGTAGTAACTAACTCAACGTTATTCCAAGAGTCTGTGATTATTCATCACCACCTGCACAGTGCACACCGCAACCTTGGGACACTTCCTCTTTCTGTGGGTGGCGGGTCCTACTATCCGGGAGGGTCATCACAGCGCTCTGGCCATCTGTGACTACATTGTTGGTGACACTATGGGCCCTATTACACAGCACGATTATCGTGCAGAAAATCGTTATATCTTTTGAATTTAAACTATAATCATTCTGTGTAATTGCAGGCAACGATCAAAAAATCGTTCGTATGTCGTTGATCGTTGACTTAGATCTGAACCTAAAATTATCGTTAATCATTCGCTAATCTTTCGCTGTAATTCCACGTTCGTTTGCTCAAGTTCTGCATTTTTTCACTAATCGTTCAGTGTATTTGCACACTGCCCATTGTTTTGCTGGGATCAGAAGCAATAAACGATCATAGTAACGATCGCAATAACAATCATAGTAACGGTCGTATCTAACGATTATCGCTCTGTGTAATATGGTGAACGATTTCTGGTTAACAATAAACAATCTCGTTTGCGATCGTTTATTGTTAGTCGTTAATCTTTAAAAATCGCTGCGTGTAATAGGACCCTAACCTAAGGGACCCAGTAGCCACCCGACAGGACACCGACCACAGGGGAGAAGGGCTCAACCGGCCTTACACACTAAAAGCAGGCGCGACATCACACCTGTGTGCCCACCAGGCACTGGCGTCACGTGACAAAACCCTAAGGTCCGGCTGTATCTTGGCCATCCACCACAGGAGTGGTGTCACACTACAAAAACTAGCAAGTGACCGGCCGCCTCTTCGATATATCACCACACCGGGGGGCTACACCACACAGTTTTATTGAGGGAATTTTTTTAGAGGAAATACCCAATGTTATATTAGATGAAAAATACCAATACCTAAGAGAAGAATGAATCCAAAGGTGTTTAAGGATGTTGTTCAGGAGGAGGTGAGGCTGGCCAACCATTACTTCAGACAGGAGAGAAGGGTGGAGGTGAGACTGGCCAACCATTACTTCAGACAGGAGAGAAGGGTGGAGGTGAGACTGGCCAACCATTACTTTAGGCTGGAGAGAAGAGTGGAGGTGAGGGCAAACGACCATGACCTCAGGCTGGAGAGAAGGGTGGAGGTGAGGGTGGCCAACCATGACCCCAAAGGGTTCACTTAGTTTCCTTGCAGCTTTTTGTGTGGATGGATGTAGAGTAAAGTAGAGGGACATGTGGTTATATTGTTGGGTGTCATACGTGGACTTTGAAATTAACCTAAGATGTGAGGGGCCCTTCGCAAATACAGTGGAGGAGAAAAATCAAGTGGGAGAACTACTCCACTGCCTAAACTCATTACAGTAATCCTCCTCTGGACGTCTGCCCTGTCTCAGCACTGTCAGCTGACGCTCAGCATTGGCGGCACTATCAGGATCGTCATAGAGCAATCCCAAAGCCGAAAAAAAAAAATCGGTCAACTGGCAGTAGTTCAGGAGAGTCAGGTGGCAAGGAGAAGGCCCATTCCTGTGGCAACCCTTGGAGAAGGGACATAACAATGTCCACCTTCTGAGCCTCATCTCCAGAGGAGCGAGGACGCAATGTGAAGAACAATTTAAATCCCTCACGGAATGTATAAAAGCTTCTCCTGTCCCCCGTGAATTTTTCTGGGAGTTGAACCGGCGGCTCAGGAGGTGTCTGGGAGGTCATAGTAAACTGTCGGGGTGCGGTCTCCTGTTCCTAGACCCTTACAGCAAGCCCCTGCACCATAGTGTTGAGCCGCTGCATTTGGTCCACTATATTGGTCATGGCGGTCCTGTTGTCCATGAGACAAACAACAGTTTGGGCTGGCTATTCTGTCAGGACAGGGAGCTACAGGACAAGACAGTGGGCCCTAGGTCTCAACCCACCCACTGTCCCTACCTACTTGCCTCAGTCGGCTGCGGACAACCACGAAGGTGTTCCCTATGCTGTATATGTGGAACACAGAACAAGACAGACAGACAAACACAATATGGGATAGTAAACAAGCCAAGTCAGAACCACACGGACAACGCAGTACAAAATCAGCAACCAAATCGGATAGTCAAAGGTCAAGCGGAAGGTCAAATAACAAGTCGAGCAATCAGAGGCCGTTAGGAAGGGAATCGCAGGAATAGACAGGGTATTAAGTTAATAGCCAGGGCTGGGACTCTGCCTCAGCTTTGTTTTATGCTGACCAAGAGCCCAGTCCGGATCCCTATTGGACTGGCACTCTGATCTTCCAGGTTACAGACAGGCAGAGAAACCCGTCAATCACAGAAACAACACAGGTGATTAATCAAGTCCAGAAGCTTCTCAGCTTAACTCCTGCATTGCCGGAAGCTGAGAAGCAAGCGGGTGTGGCACACAAAAGCAACAACAGGCCCAGTTCACACCAGGCTACTGCACATTCCTGACAGTTCACACTTTAAATCCTTTAAGGAGTATCTAAGAGAGGGCAAATTTAAATTGAATTTGATGGAAAAACCACCCACTACTTACGCCTTTTCCTACCTGATTGATCCTGCCTGCTAAACAGTGACTTTTTCCACCATTTTCACTGTCTGTTACTTTTAGCTGTGGTGTGTATCTTGGAGATACAATAGATGACCTGACAGCCCTGCAAAATACAGCCGACGACACCTACAGCAAGTTTATATCTACAAATTATATGGTTCGAAATGGACAACACAAGGATCCTACTAATAATTTATGCCTGACAGCATTGCGGTGAGAACAAGGTAGATGAGGCAGGCGTGGAACCTCCCAAAAATGATGCCTGACACAGCATGGTGTTCGAAAATCAGTGAACAAGGTAGATGTGACAGCAGTTGAATGTGCCAAAAATTAAGCCTGACACAGTTGGCCCTTAGAAAAATTGGATGTTGGGTCAGCGTTTGGTTAAGAATAGAAACTGTAGGAGAGGATACATGAATAATTTTCATGTGGAGCTGCTTTCCCCTGTTGAACAGTTGAATTCAGGTGAAATCCAGGATTTATTTTTATAAACGTCAGCCTGTCAGTGGACAGGCGAGTGCGCTTATCAGTGATGATGCCACAAGCTGCGCTGAAGACCCACTCTAACAACACATTAGCGGCAGGGCAGGCCAGCACCTCCAAGGCGTAAAGCACCTGGGAGCATGGTGGTGGTGGTGGATCTGAATCCCTTCTTTCCCTGGAGGGGCCAGGCTGTGGGGAAGGAGGCTGAGCTAATGGAGCAAGGGTTCCACTTCCTTGGGTAGCGTGGGTGGACTGCGTGGAAGACTGGGTGGTGGATAAGTTACTGAACACATTATCCGCTATCCACGTCATCACCTGTTCACGCTGCTGCGGTTTCAATAGAGGTCTACCCTAAGACCCTGTAAGTTGCGAGAAGCTAGGAAGTGGACGTCTGCGGTGTGCCACTGCTCCCTCCTCAACGGGTGCTACTGTGTCTACCTGCCCTGAACCACGACCTCCGGCAACGGCATCACTTGCAACACCATGTCCTCGTCCTCGACCCTTACCCCTGGGCTTCACCATTTTTATGGACACTGCACAGTCAAGACTGAGATAGCTGCACTACAGATCACAGCAAGCCAAGAAAATATATTACTCAGTCTACTTTTGGAGGTAGTCGTATAGAGTCTGTGTGTAAGTGGTGCTATATGGTGTATGCCACCCTCTTACACATCACAATGAGCAGTGAGGTAAGATATGGCTGCACTAAGAAATAATAAAGCAACCGTGTAGACTGGCTGTAGATGACAAAATATACTGGTCACTAGTCACTAGTTTCTGGAGGTTGTCGTATAGTCTGTGTGTAAGAGGTGGTATATGGTGTATGCCACCTGTTACACAGGACAACGAGCAGTGAGGTTCTATGCAGCTGTACTACAAATCACAGCAGTACAATGTACAACAGCAGCTGAACCAAACACAAAAAATATAATAGTACTGAGCACTTCTTAGGGGTGTGTATGCAACACCTAATATCCCCCTTCTGCCAGCAGCCGATCACCACAGTGTGCTGCTAAAATCGTGGTAGCTGCACTGCAAGTCCCAGACGGCAGTCTGTAGTAATACAAAAAAATATATAAATTTTAAGCCCTTACAAGGGTTGTTGGGTTCTTTGTCTAGTATCCCTGCCTACAGGAACGCTAATTCCCTTCTTAAAAATGTCACTGCTCGCTCATCACTAAGCTGGACCTTTGTGGATTGTCACGTGACGCCAGAGCCTGGTACACACCATCATTCCTCCAAAGTACACACCATCACTCCTCCACCACCATACTGTACACACCATCACTCCTCCACCACCATACTGTACACACCATCATTCCTCCACCACCATACTGTACACACCATCATTCCTCCACCACCATACTGTACACACCATCATTCCTCCACCACCAAACTGTACACACCATCACTCCTCCACCATTAGACTGTACACACCATCACTACTCCACCACCAGACTGTACACACCATCACTCCTCCACCATTAGACTGTACACACCATCACTCCTCCACCACCAGACTGTACACACCATCACTCCTCCACCATTAGACTGTACACACCATCACTCCTCCACCACCAGACTGTATCCACCATCATTGCTCCCCCACCAGACTTATCCACCATCATTGCTCCCCCACCAGACTTATCCACCATCATTGCTCCCCCACCAGACTGTATCCACCAAGCCTATATCCATTCCCCAGAATATCCGATAGTTGAAACTGATTTCAACCAAGTCCAATGTTGTTGGCCATACACATGAGGAACTGTCATCTGTACACCTGTTGCGCAGATGGCTATCACTCTTTATGCCCATGTGTGCGGTCGGCTCGTGATTTTGGAGGTGGTGAGCCATGTACAGATAACTCTGGCACCAGCTTTTCTCCCTGAAAATAAAAGGATTGGGAAGCTAAGATCCAACACGCCAGATCCTTTTCTCCATGAATGATTGGAAGTCCGCACTACACAACAGGTTAATCCCGGTTCAGCGGTCACACATCTGCTGTGTACAGCCAGCTTTATACTCCAGCTGGCCATGGCTTTGAGACCATCAGAACCTTAATTATTATCTGCAGGCTTCGTGAAGGACTTTGCCTCAGATCAGAGATGTAACCTAATGTCATAGAAGAATAAGAATAAACCAGCAATAACCATTCACCTCACTTGTCCTTTTCTACCAGGAGACATGAACTCATCACAGGTGTTCGGCTCCATTCCTCCCGAGTTCCTTCTTGTCGGACTCTCGTGGGTTGAGGACAAGGCGCTTGCGGTATCAACCCTGTTCCTGTTGATGTACCTGATGGCTCTCTTTTGTAATTTCACCATCATTGTGCTCATCAAGACAGACAAGAGGCTGCAGGAGCCGATGCACATCCTCATCTCCCTGCTGGCCATCGTGGACCTCAGCGTCTCCTCCTCCGTCATCCCTAAAGTCCTGACCATTCTGTGGTTTGGTTCCACCACAATCACCAGTTCTGGGTGCCTGGCTCAGATGTATACCCTCTACAGCTTGATGAGTCTCCAGTCTTCTCTTTTTGCTCTGATGTCCTTTGACCGCTATGTGGCCATTTGTCACCCACTTCGACATTCCACTATCATGAGCCGGACTTTCATGGCTAAATCTGTGGTCTTCATTGTGTCCCGTAGCTTGGTGTTCATCATTCCTCTGCCAATCCTGGCGGCTGGCCTGACCTTCTGTCACCTGAACATCATCTACCACTCATTCTGTGAATTTGTTGAAATCTTGAAGCTTTGCTGTGGAGACATGACGTCCATCTTCATCTACTTGGTCATCCTTCTCTTTGTCTTCCCAGGAGGAGACAACGGCCTCATGATTTTCTCTTATGCACAGATCTTGTGGGTGGTTTACATGTTGAAGTCTTCTCAGGCTCGGTGGAAGTCACTCAGCACCTGCAGCTCCCACGCCATCTTGCTCTTGTTGTTCTACGCGTCCTCTACGCTTCCTCTTTATCTCTTCATTTTCTATCCCAATTCTCCCCTTTATGTGAAAACATTAAGTGAGGCCCTGAGTTGCCTCCTGATCCCTATGATCAACCCCATAGTGTACGGCGCAAAGACGAAGGAAATCCGCCATGGACTGAGAAGGCTTTATTGGAGAACCTTGTTGTTTTGAGATGTGCAGTCAATGAGCGGGAACATGGTGATAGCCATTGTACAGAACGGGGGTGGAGCACCATGTACAGAGCACTTTGTAATGTACAGATATGGACCCTGCGCGTCTCTGCACATATTGCTGACCATCACTTCCGTACTAGGGGTTATCATTGCCTCTTCACGATCTGTACGTCATGCTATACCATACAAAAAAATTCTCCAATAAATTGCAGCCTGTGACTCTTTATTGTGGTAACCCTAGGGTGAGGTTAGGCTGGCTGGGACGAGTCATGATATGAAGATTTCATGTGGTGCAGCTATTCCAGCAGCCCCCTGTAGGCTCCATTGTCTGTACAGATTGAAGGTTGTGATAGTAGAATCTTAAGGCCCTATTCCACGGAACGATTACCGTTCGTATTTGGCTGATATCGGCCGCTACGGACGATAATCGTCCCGTGGAATAGAGTGCAACGATCAGCCGACATCGTTCATGTCGGCTGATCGTTGCAGTCGCTTGTTTTTCAACATGTTGAAAAAGAAGCGACTGATACAGCAACGATCTGCTGCCGTCGCTCCGTTGAATAGGAGCATCGGCAGCAGACGCTGCTGTATCCTATGGGCTGCCCGGACGATCATCGATCACCCGGGCAGCCCCCCCCACCGTAGCTCCCCGCCGCCCCTCCCGCACTCACCTGCTTGCTGCTGCCGCGTTGAATAGTGGCGGCAGTGAGCGGGGAACGAGGAGCAAACGAGCGCTGAGAGCGCTTGTTTGCTCCTCTAAACGACCCTTGAAATAGGGCCTTTAGGCAGATAAGCTCAAAGAGGCTAGCTCAGCTTCGTCCTCTGGTCGGGGAGGGTAGCTCAGCTTCATCCTGTGGTCGGGAAAGCTAGCTCAGCTTCGTTCTGTGGTCAGGGAGGCTAGGTCAGCTTCGTTCTGTGGTCAGGGAGGCTAGGTCAGCTTCGTTCTGTGGTCAGGGAGGCTAGGTCAGCTTCAACTTGTGGTTGGGGAGGATAGCTCAGCTTCGTCCTGTTGTCGGGGAGGCTAGGTCAGCTTCATTCTGTGGTCGGGGAGGCTAGCTTGGCTAGGTCCTGTGGTAGGGGAGTTTAGCTTTGCTTTGTCGTGTAGTTGGGGAGGCTAGCTTAGCTTCGTCCTGTGGTCGGGGAGGTTAGTTTGGCATCCTCCTGTGGTCAGGGAGGTTAGCTTGGCATCGTCCTGTGGTCAGGGAGGTTAGCTTGGCTTTGTCCTGTTGTTGCGGAGGTTAGCTTGGCATCGTCCTGTGGTAGGGGAGGTAAGCTTGGCATCGTCCTGTGGTAGGGGAGGCAACCTCAGCTTTGTCCTGTGGTTGGGGAGGTTAGCTCGTCATCATCCTGTGGTTGGGGAGGTTAGCTTGGCATCCTCCTGTGGACCGAGATGCTAGCTCAGCTTCCTCCTGTGGTCAGGGAGGTTAGCTTGGCTTTGTCCTGTGGTCGCAGAGGTTAGCTTGGCATCGTCCTGTGGTCGGAGAGGCTAGCTCAACTTTGTCCTGTGGTTGGGGAGGCTAGCTCAGCTTCATCCTGTGGTCGGGGAGGTTAGCTCAGCTTCATCCTGTGCTTGGGAGGCTAGCTCAGCTTCATCCTGTGGTCGGGGAGGTTAGCTCAGCTTCATCCTGTGCTTGGGAGGCTAGCTCAGCTTTGTTCTGTGGTTGGGGAGGCTAGTTTGGCTTGGTCCTGTGGTAGGGAAGTTTAGCTTGGCTTTGTAGAGTAGTCGAGGAGGCTAGCTCAGCTATGTCCTGTGGTCAGGGAGGTTAGCTTGGCATCATCCTGTGGTCAGAAAGGCTAGCTTGGCTTTGTACTGTGGTTGGGGAGGTTAGCTTGGCATCTTCTTGTAGTCGGGGAAGCTAGCTTGGCTTCGTCCTGTGGTTGGAGAGGTAAGCTTGGCATCACCCTGTGGTTGGGGAGGGTAGCTTGAAATCGTCCTGTGGTAGGAGAGGCTAGCTCGACTTCGTCTTGTGGTCGAGGAGGTTAGCTTGGCATCATCTTGGGGTCGAAGAGGCTAGCTTGGCTTTGTCTTGTGGTCGGGGAGGTTAGCTTGGCATCATCTTGTGGTCGAAGAGGCTAGCTCGGCTTTGTCTTGTGGTCAGGGAGGTTAGCTTGGCATCATCCTGTGGTCAGAGAGGCTAGCTGAGTTTCGTTCTGTGGTCGGGGAGGCTAGGTCAGCTTCATTTTGTGGTTGGGGAGGCTAGGTCAACTTCATCTTGTGGTTGGGGAGGCTAGCTCAGTTTCGTCTTGTGGTCGGGGAGGCTAGGTCAGCTTCATTCTGTGGTCGGGGAGGCTAGTTTGGCTTGGTCCTGTGGAAGGGGAGTTTAGCATGGCTTTGTCGTGTAGTCTGGGCGCCTAGCCCAGCTTCGTCCTGTGGTCGGGGAGGTTAGCTTGGCATCGTCCTGTGGTAGGGAAGTTTATCTTGGCTTTGTCGTGTAGTTGAGGAGGCTAGCTCAGCGTCGTCCTGTGGTCAGGGAGGTTAGCTTGGCATTGTCCTGTGGTTGGGGAGGCTAGCTCAGCTTCATCCTGTGCTCGGGGAGGCTAGCTCAGCCTTCTTCTGTGGTCTGAGAGCTCCACATTATTCTGTAGATGTAGAGTCTAGCTGAGTTTAAATCTCCAGTCACGTCTCCTCCATGCTGTATACACCTGTATTATCTGCTGTACAGTACACTGCCCCCCCTCCATGCTGTATACACCTGTATTATCTGCTGTACAGTACACTGCCCCCCCCTCCATGCTGTATACACCTGTATTATCTGCTGTACAGTACACTGCCCCCTCCATGCTGTATACACCTGTATTATCTGCTATACAGTACACTGCCCGTCCATGCTGTATACACCTGTATTATCTGCTGTACAGTACACTGCTCCTCCTCCATGCTGTATACACCTGTATTATCTGCTGTACAGTACACTGCTCCTCCATGCTGTATACACCTGTATTATCTGCTGTACAGTACACTGCTCCCTCCATGCTGTATACACCTGTATTATCTGCTGTACAGTACACTGCCCCCCTCCATGCTGTATACACCTGTATTATCTGCTGTACAGTACACTGCTCCTCCATGCTGTATACACCTGTATTATCTGCTGTACAGTACACTGCCCCCCCTCCATGCTGCATACACCTGTATTATCTGCTGTACAGTACACTGCCCGTCCATGCTGTATACACCTGTATTATCTGCTGTACAGTACACTGCTCCTCCTCCATGCTGTATACACCTGTATTATCTGCTGTACAGTACACTGCCCCCCCTCCATGCTGTATACACCTGTATTATCTGCTGTACAGTACACTGCCCCCTCCATGCTGTATACACCTGTATTATCTGCTGTACAGTACACTGCCCCCCCTCCATGCTGTATACACCTGTATTATCTGCTGTACAGTACACTGCCCCCCTCCATGCTGTATACACCTGTATTATCTGCTGTACAGTACACTGCCCCCCTCCATGCTGTATACACCTGTATTATCTGCTGTACAGTACACTGCTCCTCCTCCATGCTGTATACACCTGTATTATCTGCTGTACAGTACACTGCCCCCCTCCATGCTGTATACACCTGTATTATCTGCTGTACAGTACACTGCTCCCCTCCATGCTGTATACACCTGTATTATCTGCTGTACAGTACACTGCCCCCCCCTCCATGCTGTATACACCTGTATTATCTGCTGTACAGTACACTGCTCCCTCCATGCTGTATACACCTGTATTATCTGCTGTACAGTACACTGCCCCTCCTCCATGCTGTATACACCTGTATTATCTGCTGTACAGTACACTGCCCCCTCCTCCATGCTGTATACACCTGTATTATCTGCTATACAGTACACTGCCCGTCCATGCTGTATACACCTGTATTATCTGCTGTACAGTACACTGCTCCTCCTCCATGCTGTATACACCTGTATTATCTGCTGTACAGTACACTGCTCCTCCATGCTGTATACACCTGTATTATCTGCTGTACAGTACACTGCCCCCTCCATGCTGTATACACCTGTATTATCTGCTGTACAGTACACTGCCCCCCTCCATGCTGTATACACCTGTATTATCTGCTGTACAGTACACTGCTCCTCCATGCTGTATACACCTGTATTATCTGCTGTACAGTACACTACCCCCTCCATGCTGTATACACCTGTATTATCTGCTGTACAGTACACTGCCCCCTCCTCCATGCTGTATACACCTGTATTATCTGCTGTACAGTACACTGCCCCCCCTCCATGCTGTATACACCTGTATTATCTGCTGTACAGTACACTGCCCCCCTCCATGCTGTATACACCTGTATTATCTGCTGTACAGTACACTGCCCCCCTCCATGCTGTATACACCTGTATTATCTGCTGTACAGTACACTGCCCCCTCCTCCATGCTGTATACACCTGTATTATCTGCTGTACAGTACACTGCCCCCCCTCCATGCTGTATACACCTGTATTATCTGCTGTACAGTACACTGCCTCCCTCCATGCTGTATACACCTGTATTATCTGCTGTACAGTACACTGCCCCCCTCCATGCTGTATACACCTGTATTATCTGCTGTACAGTACACTGCTCCTCCATGCTGTATACACCTGTATTATCTGCTGTACAGTACACTGCCCCTCCTCCATGCTGTATACACCTGTATTATCTGCTGTACAGTACACTGCCCCCCCCCTCCATGCTGTATACACCTGTATATCTGCTGTACAGTACACTGCCCCCCCTCCATGCTGTATACACCTGTATTATCTGCTGTACAGTACACTGCCCCCCCTCCATGCTGTATACACCTGTATTATCTGCTGTACAGTACACTGCCCCCCTCCATGCTGTATACACCTGTATTATCTGCTGTACAGTACACTGCCCCCCCTCCATGCTGTATACACCTGTATATCTGCTGTACAGTACACTGCCCCCCCTCCATGCTGTATACACCTGTATTATCTGCTATACAGTACACTGCCCCCCTCCTCCATGCTGTATACACCTGTATTATCTGCTGTACAGTACACTGCCCCCCCTCCATGCTGTATACACCTGTATTATCTGCTGTACAGTACTGCTCCTCCATGCTGTATACACCTGTATTATCTGCTATACAGTACACTGCCCGTCCATGCTGTATACACCTGTATTATCTGCTGTACAGTACACTGCCCCCCCTCCATGCTGTATACACCTGTATTATCTGCTGTACAGTACACTGCCCCCCCTCCATGCTGTATACACCTGTATTATCTGCTGTACAGTACACTGCCCTCCTCCATGCTGTATACACCTGTATTATCTGCTGTACAGTACACTGCCCCCCTCCATGCTGTATACACCTGTATTATCTGCTGTACAGTACACTGCCCCCCTTCATGCTGTATACACCTGTATTATCTGCTGTACAGTACACTGCCCCCCCTCCATGCTGTATACACCTGTATTATCTGCAGTACAGTACACTGCCCCCCTCCATGCTGTATACACCTGTATTATCTGCTGTACAGTACACTGCCCTCCTCCATGCTGTATACACCTGTATTATCTGCTATACAGTACACTGCCCGTCCATGCTGTATACACCTGTATTATCTGCTGTACAGTACACTGCCCCCCCTCCATGCTGTATACACCTGTATTATCTGCTGTACAGTACACTGCCCCCCCTCCATGCTGTATACACCTGTATTATCTGCAGTACAGTACACTGCCCCCCTCCATGCTGTATACACCTGTATTATCTGCAGTACAGTACACTGCCCCCCTCCATGCTGTATACACCTGTATTATCTGCTGTACAGTACACTGCCCCCCCTCCATGCTGTATACACCTGTATTATCTGCTGTACAGTACACTGCCCCCCTCCATGCTGTATACACCTGTATTATCTGCTGTACAGTACACTGCTCCTCCATGCTGTATACACCTGTATTATCTGCTGTACAGTACACTGCCCCTCCTCCATGCTGTATACACCTGTATTATCTGCTGTACAGTACACTGCCCCTCCATGCTGTATACACCTGTATTATCTGCTGTACAGTACACTGCCCCTCCCCCCATGCTGTATACACCTGTATTATCTGCTGTACAGTACACTGCCCCCCCCTCCATGCTGTATACACCTGTATTATCTGCTGTACAGTACACTGCTCCCTCCATGCTGTATACACCTGTATTATCTGCTGTACAGTACACTGCCCCCCCCTCCATGCTGTATACACCTGTATTACCTGCTGTACAGTACACTGCTCCTCCTCCATGCTGTATACACCTTTATTATCTGCTGTACAGTACACTGCCCCCTCCATGCTGTATACACCTGTATTATCTGCTGTACAGTACACTGCCCCCCTCCATGCTGTATACACCTGTATTATCTGCTGTACAGTACTGCTCCTCCTCCATGCTGTATACACCTGTATTATCTGCTGTACAGTACACTGCCCCCCCTCCATGCTGTATACACCTGTATTATCTGCTGTACAGTACACTGCCCCCCTCCATGCTGTATACACCTGTATTATCTGCAGTACAGTACACTGCCCCCCTCCATGCTGTATACACCTGTATTATCTGCTGTACAGTACACTGCTCCTCCATGCTGTATACACCTGTATTATCTGCTGTACAGTACACTGCCCCCCCTCCATGCTGTATACACCTGTATTATCTGCTGTACAGTACACTGCTCCTCCATGCTGTATACACCTGTATTATCTGCTGTACAGTACACTGCTCCTCCATGCTGTATACACCTGTATTATCTGCTGTACAGTACACTGCCCCTCCATGCTGTATACACCTGTATTATCTGCTGTACAGTACACTGCTCCTCCATGCTGTATACACCTGTATTATCTGCTGTACAGTACACTGCCCCTCCCCCCATGCTGTATACACCTGTATTATCTGCTGTACAGTACACTGCTCCTCCTCCATGCTGTATACACCTGTATTATCTGCTGTACAGTACACTGCTCCTCCATGCTGTATACACCTGTATTATCTGCTGTACAGTACACTGCTCCTCCTCCATGCTGTATACACCTGTATTATCTGCTGTACAGTACACTGCTCCTCCATGCTGTATACACCTGTATTATCTGCTGTACAGTACACTGCCCCCTCCATGCTGTATACACCTGTATTATCTGCTGTACAGTACACTGCTCCATGCTGTATACACCTGTATTATCTGCTGTACAGTACACTGCCCCCTCTCCATGCTGTATACACCTGTATTATCTGCTGTACAGTACACTGCCCCCCCATGCTGTATACACCTGTATTATCTGCTGTACAGTACACTGCTCCTCCATGCTGTATACACCTGTATTATCTGCTGTACAGTACACTGCCCCCCTCCATGCTGTATACACCTGTATTATCTGCTGTACAGTACACTGCCCCCTCCATGCTGTATACACCTGTATTATCTGCTGTACAGTACACTGCCCCCCCTCCATGCTATATACACCTGTATTATCTGCTGTACAGTACACTGCCCCCCCTCCATGCTGTATACACCTGTATTATCTGCTGTACAGTACACTGCCCCCCCTCCATGCTGTATACACCTGTATTATCTGCTGTACAGTACACTGCCCCCCTCCATGCTGTATACACCTGTATTATCTGCTGTACAGTACACTGCCCCCCCTCCATGCTGTATACACCTGTATTATCTGCTGTACAGTACACTGCTCCTCCTCCATGCTGTATACACCTGTATTATCTGCTGTACAGTACACTGCTCCCTCCATGCTGTATACACCTGTATTATCTGCTGTACAGTACACTGCCCCCCCTCCATGCTGTATACACCTGTATTATCTGCTGTACAGTACACTGCTCCCCCCTCCATGCTGTATACACCTGTATTATCTGCTGTACAGTACACTGCTCCTCCATGCTGTATACACCTGTATTATCTGCTGTACAGTACACTGCCCCCCCTCCATGCTGTATACACCTGTATTATCTGCTGTACAGTACACTGCCCCCCCTCCATGCTGTATACACCTGTATTATCTGCTGTACAGTACACTGCTCCCCCCTCCATGCTGTATACACCTGTATTATCTGCTGTACAGTACACTGCTCCTCCATGCTGTATACACCTGTATTATCTGCTGTACAGTACACTGCCCCCTCCATGCTGTATACTCCTGTATTATCTGCTGTACAGTACACTGCCCCCCCTCCATGCTGTATACACCTGTATTATCTGCTGTACAGTACACTGCCCCCTCCATGCTGTATACACCTGTATTATCTGCTGTACAGTATACTGCCCCCCCCTCCATGCTGTATACACTTGTATTATCTGCTGTACAGTACACTGCCCCCCCATGCTGTATACACCTGTATTATCTGCTGTACAGTACACTGCCCTCCTCCATGCTGTATACACCTGTATTATCTGCTGTACAGTACACTGCCTCCTCCATGCTGTATACACCTGTATTATCTGCTGTACAGTACACTGCCCCCCCTCCATGCTGTATACACCTGTATTATCTGCTGTACAGTACACTGCCCCTCCTCCATGCTGTATACACCTGTATTATCTGCTGTACAGTACACTGCTCCTCCATGCTGTATACATCTGTATTATCTGCTGTACAGTACACTGCCCCCCCTCCATGCTGTATACACCTGTATTATCTGCTGTACAGTACACTGCCCCCTCCATGCTGTATACACCTGTATTATCTGCTGTACAGTACACTGCCCCCCCATGCTGTATACACCTGTATTATCTGCTGTACAGTACACTGCCCCCCCTCCATGCTGTATACACCTGTATTATCTGCTGTACAGTACACTGCTCCTCCATGCTGTATACACCTGTATTATCTGCTGTACAGTACACTGCCCTCCTCCATGCTGTATACACCTGTATTATCTGCTGTACAGTACACTGCCTCCTCCATGCTGTATACACCTGTATTATCTGCTGTACAGTACACTGCTCCCCCTCCATGCTGTATACACCTGTATTATCTGCTGTACAGTACACTGCCCCCCTCCATGCTGTATACACCTGTATTATCTGCTGTACAGTACACTGCCCCCCCTCCATGCTGTATACACCTGTATTATCTGCAGTACAGTACACTGCCCCCCTCCATGCTGTATACACCTGTATTATCTGCTGTACAGTACACTGCCCCTCCTCCATGCTGTATACACCTGTATTATCTGCTGTACAGTACACTGCTCCTCCATGCTGTATACATCTGTATTATCTGCTGTACAGTACACTGCCCCCCCTCCATGCTGTATACACCTGTATTATCTGCTGTACAGTACACTGCCCCCTCCATGCTGTATACACCTGTATTATCTGCTGTACAGTACACTGCCCCCCCATGCTGTATACACCTGTATTATCTGCTGTACAGTACACTGCCCCCCCTCCATGCTGTATACACCTGTATTATCTGCTGTACAGTACACTGCTCCTCCATGCTGTATACACCTGTATTATCTGCTGTACAGTACACTGCCCCCCCCTCCATGCTGTATACACCTGTATTATCTGCTGTACAGTACACTGCTCCTCCATGCTGTATACACCTGTATTATCTGCTGTACAGTACACTGCCCCCTCCATGCTGTATACACCTGTATTATCTGCTGTACAGTACACTGCCCCCCTCTATGCTGTATACACCTGTATTATCTGCTGTACAGTACACTGCCCCCCTCCATGCTGTATACACCTGTATTATCTGCTGTACAGTACACTGCCCCCCTCCATGCTGTATACACCTGTATTATCTGCTGTACAGTACACTGCTCCTCCATGCTGTATACACCTGTATTATCTACTGTACAGTACACTGCTCCCCCTCCATGCTGTATACACCTGTATTATCTGCTGTACAGTACACTGCTCCTCCATGCTGTATACACCTGTATTATCTGCTGTACAGTACACTGCCCCCCTCCATGCTGTATACACCTGTATTATCTGCTGTACAGTACACTGCTCCTCCATGCTGTATACACCTGTATTATCTGCTGTACAGTACACTGCGCCCTCCATGCTGTATACACCTGTATTATCTGCTGTACAGTACACTGCCCCCTCCATGCTGTATACACCTGTATTATCTGCTGTACAGTACACTGCCCCCTCCATGCTATATACACCTGTATTATCTGCTGTACAGTACACTGCTCCTCCTCCATGCTGTATACACCTGTATTATCTGCTGTACAGTACACTGCTCCTCCTCCATGCTGTATACACCTGTATTATCTGCTGTACAGTACACTGCCCCTCCTCCATGCTGTATACACCTGTATTATCTGCTGAACAGTATACTGCTCCCTCCATGCTGTATACACCTGTATTATCTGCTGTACAGTACACTGCCCCCTCCATGCTGTATACACCTGTATTATCTGCTGTACAGTACACTGCCCCCTCCATGCTGTATACACCTGTATTATCTGCTGTACAGTACACTGCCCCCTCCATGCTGTATACACACCTGTATTATCTGCTGTACAGTACACTGCCCCCTCCATGCTGTATACACCTGTATTATCTGCTGTACAGTACACTGCCCCCCTCCATGCTGTATACACCTGTATTATCTGCTGTACAGTACACTGCCCCCCTCCATGCTGTATACACCTGTATTATCTGCTGTACAGTACACTGCCCCCCTCCATGCTGTATACACCTGTATTATCTGCTGTACAGTACACTGCTCCCCTCCATGCTGTATACACCTGTATTATCTGCTGTACAGTACACTGCCCCTCCCTCCATGCTGTATACACCTGTATTATCTGCTGTACAGTACACTGCCCCCTCCATGCTGTATACACCTGTATTATCTGCTGTACAGTACACTGCTCCTCCATGCTGTATACACCTGTATTATCTGCTGTACAGTACACTGCCCCTCCATGCTGTATACACCTGTATTATCTGCAGTACAGTACACTGCCCCCCCCCTCCATGCTGTATACACCTGTATTATCTGCTGTACAGTACACTGCTCCTCCATGCTGTATACACCTGAATTATCTGCTGTACAGTACACTGCCCCCCCCTCCATGCTGTATACACCTGTATTATCTGCTGTACAGTACACTGCCCCCCCCTCCTCCATGCTGTATACACCTGTATTATCTGCTGTACAGTACACTGCCCCCCCCTCCATGCTGTATACACCTGTATTATCTGCTGTACAGTACACTACCCCCCTCCATGCTGTATACACCTGTATTATCTGCTGTACAGTACACTGCCCCTCCTCCATGCTGTATACACCTGTATTATCTGCTGTACAGTACACTGCCCTCCTCCATGCTGTATACACCTGTATTATCTGCTGTACAGTACACTGCTCCTCCATGCTGTATACACCTGTATTATCTGCTGTACAGTACACTGCTCCTCCATGCTGTATACACCTGTATTATCTGCTGTACAGTACACTGCCCCCCCCCCTCCATGCTGTATACACCTGTATTATCTGCTGTACAGTACACTGCCCCCCCCTCCATGCAGTATACACCTGTATTATCTGCTGTACAGTACACTGCCCCCCTCTATGCTGTATACACCTGTATTATCTGCTGTACAGTACACTGCCCCCCTCCATGCTGTATACACCTGTATTATCTGCTGTACAGTACACTGCCCCCCCTCCATGCTGTATACACCTGTATTATCTGCTGTACAGTACACTGCCCCCCCTCCATGCTGTATACACCTGTATTATCTGCTGTACAGTACACTGCCCCTCCATGCTGTATACACCTGTATTATCTGCTGTACAGTACACTGCTCCCCCTCCATGCTGTATACACCTGTATTATCTGCTGTACAGTACACTGCCCCTCCCTCCATGCTGTATACACCTGTATTATCTGCTGTACAGTACACTGCCTCCCTCCATGCTGTATACACCTGTATTATCTGCTGTACAGTACACTGCTCCTCCATGCTGTATACACCTGTATTATCTGCTGTACATTACACTGCCCCCTCCATGCTGTATACACCTGTATTATCTGCTGTACAGTACACTGCCCCCCTCCATGCTGTATACACCTGTATTATCTGCTGTACAGTACACTGCCCCCCTCCATGCTGTATACACCTGTATTATCTGCTGTACAGTACACTGCTCCTCCTCCATGCTGTATACACCTGTATTATCTGCTGTACAGTACACTGCTCCTCCTCCATGCTGTATACACCTGTATTATCTGCTGTACAGTACACTGCCCCCCCTTCATGCTGTATACACCTGTATTATCTGCTGTACAGTACACTGCCCCCCTCCATGCTGTATACACCTGTATTATCTGCTGTACAGTACACTGCCCCTCCTCCATGCTGTATACACCTGTATTATCTGCTGTACAGTACACTGCCCCCCTCCATGCTGTATACACCTGTATTATCTGCTGTACAGTACACTGCCCCCCTCCATGCTGTATACACCTGTATTATCTGCTGTACAGTACACTGCCCCTCCTCCATGCTGTATACACCTGTATTATCTGCTGTACAGTACACTGCTCCCCTCCATGCTGTATACACCTGTATTATCTGCTGTACAGTACACTGCCCCCCTCCATGCTGTATACACCTGTATTATCTGCTGTACAGTACACTGCCCCCCTCCATGCTGTATACACCTGTATTATCTGCTGTACAGTACACTGCCCCTCCTCCATGCTGTATACACCTGTATTATCTGCTGTACAGTACACTGCCCCTCCTCCATGCTGTATACACCTGTATTATCTGCTGTACAGTACACTGCCCCTCCTCCATGCTGTATACACCTGTATTATCTGCTGTACAGTACACTGCTCCTCCATGCTGTATACACCTGTATTATCTGCTGTACAGTACACTGCTCCCCTCCATGCTGTATACACCTGTATTATCTGCTGTACAGTACACTGCCCCCCCCTCCATGCTGTATACACCTGTATTATCTGCTGTACAGTACACTGCCCCCCTCCATGCTGTATACACCTGTATTATCTGCTGTACAGTACACTGCTCCTCCTCCATGCTGTATACACCTGTATTATCTGCTGTACAGTACACTGCCCCCCCTCCATGCTGTATACACCTGTATTATCTGCTGTACAGTACACTGCTCCCCTCCATGCTGTATACACCTGTATTATCTGCTGTACAGTACACTGCCCCCCCCCTCCATGCTGTATACACCTGTATTATCTGCTGTACAGTACACTGCCCCCCTCCATGCTGTATACACCTGTATTATCTGCTGTACAGTACACTGCCCCCCCTCCATGCTGTATACACCTGTATTATCTGCTGTACAGTACACTGCCCCTCCCCTCCATGCTGTATACACCTGTATTATCTGCTGTACAGTACACTGCTCCCCCTCCATGCTGTATACACCTGTATTATCTGCTGTACAGTACACTGCCCTCCCCCTCCATGCTGTATACACCTGTATTATCTGCTGTACAGTACACTGCTCCCCTCCATGCTGTATACACCTGTATTATCTGCTGTACAGTACACTGCCCCCCCCCTCCATGCTGTATACACCTGTATTATCTGCTGTACAGTACACTGCCCCCCTCCATGCTGTATACACCTGTATTATCTGCTGTACAGTACACTGCCCCCCTCCATGCTGTATACACCTGTATTATCTGCTGTACAGTACACTGCCCCTCCCCTCCATGCTGTATACACCTGTATTATCTGCTGTACAGTATACTGCCCTCCTCCATGCTGTATACACCTGTATTATCTGCTGTACAGTACACTGCTCCCCCTCCATGCTGTATACACCTGTATTATCTGCTGTACAGTACACTGCCCTCCCCTCCATGCTGTATACACCTGTATTATCTGCTGTACAGTACACTGCCTCCTCCATGCTGTATACACCTGTATTATCTGCTGTACAGTACACTGCCCCCCTCCATGCTGTATACACCTGTATTATCTGCTGTACAGTACACTGCCTCCTCCATGCTGTATACACCTGTATTATCTGCTGTACAGTACACTGCCCCCCTCCATGCTGTATACACCTGTATTATCTGCTGTACAGTACACTGCCCCCCTCCCATGCTGTATACACCTGTATTATCTGCTGTACAGTACACTGCCCCCCTCCATGCTGTATACACCTGTATTATCTGCTGTACAGTACACTGCTCCTCCTCCATGCTGTATACACCTGTATTATCTGCTGTACAGTACACTGCCCCTCCTCCATGCTGTATACACCTGTATTATCTGCTGTACAGTACACTGCTCCCTCCATGCTGTATACACCTGTATTATCTGCTGTACAGTACACTGCCCCTCCATGCTGTATACACCTGTATTATCTGCTGTACAGTACACTGCCCCCTCCTCCATGCTGTATACACCTGTATTATCTGCTGTACAGTACACTGCCCCCCCTCCATGCTGTATACACCTGTATTATCTGCTGTACAGTACACTGCCCCCCCCTCCATGCTGTATACACCTGTATTATCTGCTGTACAGTACACTGCCCCCCCTCCATGCTGTATACACCTGTATTATCTGCTGTACAGTACACTGCTCCTCCATGCTGTATACACCTGTATTATCTGCTGTACAGTATACTGCCCCCCTCCATGCTATATACACCTGTATTATCTGCTGTACAGTACACTGCCCCCCCTCCATGCTGTATACACCTGTATTATCTGCTGTACAGTACACTGCCCCTCCTCCATGCTGTATACACCTGTATTATCTGCTGTACAGTACACTGCTCCTCCATGCTGTATACACCTGTATTATCTGCTGTACAGTACACTGCCCCCCTCCATGCTGTATACACCTGTATTATCTGCTGTACAGTACACTGCCCCCCCACCCCTCCATGCTGTATACACCTGTATTATCTGCTGTAACAGTACACTGCCCTCTCTCCATGCTGTATACACCTGTATTATCTGCTGTACAGCACACTGCCCCCTCCATGCTGTATACACCTGTATATCTGCTGTACAGTACACTGCCCCCTCCATGCTGTATACACCTGTATTATCTGCTGTACAGTACACTGCTCCTCCATGCTGTATACACCTGTATTATCTGCTGTACAGTACACTGCCCCCCTCCATGCTGTATACACCTGTATTATCTGCTGTACAGTACACTGCCCCCTCCATGCTGTATACACCTGTATTATCTGCTGTACAGTACACTGCCCCCCCTCCATGCTGTATACACCTGTATTATCTGCTGTACAGTACACTGCCCCCCTCCATGCTGTATACACCTGTATTATCTGCTGTACAGTACACTGCCCCCCCCATGCTGTATACACCTGTATTATCTGCTGTACAGTACACTGCCCCCCTCCATGCTGTATACACCTGTATTATCTGCTGTACAGTACACTGCCCCCCTCCATGCTGTATACACCTGTATTATCTGCTGTACAGTACACTGCCCCTCCATGCTGTATACACCTGTATTATCTGCTGTACAGTACACTGCCCCTCCATGCTGTATACACCTGTATTATCTGCTGTACAGTACACTGCCCCCCTCCATGCTGTATACACCTGTATTATCTGCTGTACAGTACACTGCCCCCTCCATGCTGTATACACCTGTATTATCTGCTGTACAGTACACTGCTCCCCTCCATGCTGTATACACCTGTATTATCTGCTGTACAGTACACTGCTCCCCTCCATGCTGTATACACCTGTATTATCTGCTGTACAGTACACTGCCCCCCCTCCATGCTGTATACACCTGTATTATCTGCTGTACAGTACACTGCCCCCCCTCCATGCTGTATACACCTGTATTATCTGCTGTACAGTACACTGCCCCTCCCCCCATGCTGTATACACCTGTATTATCTGCTGTACAGTACACTGCCCCCTCCATGCTGTATACACCTGTATTATCTGCTGTACAGTACACTGCCCCCCTCCATGCTGTATACACCTGTATTATCTGCTGTACAGTACACTGCCCCCCTCCATGCTGTATACACCTGTATTATCTGCTGTACAGTACACTGCCCCCCCTCCATGCTGTATACACCTGTATTATCTGCTGTACAGTACACTGCCCCCCTCCATGCTGTATACACCTGTATTATCTGCTGTACAGTACACTGCTCCCTCCATGCTGTATACACCTGTATTATCTGCTGTACAGTACACTGCCCCCCCTCCATGCTGTATACACCTGTATTATCTGCTGTACAGTACACTGCCCCCTCCTCCATGCTGTATACACCTGTATTATCTGCTGTACAGTACACTGCCCCTCCTCCATGCTGTATACATCTGTATTATCTGCTGTACAGTACACTGCCCCCCTCCATGCTGTATACATCTGTATTATCTGCTGTACAGTACACTGCCCCCCTCCATGCTGTATACATCTGTATTATCTGCTGTACAGTACACTGCCCCTCCTCCATGCTGTATACACCTGTATTATCTGCTGTACAGTACACTGCCCCCCCCTCCATGCTGTATACACCTGTATTATCTGCTGTACAGTACACTGCCCCCCCTCCATGCTGTATACACCTGTATTATCTGCTGTACAGTACACTGCCCCCCCTCCATGCTGTATACACCTGTATTATCTGCTGTACAGTACACTGCTCCTCCATGCTGTATACACCTGTATTATCTGCTGTACAGTACACTGCCCCCCCTCCATGCTGTATACACCTGTATTATCTGCTGTACAGTACACTGCCCCCCTCCATGCTGTATACACCTGTATTATCTGCTGTACAGTACACTGCCCCTCCCCTCCATGCTGTATACACCTGTATTATCTGCTGTACAGTACACTGCCTCCTCCATGCTGTATACACTCTGTATTATCTGCTGTACAGTACACTGCTCCCCTCCATGCTGTATACACCTGTATTATCTGCTGTACAGTACACTGCCCCCTCCATGCTGTATACACCTGTATTATCTGCTGTACAGTACACTGCCCCCCCTCCATGCTGTATAC
Source organism: Dendropsophus ebraccatus (assembly GCA_027789725.1). Classification (NCBI taxonomy): domain Eukaryota; kingdom Metazoa; phylum Chordata; class Amphibia; order Anura; family Hylidae; genus Dendropsophus; species Dendropsophus ebraccatus. The sequence goes on along the minus strand of JAQFWZ010000047.1, from coordinate 2,552,413 downwards.
ACCTGTATTATCTGCTGTACAGTACACTGCTCCTCCATGCTGTATACACCTGTATTATCTGCTGTACAGTACACTGCCCTCCCCTCCATGCTGTATACACCTGTATTATCTGCTGTACAGTACACTGCCCTCCTCCATGCTGTATACACCTGTATTATCTGCTGTACAGTACACTGCTCCCCTCCATGCTGTATACACCTGTATTATCTGCTGTACAGTACACTGCTCCCCTCCATGCTGTATACACCTGTATTATCTGCTGTACAGTACACTGCCCCTCCTCCATGCTGTATACACCTGTATTATCTGCTGTACAGTACACTGCCCCTCCTCCATGCTGTATACACCTGTATTATCTGCTGTACAGTACACTGCTCCTCCATGCTGTATACACCTGTATTATCTGCTGTACAGTACACTGCTCCTCCATGCTGTATACACCTGTATTATCTGCTGTACAGTACACTGCCCCTCCTCCATGCTGTATACACCTGTATTATCTGCTGTACAGTACACTGCCCCCCCCCATGCTGTATACACCGGTATTATCTGCTGTACAGTACACTGCCCTCCCCCATGCTGTATACACCTGTATTATCTGCTGTACAGTACACTGCCCTCCTCCATGCTGTATACACCTGTATTATCTGCTGTACAGTACACTGCTCCCTCCATGCTGTATACACCTGTATTATCTGCTGTACAGTACACTGCCCCCTCCATGCTGTATACACCTGTATTATCTGCTGTACAGTACACTGCCCCCCCTCCATGCTGTATACACCTGTATTATCTGCTGTACAGTACACTGCTCCCCTCCATGCTGTATACACCTGTATTATCTGCTGTACAGTACACTGCCCTCCTCCATGCTGTATACACCTGTATTATCTGCTGTACAGTACACTGCCCTCCTCCATGCTGTATACACCTGTATTATCTGCTGTACAGTACACTGCTCCCCTCCATGCTGTATACACCTGTATTATCTGCATGTACAGTACACTGCCCCCCTCCATGCTGTATACACCTGTATTATCTGCTGTACAGTACACTGCCCTCCTCCATGCTGTATACACCTGTATTATCTGCTGTACAGTACACTGCTCCTCCATGCTGTATACACCTGTATTATCTGCTGTACAGTACACTGCTCCCCCTCCATGCTGTATACACCTGTATTATCTGCTGTACAGTACACTGCCCCCCTCCATGCTGTATACACCTGTATTATCTGCTGTACAGTACACTGCCCCCTCCATGCTGTATACACCTGTATTATCTGCTGTACAGTACACTGCCCCCTCCATGCTGTATACACCTGTATTATCTGCTGTACAGTACACTGCCCCCTCCATGCTGTATACACCTGTATTATCTGCTGTACAGTACACTGCTCCCTCCATGCTGTATACACCTGTATTATCTGCTGTACAGTACACTGCCCTCCTCCATGCTGTATACACCTGTATTATCTGCTGTACAGTACACTGCCTCCTCCATGCTGTATACACCTGTATTATCTGCTGTACAGTACACTGCTCCCCCTCCATGCTGTATACACCTGTATTATCTGCAGTACAGTACACTGCCCCCCTCCATGCTGTATACACCTGTATTATCTGCTGTACAGTACACTGCCCCTCCTCCATGCTGTATACACCTGTATTATCTGCTGTACAGTACACTGCTCCTCCATGCTGTATACACCTGTATTATCTGCTGTACAGTACACTGCTCCTCCATGCTGTATACACCTGTATTATCTGCTGTACAGTACACTGCTCCTCCATGCTGTATACACCTGTATTATCTGCTGTACAGTACACTGCCCCCCCTCCATGCTGTATACACCTGTATTATCTGCTGTACAGTACACTGCCCCCCTCCATGCTGTATACACCTGTATTATCTGCTGTACAGTACACTGCCCCTCCCCCCATGCTGTATACACCTGTATTATCTGCTGTACAGTACACTGCTCCTCCATGCTGTATACATCTGTATTATCTGCTGTACAGTACACTGCTCCCCTCCATGCTGTATACACCTGTATTATCTGCTGTACAGTACACTGCCCCCTCCATGCTGTATACACCTGTATTATCTGCTGTACAGTACACTGCCCCCCTCCATGCTGTATACACCTGTATTATCTGCTGTACAGTACACTGCTCCTCCATGCTGTATACACCTGTATTATCTGCTGTACAGTACACTGCCCTCCTCCATGCTGTATACACCTGTATTATCTGCTGTACAGTACACTGCCCTCCTCCATGCTGTATACACCTGTATTATCTGCTGTACAGTACACTGCTCCCCCTCCATGCTGTATACACCTGTATTATCTGCAGTACAGTACACTGCCCCCCTCCATGCTGTATACACCTGTATTATCTGCTGTACAGTACACTGCCCCTCCTCCATGCTGTATACACCTGTATTATCTGCTGTACAGTACACTGCCTCCTCCATGCTGTATACACCTGTATTATCTGCTGTACAGTACACTGCTCCTCCATGCTGTATACACCTGTATTATCTGCTGTACAGTACACTGCCCCCCTCCATGCTGTATACACCTGTATTATCTGCTGTACAGTACACTGCCCCCTCCATGCTGTATACACCTGTACTATCTGCTGTACAGTACACTGCCCCCTCCATGCTGTATACACCTGTATTATCTGCTGTACAGTACACTGCCCCCCTCCATGCTGTATACACCTGTATTATCTGCTGTACAGTACACTGCCCTCCTCCATGCTGTATACACCTGTATTATCTGCTGTACAGTACACTGCTCCCCTCCATGCTGTATACACCTGTATTATCTGCTGTACAGTACACTGCCCCCCTCCATGCTGTATACACCTGTATTATCTGCTGTACAGTACACTGCTCCTCCATGCTGTATACACCTGTATTATCTGCTGTACAGTACACTGCCCCCTCCATGCTGTATACACCTGTATTATCTGCTGTACAGTACACTGCCCCCCTCCATGCTGTATACACCTGTATTATCTGCTGTACAGTACACTGCCCCCCTCCATGCTGTATACACCTGTATTATCTGCTGTACAGTACACTGCCCCCCTCCATGCTGTATACACCTGTATTATCTGCTGTACAGTACACTGCTCCTCCATGCTGTATACACCTGTATTATCTGCTGTACAGTACACTGCTCCCCCTCCATGCTGTATACACCTGTATTATCTGCTGTACAGTACACTGCTCCCCTCCATGCTGTATACACCTGTATTATCTGCTGTACAGTACACTGCCCCCCTCCATGCTGTATACACCTGTATTATCTGCTGTACAGTACACTGCTCCCTCCATGCTGTATACACCTGTATTATCTGCTGTACAGTACACTGCCCCCTCCATGCTGTATACACCTGTATTATCTGCTGTACAGTACACTGCCCCCTCCATGCTGTATACACCTGTATTATCTGCTGTACAGTACACTGCCCCCCTCCATGCTGTATACACCTGTATTATCTGCTGTACAGTACACTGCCCCCCTCCATGCTGTATACACCTGTATTATCTGCTGTACAGTACACTGCTCCTCCTCCATGCTGTATACACCTGTATTATCTGCTGTACAGTACACTGCTCCTCCTCCATGCTGTATACACCTGTATTATCTGCTGTACAGTACACTGCCCCTCCTCCATGCTGTATACACCTGTATTATCTGCTGTACAGTACACTGCTCCCTCCATGCTGTATACACCTGTATTATCTGCTGTACAGTACACTGCCCCCCTCCATGCTGTATACACCTGTATTATCTGCTGTACAGTACACTGCCCCCTCCATGCTGTATACACCTGTATTATCTGCTGTACAGTACACTGCCCCCCCTCCATGCTGTATACACCTGTATTATCTGCTGTACAGTACACTGCCCCCCCTCCATGCTGTATACACCTGTATTATCTGCTGTACAGTACACTGCCCCCCTCCATGCTGTATACACCTGTATTATCTGCTGTACAGTACACTGATCCCCTCCATGCTGTATACACCTGTATTATCTGCTGTACAGTACACTGCCCCCTCCATGCTGTATACACCTGTATTATCTGCTGTACAGTACACTGCCCCCTCCATGCTGTATACACCTGTATTATCTGCTGTACAGTACACTGCCCCCCCCTCCATGCTGTATACACCTGTATTATCTGCTGTACAGTACACTGCCCCCTCCATGCTGTATACACCTGTATTATCTGCTGTACAGTACACTGCCCCCCCCTCCATGCTGTATACACCTGTATTATCTGCTGTACAGTACACTACCCCCTCCATGCTGTATACACCTGTATTATCTGCTGTACAGTACACTGCTCCTCCATGCTGTATACACCTGTATTATCTGCTGTACAGTACACTGCCCCTCCATGCTGTATACACCTGTATTATCTGCAGTACAGTACACTGCCCCCTCCATGCTGTATACACCTGTATTATCTGCTGTACAGTACACTGCCCCCCTCCATGCTGTATACACCTGTATTATCTGCTGTACAGTACACTGCCCCCCCCCCCTCCATGCTGTATACACCTGTATTATCTGCTGTACAGTACACTGCTCCTCCATGCTGTATACACCTGTATTATCTGCTGTACAGTACACTGCCCCCCTCCATGCTGTATACACCTGAATTATCTGCTGTACAGTACACTGCCCCCCCCTCCATGCTGTATACACCTGTATTATCTGCTGTACAGTACACTGCCCCCCCTCCTCCATGCTGTATACACCTGTATTATCTGCTGTACAGTACACTGCCCCCCCTCCATGCTGTATACACCTGTATTATCTGCTGTACAGTACACTGCCCTCCTCCATGCTGTATACACCTGTATTATCTGCTGTACAGTACACTGCCCTCCTCCATGCTGTATACACCTGTATTATCTGCTGTACAGTACACTGCTCCTCCATGCTGTATACACCTGTATTATCTGCTGTACAGTACACTGCTCCTCCATGCTGTATACACCTGTATTATCTGCTGTACAGTACACTGCCCCCCCCCCTCCATGCTGTATACACCTGTATTATCTGCTGTACAGTACACTGCCCCCCCTCCATGCTGTATACACCTGTATTATCTGCTGTACAGTACACTGCCCCCCTCTATGCTGTATACACCTGTATTATCTGCTGTACAGTACACTGCCCCCCTCCATGCTGTATACACCTGTATTATCTGCTGTACAGTACACTGCCCCCCCTCCATGCTGTATACACCTGTATTATCTGCTGTACAGTACACTGCCCCCCCTCCATGCTGTATACACCTGTATTATCTGCTGTACAGTACACTGCCCCTCCATGCTGTATACACCTGTATTATCTGCTGTACAGTACACTGCTCCCCCTCCATGCTGTATACACCTGTATTATCTGCTGTACAGTACACTGCCCTCCCCCTCCATGCTGTATACACCTGTATTATCTGCTGTACAATACACTGCTCCTCCATGCTGTATACACCTGTATTATCTGCTGTACAGTACACTGCTCCTCCATGCTGTATACACCTGTATTATCTGCTGTACAGTACACTGCCCTCCTCCATGCTGTATACACCTGTATTATCTGCTGTACAGTACACTGCCTCCTCCATGCTGTATACACCTGTATTATCTGCTGTACAGTACACTGCTCCCCCTCCATGCTGTATACACCTGTATTATCTGCTGTACAGTACACTGCCCCCCCTCCATGCTGTATACACCTGTATTATCTGCTGTACAGTACACTGCCCCCTCCATGCTGTATACACCTGTATTATCTGCTGTACAGTACACTGCTCCTCCTCCATGCTGTATACACCTGTATTATCTGCTGTACAGTACACTGCCCCCCCTTCATGCTGTATACACCTGTATTATCTGCTGTACAGTACACTGCCCCCCTCCATGCTGTATACACCTGTATTATCTGCTGTACAGTACACTGCCCCTCCTCCATGCTGTATACACCTGTATTATCTGCTGTACAGTACACTGCCCCCCTCCATGCTGTATACACCTGTATTATCTGCTGTACAGTACACTGCCCCCCTCCATGCTGTATACACCTGTATTATCTGCTGTACAGTACACTGCCCTCCTCCATGCTGTATACACCTGTATTATCTGCTGTACAGTACACTGCTCCCTCCATGCTGTATACACCTGTATTATCTGCTGTACAGTACACTGCCCCTCCTCCATGCTGTATACACCTGTATTATCTGCTGTACAGTACACTGCCCCTCCTCCATGCTGTATACACCTGTATTATCTGCTGTACAGTACACTGCTCCTCCATGCTGTATACACCTGTATTATCTGCTGTACAGTACACTGCTCCCCTCCATGCTGTATACACCTGTATTATCTGCTGTACAGTACACTGCCCCCCCCTCCATGCTGTATACACCTGTATTATCTGCTGTACAGTACACTGCCCCTCCCCTCCATGCTGTATACACCTGTATTATCTGCTGTACAGTACACTGCTCCTCCTCCATGCTGTATACACCTGTATTATCTGCTGTACAGTACACTGCCCCCCTCCATGCTGTATACACCTGTATTATCTGCTGTACAGTACACTGCCTCCCCTCCATGCTGTATACACCTGTATTATCTGCTGTACAGTACACTGCCCCCCCCTCCATGCTGTATACACCTGTATTATCTGCTGTACAGTACACTGCCCCCCCTCCATGCTGTATACACCTGTATTATCTGCTGTACAGTACACTGCCCCCCTCCATGCTGTATACACCTGTATTATCTGCTGTACAGTACACTGCCCCTCCCCTCCATGCTGTATACACCTGTATTATCTGCTGTACAGTATACTGCCCTCCTCCATGCTGTATACACCTGTATTATCTGCTGTACAGTACACTGCTCCCCCTCCATGCTGTATACACCTGTATTATCTGCTGTACAGTACACTGCCCTCCCCTCCATGCTGTATACACCTGTATTATCTGCTGTACAGTACACTGCCCCCCCTCCATGCTGTATACACCTGTATTATCTGCTGTACAGTACACTGCTCCCCTCCATGCTGTATACACCTGTATTATCTGCTGTACAGTACACTGCCCCCCCCCTCCATGCTGTATACACCTGTATTATCTGCTGTACAGTACACTGCCCCCCCTCCATGCTGTATACACCTGTATTATCTGCTGTACAGTACACTGCCCCTCCCCTCCATGCTGTATACACCTGTATTATCTGCTGTACAGTATACTGCCCTCCTCCATGCTGTATACACCTGTATTATCTGCTGTACAGTACACTGCTCCCCCTCCATGCTGTATACACCTGTATTATCTGCTGTACAGTACACTGCCCTCCCCCTCCATGCTGTATACACCTGTATTATCTGCTGTACAATACACTGCTCCTCCATGCTGTATACACCTGTATTATCTGCTGTACAGTACACTGCCCCCCTCCATGCTGTATACACCTGTATTATCTGCTGTACAGTACACTGCTCCTCCATGCTGTATACACCTGTATTATCTGCTGTACATTACACTGCCCCCTCCATGCTGTATACACCTGTATTATCTGCTGTACAGTACACTGCCCCCCCTCCATGCTGTATACACCTGTATTATCTGCTGTACAGTACACTGCCCCCCTCCATGCTGTATACACCTGTATTATCTGCTGTACAGTACACTGCTCCCTCCATGCTGTATACACCTGTATTATCTGCTGTACAGTACACTGCCCCTCCTCCATGCTGTATACACCTGTATTATCTGCTGTACAGTACACTGCTCCCTCCATGCTGTATACACCTGTATTATCTGCTGTACAGTACACTGCCCCTCCATGCTGTATACACCTGTATTATCTGCTGTACAGTACACTGCCCCCTCCTCCATGCTGTATACACCTGTATTATCTTCTGTACAGTACACTGCCCCCCCATGCTGTATACACCTGTATTATCTGCTGTACAGTACACTGCTCCCCCTCCATGCTGTATACACCTGTATTATCTGCTGTACAGTACACTGCCCCCCTCCATGCTGTATACACCTGTATTATCTGCTGTACAGTACACTGCCCCCCCCTCCATGCTGTATACACCTGTATTATCTGCTGTACAGTACACTGCTCCTCCATGCTGTATACACCTGTATTATCTGCTGTACAGTATACTGCCCCCTCCATGCTGTATACACCTGTATTATCTGCTGTACAGTATACTGCCCCCTCCATGCTGTATACACCTGTATTATCTGCTGTACAGTACACTGCTCCCCTCCATGCTGTATACACCTGTATTATCTGCTGTACAGTACACTGCCCCCCCCATGCTGTATACACCTGTATTATCTGCTGTACAGTACACTGCCCCTCCATGCTGTATACACCTGTATTATCTGCTGTACAGTACACTGCCCCCCCCTCCATGCTATATACACCTGTATTATCTGCTGTACAGTACACTGCCCCCCCTCCATGCTGTATACACCTGTATTATCTGCTGTACAGTACACTGCCCCTCCTCCATGCTGTATACACCTGTATTATCTGCTGTACAGTACACTGCTCCTCCATGCTGTATACACCTGTATTATCTGCTGTACAGTACACTGCCCCCCTCCATGCTGTATACACCTGTATTATCTGCTGTACAGTACACTGCCCCCCCCCCTCCATGCTGTATACACCTGTATTATCTGCTGTACAGTACACTGCCCCCTCCATGCTGTATACACCTGTATTATCTGCTGTACAGTACACTGCTCCTCCATGCTGTATACACCTGTATTATCTGCTGTACAGTACACTGCTCCTCCATGCTGTATACACCTGTATTATCTGCTGTACAGTACACTGCCCCCCCTCCATGCTGTATACACCTGTATTATCTGCTGTACAGTACACTGCTCCCCTCCATGCTGTATACACCTGAATTATCTGCTGTACAGTACACTGCCCCCCCCTCCATGCTGTATACACCTGTATTATCTGCTGTACAGTACACTGCCCCCCCCTCCATGCTGTATACACCTGTATTATCTGCTGTACAGTACACTGCCCCCCCTCCATGCTGTATACACCTGTATTATCTGCTGTACAGTACACTACCCCCCTCCATGCTGTATACACCTGTATTATCTGCTGTACAGTACACTGCCCCCCTCCATGCTGTATACACCTGTATTATCTGCTGTACAGTACACTGCCCCCCCTCCATGCTGTATACACCTGTATTATCTGCTGTACAGTACACTGCCCCCCTCCATGCTGTATACACCTGTATTATCTGCTGTACAGTACACTGCCCCCCTCCATGCTGTATACACCTGTATTATCTGCTGTACAGTACACTGCCCCCCTCCATGCTGTATACACCTGTATTATCTGCTGTACAGTACACTGCCCCCCTCCATGCTGTATACACCTGTATTATCTGCTGTACAGTACACTGCTCCTCCATGCTGTATACACCTGTATTATCTGCTGTACAGTACACTGCTCCTCCATGCTGTATACACCTGTATTATCTGCTGTACAGTACACTGCCCCCCCTCCATGCTGTATACACCTGTATTATCTGCTGTACAGTACACTGCCCCCCCTCCATGCTGTATACACCTGTATTATCTGCTGTACAGTACACTGCCCCTCCCCCCATGCTGTATACACCTGTATTATCTGCTGTACAGTACACTGCCCCTCCTCCATGCTGTATACACCTGTATTATCTGCTGTACAGTACACTGCTCCCCCTCCATGCTGTATACACCTGTATTATCTGCTGTACAGTACACTGCCCCCCTCCATGCTGTATACACCTGTATTATCTGCTGTACAGTACACTGCCCCCCCCCCTCCATGCTGTATACACCTGTATTATCTGATGTACAGTACACTGCCCCCCCTCCATGCTGTATACACCTGTATTATCTGCTGTACAGTACACTGCCCCCCCTCCATGCTGTATACACCTGTATTATCTGCTGTACAGTACACTGCCCCCCTCCATGCTGTATACACCTGTATTATCTGCTGTACAGTACACTGCCCCCCCCCCCCCTCCATGCTGTATACACCTGTATTATCTGCTGTACAGTACACTGCCCCCCCTCCATGCTGTATACACCTGTATTATCTGCTGTACAGTACACTGCCCCCCTCCATGCTGTATACACCTGTATTATCTGCTGTACAGTACACTGCCCCCCCTCTATGCTGTATACACCAGTATTATCTGCTGTACAGTACACTGCCCCCCTCCATGCTGTATACACCTGTATTATCTGCTGTACAGTACACTGCCCCTCCATGCTGTATACACCTGTATTATCTGCTGTACAGTACACTGCCCCCTCCCCTCCATGCTGTATACACCTGTATTATCTGCTGTACAGTACACTGCTCCTCCATGCTGTATACACCTGTATTATCTGCTGTACAGTACACTGCCCCCCCTCCATGCTGTATACACCTGTATTATCTGCTGTACAATACACTGCCCCCCCTCCATGCTGTATACACCTGTATTATCTGCTGTACAGTACACTGCCCCCTCCATGCTGTATACACCTGTATTATCTGCTGTACAGTACACTGCCCCCCCTCCATGCTGTATACACCTGTATTATCTGCTGTACAGTACACTGCCCCCCTCCATGCTGTATACACCTGTATTATCTGCTGTACAGTACACTGCCCCTCCTCCATGCTGTATACACCTGTATTATCTGCTGTACAGTACACTGCCCCCCCTCCATGCTGTATACACCTGTATTATCTGCTGTACAGTACACTGCCCCCTCCATGCTGTATACACCTGTATTATCTGCTGTACAGTACACTGCCCCCCCTCCATGCTGTATACACCTGTATTATCTGCTGTACAGTACACTGCTCCTCCATGCTGTATACACCTGTATTATCTGCTGTACAGTACACTGCCCCCCCCTCCATGCTGTATACACCTGTATTATCTGCTGTACAGTACACTGCCCCCCTCCATGCTGTATACACCTGTATTATCTGCTGTACAGTACACTGCTCCCCCCTCCATGCTGTATACACCTGTATTATCTGCTGTACAGTACACTGCTCCTCCATGCTGTATACACCTGTATTATCTGCTGTACAGTACACTGCCCCCCCCTCCATGCTGTATACACCTGTATTATCTGCTGTACAGTACACTGCCCCTCCTCCATGCTGTATACACCTGTATTATCTGCTGTACAGTACACTGCCCCCTCCATGCTGTATACACCTGTATTATCTGCTGTACAGTACACTGCCCCTCCTCCATGCTGTATACACCTGTATTATCTGCTGTACAGTATACTGCCCCCCTCCATGCTGTATACACCTGTATTATCTGCTGTACAGTACACTGCTCCCCTCCATGCTGTATACACCTGTATTATCTGCTGTACAGTACACTGCCCCCCCCCTCCATGCTGTATACACCTGTATATCTGCTGTACAGTACACTGCCCCCTCCCCCCTCCATGCTGTATACACCTGTATTATCTGCTGTACAGTACACTGCCCACTCCATGCTGTATACACCTGTATTATCTGCTGTACAGTATACTGCCCCTCCATGCTGTATACACCTGTATTATCTGCTGTACAGTACACTGCTCCCCTCTATGCTGTATACACCTGTATTATCTGCTGTACAGTACACTGCTCCTCCTCCATGCTGTATACACCTGTATTATCTGCTGTACAGTACACTGCCCCCCCTCCATGCTGTATACACCTGTATTATCTGCTGTACAGTACACTGCCCCCCCTCCATGCTGTATACACCTGTATTATCTGCTGTACAGTACACTGCTCCTCCATGCTGTATACACCTGTATTATCTGCTGTACAGTACACTGCTCCCCTCCATGCTGTATACACCTGTATTATCTGCTGTACAGTACACTGCCCCTCCATGCTGTATACACCTGTATTATCTGCTGTACAGTACACTGCCCCCCCATGCTGTATACACCTGTATTATCTGCTGTACAGTACACTGCCCCCTCCATGCTGTATACACCTGTATTATCTGCTGTACAGTACACTGCCCCCCCTCCATGCTGTATACACCTGTATTATCTGCTGTACAGTACACTGCTCCTCCATGCTGTATACACCTGTATTATCTGCTGTACAGTACACTGCCCCTCCATGCTGTATACACCTGTATTATCTGCTGTACAGTACACTGCTCCTCCTCCATGCTGTATACACCTGTACTATCTGCTGTACAGTACACTGCTCCTCCTCCATGCTGTATACACCTGTATTATCTGCTGTACAGTACACTGCCCCCCCTCCATGCTGTATACACCTGTATTATCTGCTGTACAGTACACTGCTCCTCCATGCTGTATACACCTGTATTATCTGCTGTACAGTACACTGCCCCCCCCCCTCCATGCTGTATACACCTGTATTATCTGCTGTACAGTACACTGCTCCTCCATGCTGTATACACCTGTATTATCTGCTGTACAGTACACTGCCCCCCCTCCATGCTGTATACACCTGTATTATCTGCTGTACAGTACACTGCCCCTCCATGCTGTATACACCTGTATTATCTGCTGTACAGTACACTGCTCCTCCTCCATGCTGTATACACCTGTACTATCTGCTGTACAGTACACTGCTCCTCCTCCATGCTGTATACACCTGTATTATCTGCTGTACAGTACACTGCCCCCCCTCCATGCTGTATACACCTGTATTATCTGCTGTACAGTACACTGCTCCCCTCCATGCTGTATACACCTGTATTATCTGCTGTACAGTACACTGCTCCTCCATGCTGTATACACCTGTATTATCTGCTGTACAGTACACTGCCCCTCCCTCCATGCTGTATACACCTGTATTATCTGCTGTACAGTACACTGCCCCCCCTCCATGCTGTATACACCTGTATTATCTGCTGTACAGTACACTGCCCCTCTCCATGCTGTATACACCTGTATATCTGCTGTACAGTACACTGCCCCCTCCTCCATGCTGTATACACCTGTATTATCTGCTGTACAGTACACTGCCCCCCTCCATGCTGTATACACCTGTATTATCTGCTGTACAGTACACTGCCCCCCCTCCATGCTGTATACACCTGTATTATCTGCTGTACAGTACACTGCCCCCCTCCATGCTGTATACACCTGTATTATCTGCTGTACAGTACACTGCCCCCCTCCATGCTGTATACACCTGTATTATCTGCTGTACAGTACACTGCCCCCCCTCCATGCTGTATACACCTGTATTATCTGCTGTACAGTACACTGCCCCCCCTCCATGCTGTATACACCTGTATTATCTGCTGTACATTACACTGCCCCCTCCATGCTGTATACACCTGTATTATCTGCTGTACAGTACACTGCTCCTCCATGCTGTATACACCTGTATTATCTTCTGTACAGTACACTGCCCCCCCCATGCTGTATACACCTGTATTATCTGCTGTACAGTACACTGCTCCTCCATGCTGTATACACCTGTATTATCTGCTGTACAGTACACTGCCCCCCTCCATGCTGTATACACCTGTATTATCTGCTATACAGTACACTGCCCCCTCCATGCTGTATACACCTGTATTATCTGCTGTATAGTACACTGCCCCCCCCCTCCATGCTGTATACACCTGTATTATCTGCTATACAGTACACTGCCCCCTCCATGCTGTATACACCAGTATTATCTGCTGTATAGTACACTGCCCCCCCCTCCATGCTGTATACACCTGTATTATCTGCTATACAGTACACTGCCCCCTCCATGCTGTATACACCTGTATTATCTGCTGTACAGTACACTGCCCCCCTCCATGCTGTATACACCTGTATTATCTGCTGTACAGTACACTGCCCCCTCCTCCATGCTGTATACACCTGTATTATCTGGTGTACACTACACTGCCCCCCTCCATGCTGTATACACCTGTATTATCTGCTGTACAGTACACTGCTCCTCCATGCTGTATACACCTGTATTATCTGCTGTATAGTACACTGCCCCCCCCTCCATGCTGTATACACCTGTATTATCTGCTATACAGTACACTGCCCCCTCCATGCTGTATACACCTGTATTATCTGCTGTACAGTACACTGCCCCCCTCCATGCTGTATACACCTGTATTATCTGCTGTACAGTACACTGCCCCCTCCTCCATGCTGTATACACCTGTATTATCTGGTGTACACTACACTGCCCCCCTCCATGCTGTATACACCTGTATTATCTGCTGTACAGTACACTGCTCCCCCCATGCTGTATACACCTGTATTATCTGCTGTACAGTACACTGCCCCCTCCATGCTGTATACACCTGTATTATCTGCTGTACAGTACACTGCCCCCCCTCCATGCTGTATACACCTGTATTATCTGCTGTACAGTACACTGCCCCCCCTCCATGCTGTATACACCTGTATTATCTGCTGTACAGTACACTGCCCCCCCTCCATGCTGTATACACCTGTATTATCTGCTGTACAGTACACTGCCCCCCCTCCATGCTGTATACACCTGTATTATCTGCTGTACAGTACACTGCCCCCCTCCATGCTGTATACACCTGTATTATCTGCTGTACAGTACACTGCCCCCCTCCATGCTGTATACACCTGTATTATCTGCTGTACAGTACACTGCCCCTCCATGCTGTATACACCTGTATTATCTGCTGTACAGTACACTGCTCCCCTCCATGCTGTATACACCTGTATTATCTGCTGTACAGTACACTGCTCCTCCTCCATGCTGTATACACCTGTATTATCTGCTGTACAGTACACTGCTCCCCCCTCCATGCTGTATACACCTGTATTATCTGCTGTACAGTACACTGCCCCCCTCCATGCTGTATACACCTGTATTATCTGCTGTACAGTACACTGCCCCCCTCCATGCTGTATACACCTGTATTATCTGCTGTATAGTACACTGCCCCCCCTCCATGCTGTATACACCTGTATTATCTGCTGTACAGTACACTGCCCCCTCTCCATGCTGTATACACCTGTATTATCTGCTGTACAGTACACTGCCCCCTCCATGCTGTATACACCTGTATTATCTGCTGTACAGTACACTGCCCCCTCCATGCTGTATACACCTGTATTATCTGCTGTACAGTACACTGCTCCTCCTCCATGCTGTATACACCTGTATTATCTGCTGTACAGTACACTGCCCCTCCATGCTGTATACACCTGTATTATCTGCTGTACAGTACACTGCCCCCCTCCATGCTGTATACACCTGTATTATCTGCTGTACAGTACACTGCCCCCCCTCCATGCTGTATACACCTGTATTATCTGCTGTACAGTACACTGCTCCTCCTCCATGCTGTATACACCTGTATTATCTGCTGTACAGTACACTGCTCCCCCCTCCATGCTGTATACACCTGTATTATCTGCTGTACAGTACACTGCCCCCCTCCATGCTGTATACACCTGTATTATCTGCTGTACAGTACACTGCCCCCCCCCCTCCATGCTGTATACACCTGTATTATCTGCTGTACAGTACACTGCCCCCTCCTCCATGCTGTATACACCTGTATTATCTGCTGTACAGTACACTGCCCCCTCCATGCTGTATACACCTGTATTATCTGCTGTACAGTACACTGCTCCTCCTCCATGCTGTATACACCTGTATTATCTGCTGTACAGTACACTGCCCCCCCCTCCATGCTGTATACACCTGTATTATCTGCTGTACAGTACACTGCTCCTCCTCCATGCTGTATACACCTGTATTATCTGCTGTACAGTACACTGCCCGTCCATGCTGTATACACCTGTATTATCTGCTGTACAGTACACTGCCCCCTCCATGCTGTATACACCTGTATTATCTGCTGTACAGTACACTGCCCCCCCTCCATGCTGTATACACCTGTATTATCTGCTGTACAGTACACTGCCCCCCCTCCATGCTGTATACACCTGTATTATCTGCTGTACAGTACACTGCCCCTCCTCCATGCTGTATACACCTGCATTATCTGCTGTACAGTACACTGCCCCCCCTCCATGCTGCATACACCTGTATTACCTGCTGTACAGTACACTGCCCCCCCTCCATGCTGTATACACCTGTATTATCTGCTGTACAGTACACTGCCCCCTCCATGCTGTATACACCTGTATTATCTGCTGTACAGTACACTGCTCCTCCTCCATGCTGTATACACCTGTATTATCTGCTGTACAGTACACTGCCCCCCCCTCCATGCTGTATACACCTGTATTATCTGCTGTACAGTACACTGCTCCTCCTCCATGCTGTATACACCTGTATTATCTGCTGTACAGTACACTGCCCGTCCATGCTGTATACACCTGTATTATCTGCTGTACAGTACACTGCCCCCTCCATGCTATATACACCTGTATTATCTGCTGTACAGTACACTGCCCCCCCTCCATGCTGTATACACCTGTATTATCTGCTGTACAGTACACTGCCCCCCCTCCATGCTGTATACACCTGTATTATCTGCTGTACAGTACACTGCTCCTCCATGCTGTATACACCTGTATTATCTGCTGTACAGTACACTGCTCCATGCTGTATACACCTGTATTATCTGCTGTACAGTACACTGCCCCCCCTCCATGCTGTATACACCTGCATTATCTGCTGTACAGTACACTGCCCCCCCTCCATGCTGCATACACCTGTATTACCTGCTGTACAGTACACTGCCCCCCCTCCATGCTGTATACACCTGTATTATCTGCTGTACAGTACACTGCCCCCCTCCATGCTGTATACACCTGTATTATCTGCTGTACAGTACACTGCTCCATGCTGTATACACCTGTATTATCTGCTGTACAGTACACTGCCCCTCCTCCATGCTGTATACACCTGTATTATCTGCTGTACAGTACACTGCTCCTCCCTCCATGCTGTATACACCTGTATTATCTGCTGTACAGTACACTGCTCCTCCATGCTGTATACACCTGTATTATCTGCCGTACAGTACACTGCCCCTCCTCCATGCTGTATACACCTGTATTATCTGCTGTACAGTACACTGCCCCCCCCCTCCATGCTGTATACACCTGTATTATCTGCTGTACAGTACACTGCCCCTCCTCCATGCTGTACACACCTGTATTATCTGCTGTACAGTACACTGCCCTCCTCCATGCTGTATACACCTGTATTATCTGCTGTACAGTACACTGCTCCTCCATGCTGTATACACCTGTATTATCTGCCGTACAGTACACTGCCCCTCCTCCATGCTGTATACACCTGTATTATCTGCTGTACAGTACACTGCCCCCCCCCCTCCATGCTGTATACACCTGTATTATCTGCTGTACAGTACACTGCCCCTCCTCCATGCTGTACACACCTGTATTATCTGCTGTACAGTACACTGCCCTCCTCCATGCTGTATACACCTGTATTATCTGCTGTACAGTACACTGCTCCTCCATGCTGTATACACCTGTATTATCTGCTGTACAGTACACTGCCCCCTCCATGCTGTATACACCTGTATTATCTGCTGTACAGTACACTGCTCCTCCATGCTGTATACACCTGTATTATCTGCTGTACAGTACACTGCCCCCCCCATGTTGTATACACCTGTATTATCTGCTGTACAGTACACTGCCCCCTCCATGCTGTATACACCTGTATTATCTGCTGTACAGTACACTGCCCCCCCTCCATGCTGTATACACCTGTATTATCTGCTGTACAGTACACTGCCCCCCCTCCATGCTGTATACACCTGTATTATCTGCTGTACAGTACACTGCCCCCCTCCATGCTGTATACACCTGTATTATCTGCTGTACAGTACACTGCCCCCCCCTCCATGCTGTATACACCTGTATTATCTGCTGTACAGTACACTGCTCCTCCTCCATGCTGTATACACCTGTATTATCTGCTGTACAGTACACTGCCCCCCCCTCCATGCTGTATACACCTGTATTATCTGCTGTACAGTACACTGCCCCCCTCCATGCTGTATACACCTGTATTATCTGCTGTACAGTACACTGCTCCTCCATGCTGTATACACCTGTATTATCTGCTGTACAGTACACTGCCCCTCCTCCATGCTGTATACACCTGTATTATCTGCTGTACAGTACACTGCTCCCCTCCATGCTGTATACACCTGTATTATCTGCTGTACAGTACACTGCCCCCCCTCCATGCTGTATACACCTGTATTATCTGCTGTACAGTATACTGCTCCTCCCCTCCATGCTGTATACACCTGTATTATCTGCTGTACAGTACACTGCCCCCTCCATGCTGTATACACCTGTATTATCTGCTGTACAGTACACTGCCCCTCCCCTCCATGCTGTATACACCTGTATTATCTGCTGTACAGTACACTGCCCCCCTCCATGCTGTATACACCTGTATTATCTGCTGTACAGTACACTGCTCCTCCATGCTGTATACACCTGTATTATCTGCTGTACAGTACACTGCCCCCCCTCCATGCTGTATACACCTGTATTATCTGCTGTACAGTACACTGCCCCCCCTCCATGCTGTATACACCTGTATTATCTGCTGTACAGTACACTGCTCCCTCCATGCTGTATACACCTGTATTATCTGCTGTACAGTACACTGCCCCCCCTCCATGCTGTATACACCTGTATTATCTGCTGTACAGTACACTGCCCCCCCTCCATGCTGTATACACCTGTATTATCTGCTGTACAGTACACTGCTCCCTCCATGCTGTATACACCTGTATTATCTGCTGTACAGTACACTGCCCCCTCCTCCATGCTGTATACACCTGTATTATCTGCTGTACAGTACACTGCCCCCCCTCCATGCTGTATACACCTGTATTATCTGCTGTACAGTACACTGCCCCCCTCCATGCTGTATACACCTGTATTATCTGCTGTACAATACACTGCCCCCCCTCCATGCTGTATACACCTGTATTATCTGCTGTACAATACACTGCCCCTCCATGCTGTATACACCTGTATATGCTGATGATTCGGCTCTATGTGTTAATGTGTTTTGCTGCATCATATAGGAATTAATTCCAGTTTCGTTCTCACCCGATCACTTCCCCTCCCCCGTCTTCATCATTTGGCGTCTGGATCCCGGCGGGTTTCTCCAATAATTATGCAGCTGATACGATTCATGTTTGTGTTAGAGGTGAAAGCAGCAAATGCTCCTCCAGAACCAATGGAGACGTCTCTGGCCCTGAGGAAAGCGGAGGAGAACGGACCTGGTGCACGGACATTAACCCATCACACCCCATATCACACACCCCATCACACCCTTCCAGGATCCCCTACCCTCAGGACTCCTATCACCTCCAGTCTGACATCTAGTGGCCGGGGTGCAGAATGCAGGGATCTCTCCATGTCGTACAATCATCCTGCAGCAGATAGAGGGGGCGGAGACTATAATCAGGTAACAGGTGCTTCCAATCTGCTCCTCTGTACCGCCACCTGGTGAACATCAGATGTAACTACAAAAGTGGGGGATCCAGGGGTGTCATTACAACTCCGAGCAGGTACCACAGAGGACCGACTGCTACTCCGAGCAGGTGCCACAGAGGACCGACTACTACTCCGAGCAGCTGCTGCTGCCACCTAGTGATAGATGGATAACACTGCACACAGTTACATCTGCTGCTGCCACCTAGTGATAGATGGATAACACTGCACACAGTTACATCTGCTGCCACCTAGTGATAGATGGATAACACTGCACACAGTTACATCTGCTGCCACCTAGTGATAGATGGATAACACTGCACACAGTTACATCTGCTGCCACCTAGTGATAGATGGATAACACTGCACACAGTTACATCTGCTGCCACCTAGTGATAGATGGATAACACTGCACACAGTTACATCTGCTGCTGCTGCCACCTAGTGATAGATGGATAACACTGCACACAGTTACATCTGCTGCTGCTGCCACCTAGTGATAGATGGATAACACTGCACACAGTTACATCTGCTGCTGCCACCTAGTGATAGATGGATAACACTGCACACAGTTACATCTGCTGCTGCCACCTAGTGATAGATGGATAACACTGCACACAGTTACATCTGCTGCCACCTAGTGATAGATGGATAACACTGCACACAGTTACATCTGCTGCCACCTAGTGATAGATGGATAACACTGCACACAGTTACATCCGCTGCTGCCACCTAGTGATAGATGGATAACACTGCACACAGTTACATCTGCTGCCACCTAGTGATAGATGGATAACACTGCACACAGTTACATCTGCTGCTGCCACCTAGTGATAGATGGATAACACTGCACACAGTTACATCTGCTGCCACCTAGTGATAGATGGATAACACTGCGCACAGTTACATCTGCTGCCACCTAGTGATAGATGGATAACACTGCACACAGTTACATCTGCTGCCACCTAGTGATAGATGGATAACACTGCACACAGTTACATCTGCTGCCACCTAGTGATAGATGGATAACACTGCACACAGTTACATCCGCTGCTGCCACCTAGTGATAGATGGATAACACTGCACACAGTTACATCTGCTGCTGCCACCTAGTGATAGATGGATAACACTGCACACAGTTACATCTGCTGCCACCTAGTGATAGATGGATAACACTGCACACAGTTACATCTGCTGCTGCTGCCACCTAGTGATAGATGGATAACACTGCACACAGTTACATCTGCTGCTGCTGCCACCTAGTGATAGATGGATAACACTGCGCACAGTTACATCTGCTGCTGCTGCCACCTAGTGATAGATGGATAACACTGCACACAGTTACATCTGCTGCTGCCACCTAGTGATAGATGGATAACACTGCACACAGTTACATCTGCTGCCACCTAGTGATAGATGGATAACACTGCACACAGTTACATCTGCTGCTGCTGCCACCTAGTGATAGATGGATAACACTGCACACAGTTACATCTGCTGCCACCTAGTGATAGATGGATAACACTGCACACGGTTACATCTGCTGCCACCTAGTGATAGATGGATAACACTGCGCACAGTTACATCTGCTGCTGCCACCTAGTGATAGATGGATAACACTGCGCACAGTTACATCTGCTGCTGCTGCCACCTAGTGATATCCTATATATCAT
Source organism: Dendropsophus ebraccatus (assembly GCA_027789725.1). NCBI lineage: Eukaryota > Metazoa > Chordata > Amphibia > Anura > Hylidae > Dendropsophus > Dendropsophus ebraccatus. The sequence continues at coordinate 2,531,187 of JAQFWZ010000047.1, read as the reverse complement.
TATATCATATATAGGATTGATATGTGTTTGTATTATTTGGCCAATGGAATGTTTCCTGGCATAGATTATTCGGGTTCTGGACATTTTTCCTTTGTGATCATTGGGGACCAGTACAAACCGGCCGTACAGAAAACAGGTAAGAAGCTCCCACCTGTGTGCGGCACTGGCACCGGCGTCACCACAACCCACATCACTGACCGAGCTGTTTTAGGCCGCGTTCCTAAGCGTTTCTGTGCCTCCGTTTTGATCAGTTTTTCCGTTTCCTTCAATAATAAAAAAAATGGAACAAAATGCATCAGTTTCTTTTATCACACACATTAAGGCTATGTTCACACAAGGTGAGAGACCGGCCATTCCGTGACCCCGGCCCGGTCACGGAACGGCCGGTCTCTGCATGGATCATCCTGGCCGGTACTGCAGTACCGGCCGGATGATCTTTTGGCTGCAGGATTCTGATGCGGTCGCATCTACACGCGCCCGCATCAGAACCTTCCACAGCACACAATGAAGCAAGCGGGTGCAGCTGCTCGCTTCATTGTGTGAACTGACAGGGTTTCCTACGGCCGTAATTCATTGAAATGCGGCCGCAGAAAACTGACATGTCAGTTATTTATGACCCCGTACGGGATCCCGGCCGGAGCGTATGCAATGTGTATACGCTCCGGTCGGGATCCCACAGAAGATAACACTATGTCCACACCGCACAAAGTACGGCCATTGTTATCGATGGCAACAACGGCCATATTTTTACGTAGGGTGAACAAAGCCTTAAAGTTGTTGACCGCTTTTTTGTGTACACCTAAAAACAATGTGTTTTGATCTTTTGTTTTTTTCATCCTTTTTTTGCAACAGAAAAAAAGACTTTGAAAACTCAGTGTGACCCTGGCCTTAGGCATAAATTGTGGAATAAATTGTGTAAGATGTATCAGGGCTCTTGCATCTAATGATCATTTTTACACAACAACTGTAAAATTTTGCACAGCCCATGAAAAACCACCTCCTGCTCAAAAACATTGTACAGATGATGCAGTGATGGGACAGCGCCACCTACTGTCAGTACAATGTAAGCTGATGGGACAGCGCCACCTACTGTCAGTATAATGTAAGCTGATGGGACAGCGCCACCTACTGTCAGTACAATGTAAGCTGATGGGACAGCGCCACCTACTGTCAGTACAATGTGGGGTGTAGTCTGGCCTAGGCTATGTTACACCCCGGGGTATAGTCTGGCCTAGGCTATGTTACACCCCGGGGTATTGTTTGGCCTGGGCTATGTTACACCCCGGGGTATACTCTGGCCTAGGCTATGTTACACCCCGGGGTATACTCTGGCCTGGGCTATGTTACACCCCGGGGTATAGTCTGGCCTAGGCTATGTTACACCCCGGGGTATACTCTGGCCTAGGCTATGTTACACCCCGGGGTATAGTCTGGCCTAGGCTATGTTACACCCCGGGGTATAGTCTGGCCTAGGCTATGTTACACCCTGGGGTATACTCTGGCCTAGGCTATGTTACACCCCGGGGTATAGTGTGGCCTAGGCTATGTTACACCCCGGGGTATACTCTGGCCTGGGCTATGTTACACCCCGGGGTATAGTTTGGCCTAGGCTATGTTACACCCCGGGGTATAGTCTGGCCTAGGCTATGTTACACCCTGGGGTATACTCTGGCCTAGGCTATGTTACACCCCGGGGTATACTCTGGCCTAGGCTATGTTACACCCCGGGGTATACTCTGGCCTGGGCTATGTTACACCCCGGGGTATAGTCTGGCCTAGGCTATGTTACACCCCGGGGTATACTCTGGCCTAGGCTATGTTACACCCCGGGGTATAGTCTGGCCTAGGCTATGTTACACCCCGGGGTATAGTCTGGCCTAGGCTATGTTACACCCTGGGGTATAGTCTGGCCTAGGCTATGTTACACCCCGGGGTATTGTTTGGCCTGGGCTATGTTACACCCCGGGGTATACTCTGGCCTAGGCTATGTTACACCCCGGGGTATACTCTGGCCTGGGCTATGTTACACCCCGGGGTATAGTCTGGCCTAGGCTATGTTACACCCCGGGGTATAGTTTGGCCTAGGCTATGTTACACTCCGGGGTATAGTCTGGCCTAGGCTATGTTACACCCCGGGGTATAGTTTGGCCTAGGCTATGTTACACTCCGGGGTATAGTTTGGCCTAGGCTATGTTACACTCCGGGGTATAGTTTGGCCTAGGCTATGTTACACTCCGGGGTATAGTCTGGCCTAGGCTATGTTACAGCCCGGGGTATAGTCTGGCCTAGGCTATGTTACACTCCGGGGTATAGTCTGGCCTAGGCTATGTTACACCCCGGGGTATAGTTTGGCCTAGGCTATGTTACACTCCGGGGTATAGTCTGGCCTAGGCTATGTTACACCCCGGGGTATAGTTTGGCCTAGGCTATGTTACACTCCGGGGTATAGTCTGGCCTAGGCTATGTTACACCCCGGGGTATAGTGTGGCCTAGGCTATGTTACACCCCGGGGTATAGTCTGGCCTAGGCTATGTTACACCCCGGGGTATAGTTTGGGCTAGGCTATGTTACACCCCGGGGTATACTCTGGCCTAGGCTATGTTACACCCCGGGGTATAGTTTGGCCTAGGCTATGTTACACTCCGGGGTATAGTTTGGCCTAGGCTATGTTACACTCCGGGGTATAGTCTGGCCTAGGCTATGTTACACCCCGGGGTATAGTCTGGCCTAGGCTATGTTACACCCCGGGGTATACTCTGGCCTAGGCTATGTTACACCCCGGGGTATAGTCTGGCCTAGGCTATGTTACACCCCGGGGTATAGTCTGGCCTAGGCTATGTTACACCCAGGGGTATAGTTTGGCCTAGGCTATGTTACACTCCGGGGTATAGTCTGGCCTAGGCTATGTTACACCCCGGGGTATAGTGTGGCCTAGGCTATGTTACACCCCGGGGTATAGTCTGGCCTAGGCTATGTTACACCCCGGGGTATAGTTTGGGCTAGGCTATGTTACACCCCGGGGTATACTCTGGCCTAGGCTATGTTACACCCCGGGGTATAGTTTGGCCTAGGCTATGTTACACTCCGGGGTATAGTCTGGCCTAGGCTATGTTACACCCCGGGGTATAGTTTGGCCTAGGCTATGTTACACCCCCGGGCAGTGGCGGATTATAATATGGGCGGCATGGGCGGCCGCCCGAGGCTCCGGGGGGGCCCATGCCGCCCACATTATTACTATGCATGAGGTTACACGGCAGCACATCACTTTCGGGGCCCAGTGGGCCCCTGAGTGATGTGCTGCTGTGGCGCGCTGTCCCTGTAGTTCGCAGCCCCCCCATAACTCCCCCCCCCCGTCGCGGCACTTAGCCTCACTTAGGACAGGAGAGCTGCACCAGGTGGGCGGGACGCAGCGCAGCCGTCAGAGGAAGCTGGTGATGCTGCAGGAAGTGAGCACCACCGCAGCCAGCAGTCTGGGGCCCTGTTTCCTCCCCCATCTGCTCTCCTCTGCTGTCGGTGCATGGGAGGAGGAGGGGGAGGGACGGAAGAACCCGGTGCCGGGACCAGGAGGAAGATGGAGGAGGGAGGCATGGAGCTGCTGTCTGCTGACAACCAGGAGCTTCTTCATAATAAGTAAGTGTGTGGTGTCTGTTACACTGGGTCAGGCTGTATACTGTGTGTGTGGTGTCTGTTACACTGGGTCAGGCTGTATACTGTGTGTGTGGTGTCTGTTACACTGGGTCAGGCTGTATATTGTGTGTGTGTGTGTGTGTGGTGTCTGTTACACTGGGTCAGGCTGTATACTGTGTGTGTGGTGTCTGTTACACTGGGTCAGGCTGTATACTGTGTGTGTGTGTGTGTGTGTGTGTGTGGTGTCTGTTACACTGGGTCAGGCTGTATACTGTGTGTGTGGTGTCTGTTACACTGGGTCAGGCTGTATATTGTGTGTGTGTGTGTGTGTGTGTGTGGTGTCTGTTACACTGGGTCAGGCTGTATATTGTGTGTGTGTGTGTGTGTGTTACACTGGGTCAGGCTGTATACTGTGTGTGTGTGTGTGTGTTACACTGGGTCAGGCTGTATACTGTGTGTGTGTGTGTGTGTGTGTGTGTGTGTTACACTGGGTCAGGCTGTATACTGTGTGTGTGGTGTCTGTTACACTGGGTCAGGCTGTATACTGTGTGTGTGGTGTCTGTTACACTGGGTCAGGCTGTATACTGTGTGTGTGTGTGTGTGTGTGTGTGTGTGTGTGTGTGCACACACGCGCCTGTCTCTGTGTATGAGAACTGTGGATGTAAACATGCAGTGTGGAAGTGTATGTGTATAAAGTGTGTTTCCGTGTGTAATGTGCTCAGTAAATGTACTATGTGTGTTTAAAGGATGTATGTACACATGTACAGTATGTGTATATGATGTATGCATATGTGTATGCATGTAGTGTGTGTGTATATGGTGTATGTATATGCATGTACAGTATGTGTGTAAATGATGTAACTGTATGCATGCACATTATGTATATGGTGTATGTATGCATGCACAGTATATGTGTATACAATGTATGTATATGGTGTATGCATGTACATTATATGTGTAGATGTAAGCCCCAGAGAAGAGCAGAAACATTGACAGGTTATCCCTAGAACTACAACCTCCATCATGCCCTGTTAACACTTCATGATGGGAGTTGTAGTTATGCAGTCTCTGTCTCTCCAGATTGCAGCACTACAATCTCCATCATGTCTACTGGCTGCTCATGATGGGAGTTGTAGTTTTGCAGTCTTCTGTCTCTCCAGGTTACGGCACTACAACCTCATCATGGCCTGCTGGCAGTTCATGATGGGAGTTGTTTTTCAGCTGGGGTCGGTTGTGTACGAAGTGGAAGGAGGGGGGGGGGCCAGGTAGGGGGGACAGCCAGGGGCCCAGGGTACATTTAATCCGCCACTGCCCCCGGGGTATAGTTTGGCCTAGGCTATGTTACACCCCGGGGTATACTCTGGCCTAGGCTATGTTACACCCCGGGGTATACTCTGGCCTAGGCTATGTTACACCCCGGGGTGTACTCTGGCCTAGGCTATGTTACACCCCGGAGTATAGTCTGGCCTAAGCTATGTTACACCCCGGAGTATAGTCTGGCCTAAGCTATGTTACACCCCGGGGTATAGTTTGGCCTAGGCTATGTTACACCCCGGGGTATAGTTTGGCCTAGGCTATGTTACACCCCGGGGTATAGTCTGGCCTAGGCTATGTTACACCCCAGGGTATATTCTGGCCTTGGCTATGTTACATCCCGGGGTATAGTCTGGCCTAGGCTATGTTACACCCCGGAGTATAGTCTGGCCTAGGCTATGTTACACCCTGGGGTATATTCTGGCCTTGGCTATGTTACATCCCGGGGTATAGTCTGGCCTAGGCTATGTTACACCCCGGGGTATAGTCTGGCCTAGGCTATGTTACACCCCGGGTATGGTGTGGATGGGGATTACTCTGGCCTGCTACACTTATAAATTTTATAAGCACCCCAAATTATATCTACATAAGAGAACAATGCAGCGCCCATCAATGAGTACTGGTGTGGTGTCCCACCATGGGTGTTGCTTATTGTTGCACCCTTCGCAAAAGTCTGTACTCAAAGTAAACTGTGGTAATGAAGCAGTACCTAAAGTTTTACCATAAGATGTCACTGTTATATGTAATTGTACTTATGTTTTGCACAGCTGCAGGTAACCAAAGGGTTATTTTAGTGCTAGAAAAACCTCTTCTTCCTCCTCCTCCTCCTCCTCCTCCTCCTCCTCCTCCTGAACCGCTTTTCACACAGCCACTGCTCAAACTGCGTTACGAAGCCCTCGGCAGTGACAGGTGTGCTATCGATTTTTGATTCCAATCTGATTTGTCGTTTTTAAGAAATTTCCGTTTAAAGACCCCGAATTTCCCATAGAAAATAATGGTCCATTGGAAATAATGGTTACACTCTAACCACTAACAGCTAATCACAGCACATATGCAAATAGCTGAAATATAGCAGCCAATAGAATTTCTAAGGTCTTGTCAGTCTTTGCCTCACAACGAGTGATGATCGAACAGTAGTGAAGTTCAACTTGAACTCGAGCCCCATTAAAGTCAACGGGAGATGTTCGCATTAATTTGACACCTATACAGGTGAGGGGAAGGTGGAATTACCATCCACATGAGGAAACTGGATACATGGAACAACTTAGGGAAGAAAATTTGGTTCCAAGAATGGCAGGAAAAAAATTAAGAGGGTAAAATACGTCATTTAGTGATGAGCGAATCGCACTAGACCGAAAGGTTTGCTTCTACTTAACGTTCATCATTAGTGCATCCAGGCATGCTACCCCTGCAAACAGCACCCACCGCTAACCATCATTGTGTGTGTGTGTTATTTGGTCAGACGCATCCGGCCCTCACTGCCCCGACACATCCGCCTCTCACTGCCCCGACACATCCGGCCCTCACTGCCCCGACACATCCGCCTCTCACTGCCCCGACACATCCGGCCCTCACTGCCCCGACACATCCGCCTCTCACTGCCCCGACACATCCGCCTCTCACTGCCCCGACACATCCGGCCCTCACTGCCCCGACACATCCGCCTCTCACTGCCCCGACACATCCGCCTCTCACTGCCCCCACACATCCGGCTCTCACTGCCCCCACACATCCGGCTCTCACTGCCCCGACACATCCGGCTCTCACTGCCCCGACACATCCGGCCCTCACTGCCCCGACACATCCGCCTCTCACTGCCCCGACACATCCGCCTCTCACTGCCCCGACACATCCGGCTCTCACTGCCCCCACACATCCGGCTCTCACTGACCCGACACATCAGCCTCTCACTGCCCCGACACATCGGCCTCTCACTGCCCCGACACATCCGGCTCTCACTGCCCCGACACATCCTGCTCTCACTGCCCCGACACATCCGCCTCTCACTGCCCCGACACATCCGGCCCTCACTGCCCCGACACATCCGCCTCTCACTGCCCCGACACATCCGCCTCTCACTGCCCCCACACATCCGGCTCTCACTGCCCCCACACATCCGGCTCTCACTGCCCCGACACATCCGGCTCTCACTGCCCCGACACATCCGCCTCTCACTGCCCCGACACATCCGGCTCTCACTGCCCCGACACATCCGGCTCTCACTGCCCCGACACATCCGCCTCTCACTGCCCCGACACATCCTGCTCTCACTGCCCCGACACATCCGCCTCTCACTGCCCCGACACATCCGCCTCTCACTGCCCCGACACATCCTGCTCTCACTGCCCCGACACATCCGGCTCTCACTGCCCCGACACATCCGCCTCTCACTGCCCCGACACATCCGGCCCTCACTGCCCCGACACATCCTGCTCTCACTGCCCCGACACATCCGCCTCTCACTGCCCCGACACATCCGCCTCTCACTGCCCCGACACATCCTGCTCTCACTGCCCCGACACATCCGGCTCTCACTGCCCCGACACATCCGCCTCTCACTGCCCCGACACATCCGGCCCTCACTGCCCCGACACATCCGGCTCTCACTCCCCCGACACATCCGCCTCTCACTGCCCCGACACATCCGGCTCTCACTGCCCCGACACATCCGGCCCTCACTGCCCCGACACATCGGCCTCTCACTGCCCCGACACATCCGCCTCTCACTACCCCGACACATCCGGCTCTCACTGAACCACCATTAATAAACCTGTGGATTTTTTTTTCATGCTGAAACCCTGGAGAATCTTTCTGGAAAGGTGAGCAGAGACTTCAGGAGGACGCAGCTAGAGGAACAATGGAGCAGCTGCCGCTCGCCAGGATCTCTATGGTCCTTATCTCTATAGGTTGTGTGGATTACTGACTGCAGATAAATTACAAATCATCTCTGATGTGACGCAGGATTTGTGTAATAGGAGGTAATAAAGTCCAGAGCACTGACGACATCCTACATAATCCATAGTGGTGACCGGAACGTACCGGTGGATAGTATCACCACAAAAACAATCAATGTGGAATGTAATACTACTGGAGACATAGTGACCAGACTTATCTCCCAAGGATCTACACAACAGGGTGTGGCCACCACTGGAGACATAGTGACCAGACGTATCCCCCAAGGATCTACACTACAGGACGTGGCCACCACTGGAGACGTAGTGACCAGACTTATCCCTGAAGAATCTACACTACAGGACATGGCCACCACTGGAGACACAGCAACCAGACTTATCCCCCAAGGATCTACACTACAGGACATGGCCACCACTGGAGACACAGCAACCAGACTTATCCCCCAAGGATCTACACTACAGGACATGGCCACCACTGGAGACACAGCAACCAGACTTATCCCCCAAGGATCTACACTACAGGACATGGCCACCACTGGAGACATAGTGACCAGACTTATCCCCCAAGGATCTACACTACAGGGTGTGGCCACCACTGGAGACATAGTGACTAGACTTATCCCCCAAGGATCTACACTACAGGACATGGCCACCACTGGAGACATAGTGACCAGACTTATCCCCCAAGGATCTACACTACAGGACGTGGCCACCACTGGAGACGTAGTGACCAGACTTATCCCCCAAGGATCTACACTACAGGGTGTGGCCACCACTGGAGACATAGTGACCAGACTTATCCCTGAAGAATCTACACTACAGGACGTGGCCACCACTGGAGACATAGTGACCAGACTTATCCCTGAAGAATCTACACTACAGGACGTGGCCACCACTGGAGACATAGTGACCAGACTTATCCCTGAAGAATCTACACTACAGGACATGGCCACCACTGGAGACACAGCAACCAGACTTATCCCCCAAGGATCTACACTACAGGACATGGCCACCACTGGAGGCATAGTGACCCGACTTATGAAGGATCTGCGATGCGTGGACCTAAGGGGGAGAGGTTCCGTTTGGTCTCCTTGCCGGGTCAGCTAGTATGGCGGTGTGGTTGCTGAGTGGGTCTAGGGTCCCTTGGGCACTTGTAATGGCCGCCTGGAGTGGTTTAGGACCCACCCCAGACAGTTTTGACCCGCAGCAGCACAGAAAGAGATATTATCCCAAGTGTACAGGTGTGTGCGGGTGCGTAAGGATAGGCCAGAGTGCAATTACTTGGAAGGATTTAGTGCAACACAATAAAGTATGTTGGTATGAATACAGTTCAGTGCCATCTTGTGAGTCACTTAGGTGCTTGTAGTTGAGGTAGAGACCAGGAGGGAGATCTATCAAACTGGTTTAAAGTAGAAATGTCTCAGTCGCCCCCGGAAACCAATCAGATTCAACCTTATATTTTTCTTTTTTTCTTTTTTTGTATTCAAAGCGACTTTTATTGTCAGAAAATAGGGTACAACAGTGCACAGGGATAACAAAGCATTTGAACACAAGTAAGGTAAAGCAAAGCACAAACCATAAACGAAATTGCCAGGAAAACAGGAGGCAGCATAAGTAAATCACATGAGACCTAGTCCAGTAATGCCGGGTATCACTTCAGTGACACTCGAGGCGCTTCGCAGCAATGGTAAAGGATCAAAATATGGGTCTCTTAAAATAATATCTGGCCAAACCAAAATAAAAGGTAAAAGGGTCCAGCTAGGACCTAGAAACACAAGAACGTAACTCGTGACACACACTAACAAGGGAAGGTTGCCAGGGCGGGCAAAGAGGAGAGAGGTTAGGATAGGAGGAGAAAGGGAGAGGAGGGGAGAGAGAAGGGGTTAAGGGTTATCCGAGAAGGCTGAAAGGTACTCAGGCGAATCGACAAACTCCAGCCAACGACACCACACTTTATAGTGACGATCAGCAGTGTCCTTCGTGTCTAATACCAATTCCTCCATACGGCAGAGATAGAGGATCTCCCCAAACCACTTTGTGACACTAGGGACCCTGTCAGTTTTCCACAAGCGCGAAAACACAGATCTGGCAGCCTGTAGGAGAAATCTCAGAAGCCCTGTGTACAGGGGCTTCACCCTGCCCGGGATTATGGACAGGAGGAGGGGGGCCGGATCATTGTCGAGCTGGATCCCTGTGAGAGAGTGGATGAGTTTTATGACTTTCAGCCAGAATGGTTGGAGCAGCCTGCACCCCCCACCAAATATGCACCATGGTGCCCCTCGCCTCCCCACATCTCCAGCAGAGATCAGGGACTGTCGGATACAATTTCTGCAAGAGAGCCGGTACGCGGTACCACCTCGGCAAAATCTTAAAGTTGGTCTCCTGGGCCCGGCTGGAGACGGAGAACTTGTGGCAAAGCGTAAAGGATTTGCTCCAGTCAGCGGCCTCGAACGTGCGTCCAATCTCCCTCTCCCAGCCTCTGGTGTACGAGGGAAGACCCTCAGAGCTGTCGTTCAAAAGTAGGTTGTAGATTAAGGAGACCGCGTTGGAATGGGGGGTCGTAGAGTTACAGAGCTCCTCGAAGGGGGTCAGGGCACGAGCTGGGCAAAGGCGTTGCAGGTTGGAGGAGAGGAAATGTTGGAGTTGACGGTACTGTATCATGTGTAGTGGCGTGCGGGCCAGGTCAGGGACCAGGTCTGTATAGGGGAGTAATCTGCCATTGTTGGTGACATGACATATGCGCAGGGCAGGGAATCTGTCTCGGCCCAGAAACAAGGAACATAGGGTTCCCGGTTCAAATTCAGGGTTGCCTAGTAAGGGGGTCAACGGGCCACCCGGGCGCACCAGTCTCGCTGAACGAGCCCGGCCAGAGTAGGTCCTCGCCAAGGACTGGGAGACCAGGGGCCAATGCCGAGTTCGATTAGGGCGCAGGGCGGCTTGCGGAAGCCAGGGGATTGTGGCGGGGTCCACCCTGAAGAGGGATCTCTCTAGCTGCACCCACTGCTTGGAAGAAGCATGATGTATGCAGTCGAGCACTCTCGCGGAGGTAGCCGCTAAGTGGTAGAGGAAGCAATCCGGCAGAGCCAGGCCCCCAGCCTGCTTGCGTCTCGCCAGGATGGACCGCGACACCCTAGGGGAGCCCCCCGACCACACAAAGCAACGAAATAGCTTGTGTAGTTGGAGGAAGAATTGTTTAGGAATGGATGTGGGTATCGTTTGGAAATAATATAGAAGACGGGGGAGAATCGTCATTTTAAGGGAGTTGATGCGCCCCAACCAGGAGATGTTACTCTTGTCCCATCTCTCCAGTTCTACCTTGATGGCCCGAAGGAGGGGAGGATAGTTAAGGGTGTAAATGAGGCCGGGTCTGATGGGATCTGGACCCCCAGATATTTGAAGGAAGTGGACTGCCATTTAAAGGGATAGTGACGCTGGAGGGACCGGGTCAGAGGATGGGGCAGGGTGACCCCAAGGGCCACGCTTTTGGAGAAATTAATCTTATAATTACTAAATAGGGAGAAGTCCGTCAGGTCAGACATGACGGCCGAGAGAGAGGAAGCAGGGTCGGAGATGAACAGCAGCAAGTCGTCCGCAAAAGCGGAACATTTATGTTGCGTCTGTGTGGGGGTATGGAAGCCAGTAAAGTGGGGGTTATTTCTCAGTGCTATGAGGAGGTGCTCCATACAGAGAACATATAAGAGAGGGGACAGGGGGCAGCCCTGTCTTGTGCCATTTCTGATCGGGAAGGGCTGGGATAAGGTTCCGTTGATTTTGAGTTGGGCTTGGGGGCTACCATAGAGGGCAAGAATCCTCCCCAGCATAGTGGGGCCCATTCCTATCTGGGCAAGCGTCCCCTCCAGGAATCCCCAGTCCACCCGGTCGAAGGCCTTCTCCGCATCTAAAGATAGCATCATGAGGGGAGTGCGATGCCTCCTGGCCTGGGCAAGGATCGAAAACGCCCGGAGGGTGTTATCGCGTGCCTCTCTTGACAAAACAAACCCCACCTGGTCCGGGTGGACTAGTGAACCCAGGAGGACCGCCAACCTCTGCGCGATCAGCTTGGCAAAGACCTTTGCATCTAAGTTAATGAGAGATATGGGCCTATAGCTTGAGCATTAAAGAGGGTGCCTGCCCTCCTTAGGTAGTACTATAATGTGGGCTAATAAGGCAGCTGGAGGGAAGGAGGAGGTGGGAGAGTTAAAGGCCTCCAAGAGAAGAGGGGATAGTTCAGGTTGGAGCAACTTAAAGAAACGTGCTGAATAGCCGTCGGGGCCTGGGCTTTTACCGTTGGGCATGGAATATATGGCAGTCTGAAGCTCCTCCGCAGTGAAGGGGTCCTCCAGCGAGGCCGCATCATCAGCCGATAGGGAGGGTAGGGCCGTGTCGGAGAGGTATTGGTGTAGCGTGCGAGTAGGCGATTGGGACGCGGTCCCAGGGGGGGGCAAGCTATACAGGGACTGGTAGTAGGAGCGGAAAGCTTCCAATATGTCGCTGGTTAAATGGCTGGTGGCGTTGGAGGAGTTTTTGATAGATGCTATGAATGTGGAGGACCTGCCGTCTCGCAGAATTTTTGCAAGAGCCCGGCCAGGTTTGTTTCCCCATTCATAAAGCGATCTGCCAAATGTTAAGGTTAAATTTATATGTTGACCTCTCTCTATGGAGAGAAGCCAAAAACCCAGGTAAAGGATGGTTTTTTAATTATATCTAGAGGTGGAACCTGCAGTGTTCCCACTCGTTACTTATACATCACAGACACAGATAAGACAATGTATCATGATTATAAGCCTGGAGAAAATGGCCCAAGTTTTATTATGGTCATCACATTTTATAGACAGATAAAATATAGGGTGGTAACAAATGCTAATAAGACATAGATGAGGCGGTGCTAGTGATTTAGATATTCAGTCATGCGCAATGGCATCTATATTAGTATTCATTATTATTATTCAAAAAGGTTAGAACAATACATTCTGTGCAAAGATACTTTCACATTATTCCCACTGTAACAGACAGGCAACTTTCCTCTGAGAACGGCCTTGGACGCTGATAAACATGTCTCTGAGGGAAATAGTTCTTGAGACAAAACATTCTTTCTAGTGTCATATCAGAAGTTTTCCAAGGTAAGAAATGGTCCAACTATAAGTTAACCCTATCAGGGACTCTCTAATGTGCTGGAGCTTCTGAGCAAGAGGCCTATATATATGTGTAGTCATATAGGTACGGTGCAGGTAGGTAAAATCGCATATCCTGGCCTTATCACACATAGCTGCTGGTATAGTTTATATTTTTTATCTAAAAGAGCATTTATCTCGTGGCGGGTCTGGAGAAGTTCCCAGAACGTCGCTTCCAACAGGGAGCATTTATGAAGTGTCTCCAGATCTCCAAGTTTCTGGAGGAGGCGCCCCAGTTTGGCCACTGCAGCACGTTTTAGGCGAGCGCCATGTTTGATCAGCACTCCGCGAAGAACGCATTTGAGAGCCTCCCACTTAGTTTGGGGTGGGGTGTCATCTGAAGCGTGGTCCGCCCGAAAGTTGGAGATGGAGGTCTTCAGATCAGCCACACATACACTATCCTGAAGCAAGGATTCATTTAACCGCCATGTGAAGGCCGGTCTACGGAGCTGGGGGAGGGAGAGTACGCAATGCACCGGTGCATGGTCCGACTGGAGTATGTGTCGTATGTCCGATGAGACTAGATATTGAAGATGGTGGTGTGATAGGAGTATGTAGTCAAGTCTACTATATACCTGGTGTGGATTGGAGTAGAAGGTGAAATCCCGGTCTTGTGGATGAGTGATACGCCAGACGTCGCATAGTTGGTGCAAGTGCAGCTGCCGACGCAGTCGGTTGAGCTTGCTGTTGGAAAGGAAGGAGTGCCCAGTGGAGGTGTCCTGGAGAGGCTGGAGCGGGAGATTGAGGTCGCCAACTAACAGGAGCATACCCTCCGCAAAGGCGGAGAGGTCGTCCAGCACCCTTAGGAGAAAAGAGACCTGGTTAGTATTTGGAGCATACAAATTAGCTATCGTAACCACTTGGCCCTCTAGGTTACACTTGACGAACAGGTATCTCGCCGAGTCATCCAAGAGGGTGTCCATTACCGTGCAAGGCAAGGATTTGTGGATAAAGATGGACACCCCCTTGGATCGACTCTCCGGGTTGGCGCTGTGGTAGCCGACTGGAAAGTACCTGTTCCTCAATACGGGGACATGCCCCACCTTAAAGTGTGTTTCCTGAAGACACAGTATACGAGTTTTTTGCTTATGAAAAGAATAGAGGACCTGTGCCCTCTTCTCGGGCGTGTTAAACCCTTGTACATTAAAAGAGGATATTTTGAACTCAGCCATAAGTACCACTCAGGAAGGACAGGAAGGGGGAAAACAGGGGGGTAGGAGAGAGGGGGGAAGGGAGGGTGAGAGAGAGGGGATTAGGGGAGAGCCCGCCCCGGCAGACAAACAACGATACTGAACTACTATCAGAGGAGTGTAACTGTAACAAACACTAAAGACAAACACAAACAGGGTAAGCAACAGAACGTTAAGTTGCTAGGGTGCTAAGATATACAGCACAAGTTGCTGATTCAACGACGCGAAAAAATACACGCAGGTACCTATTGGGGGGGGGTATATATATGGCACTACCGGGGGACAAAAAGAAAAAATGAAGCTAGAGGAGGCAGTATTCCTGCTCTGTGGGTCTAGGAACTAATATAACAAGGGGGGATGATGGAGAAAAAACAGGGAGGGGGCTGTAAACGAGACCAACATGGATATCAGACCCAGCCGCAGCGGCTGCTCGGTCTCAGGACCAGACATAGGAAGCGAGACCATATGGTCTCTGGTCACAGTTCCGGCAATTGGGAAGCGTCCCTCCTGGGACGTCTGGGTTGTCGTTGCGGTCGTGGCGAGGGCCCCCTGGTTCTGGATGAGCCACCTGTAGAGGCGGAGGCAATGCCCGGGCGCCCTGGCTGTGCATAGGGGTCTTTGAGGAAGGCAGTCCATTCCGACAGATCCGGGGTCGGCAAGTTGAGGGCCCGGAGAAAGTCTGGGAGATCCGCAGGAGAGCGCAGTGTTGTCGTTCTGGTTCCATCTCTGACGATCAGGGCAAACAGATACCCCCATCTGTATGGTATGTTTCTATTCTGCAGTAAGGAGAGTAGTGGTTTTAGGGTAGCTCTTTGACGCAGGGTTCTGAGAGAAAGATCAGGAAACAGTTGAAGCTGCGCCCCATCGAAGTCAATGACCCTTTGAAGCCGAGCCTGCTTCATTATCTCTTCTTTGATAGCAAAGCGGTGTATCCTGCAGATTACGTCTCTGGGGAACCGGGGATCAGTGCTGGGGGCCCGCAGAGCCCTATGAGACCTATCTATTTCCAGCGGAGCGTCCACGGGTTTGTGAAGTAGGGTATTGAAAATGCCCGTGAGGGTTGGCATCAGGTCTTGAGGATGTGTGGCTTCCGGCAAACTTCGCAGCCGGATGTTATTGCGGCAGTTTCTATTCTCCAAGTCATCTAGGTGTTCCGCCAACTGGTGATGAGTAGTGCTATGAATTGCGGACGTAGCCTGAAGATCTTGGATAGTAGACAGGACCGAAGTTTTAAAGGATTCCAAGTCCTCCAGCCTGGTCTGAAGGTTCTGAAGATCGGCACGTACCATGGTAAGATCCCTGCGCTATGCCCTTTTCAGATTGGATGCTAGGGAGTCCATGTCCGATTTAGTGGGCAACAAGGCAAGCAGGGCCTTCAATTCAGGGTGTCCATGCAGTATGGTGATGGCTTCTGCAGGATGCGGCAGCTCAGATGTCAGTAGCCCCACAGTGGGGGAGGGGGACCGCATGGCCGCCTGAGTATGTGTGGCACGAGAGGAGTGCCCCTCATCTCTGTCCTCCTCCCCATGCTCATCAAATGTGAGGCCCCTGCAGGTGGATAAGGGCCTGTGGGCTGAGGTGACCGAGGGGCGTTTGGGCGGGGGGCTGCTGTCCCAGTTCTGCATTGGGGCCGGGTGGAGGCTAGAGGCCACACTATCCTGTGTGTCCTCGTCATGGCTACTCTGTGAGCCAAATATGGAGGGCAGGCCTGGGGTGGATTGCAAGGCCCAAGCAGGGTGCAGTCCCGCATCAGACAGGGGCTGCTGAGCGGCGCCGGTCCCTCCGGCGGGAGCCGGCCCCGTGGATGAAGCCTGCTGCCGTACCTGATGCTGGTGGCATTGCGCTCCGGGGTCGGGGAGAAATGCACCGGCAGCCGTCTGCGTCTCCCGCAGTGGTGCTGAGAGCTAAAGAGGGTGAGAGGCCGCCGCCATCACATGGTCGAGCGCCATGTTGGAATCCGCCCCTGTCTGTTCAGGTCGCATCGCAGGGCTGCGGAGGAGATCCAGCGGCTGGAGCAACGGGGCCGAGGTAAGTGGAGCCTGGCTGGGGTGTATAGAAGCCAGCGGCGTTACCGGGAGGGCTGCCGTAGGCTGGGTGACGGCCAGCGGTCCGTGCGGTCCGGCGCCATCTTGGAGACTTGCATGGCCGGCATCGCGGCCGCGGTCGGGTCTGGGTGCTGCTGGAAGAACGCCGAAATCGGCTGCACGGTGGCCGGGTGGTCTGCAGGCACTTGTGTAACCCGCCTGGGTCTCGTTTTCCCCATCAGAGCAGGTCTTTAACCCCCTTTTAGAGCAGTGGACTGCCGGAGCTCCTGTGCCTAGCTGCTGCTCGCCAGCGTGCCAAACCACGCCCCGTTCCAACCTTATATTTTTCAAAGAATCTGTGAGGAATGAAAAGTGGAATCTGATTGGTTGCCGGGGGCGACTGAGACATTTCTACTTTATACCAGTTTGATAAATCTCCCCCCAGGTGCTTTTGAGAAGAGAGAGGAGAGGGGTAGGGTAGGGGAGGGGGTGCCCGAGGGGAGGAGAGGAGAGGGGAGGGTAGGGGGTGCCCAAGGGGAGGAGAGGAGAGGGGAGGGTAGGGGGTGCCCGAGGGGAGGAGAGGAGAGGGTAGGGGAGGGTAGGGGGTGCCCAAGGGGAGGAGAGGAGAGGAGAGGGGAGGGTAGGGGGTGCCCGAGGGGAGGAGAGGGTAGGGGAGGGTAGGGGGTGCCCAAGGAGAGGAGAGGGGAGGGTAGGGGGTGCCCAAGGGGAGGAGAGGAGAGGGGAGGGGAGGGTAGGGGGTGCCCAAGGGGAGGAGAGGAGAGGGGAGGGTAGGGGGTGCCCGAGGGGAGGAGAGGAGAGGGTAGGGGAGGGTAGGGGGTGCCCAAGGGGAGGAGAGGAGAGGGGAGGGTAGGGGGTGCCCGAGGGGAGGAGAGGAGAGGGGAGGGGAGGGTAGGGGGTGCCCGAGGGGAGGAGAGGAGAGGGGAGGGGAGGGTAGGGGGTGCCCGAGGAGAGGAGAGGAGAGGGGAGGGGAGGGTAGGGGGTGCCCGAGGAGAGGAGAGGGGAGGGGAGGGGAGGGTAGGGGGTGCCCGAGGAGAGGAGAGGGGAGGGGAGGGGAGGGTAGGGGGTGCCCGAGGGGAGGGGAGGAGAGGGGAGGGGAGGAGAGGGGAGGGGAGGGGAGGGGTGCCCGAGGAGAGGAGAGGGGAGGAGAGGGGAGGGTAGGGGGTGCCCAAGGGGAGGAGAGGGTAGGGAAGGGTAGGGGAGGGGGTGCCCGAGGGGAGGAGAGGAGAGGGGAGGAGAGGGTAGGGTAGGGGGTGCCCGAGGGGCCTTTTCCAATGTAGAAGTGTACTCTGCCTGGAAAGAACGAACGAGAGAGAGAGAGAGAGAGACCAGAGACAGAGAGAGAGAGAATGTCCATAGTGCAATAAACTTTGTGATATCAACTGGGACTAGTCATCAGAAGTCTCTTAAAGCAACATATATACAGGAGGCCAAACTCCATTAGCACGGCCGGTTTTAGACAAACTGTGGCCCTGGGCAAAGCTAAAGTGGGGCCCCAAAAATACATATGTACATCCAGCAGGTATGGTGCATAGTGTGCAGCAGCATATCCCCAGGCTCAAGATTTTATGCAAAAGATTGCACATGTTTAATGACGTTTGCCTGCCTTATGCAATTTTCACTCGAAAGGCGAAAGAAAAAACTAAATTTGCTCATTTCTGTGCAATTAAGTGAGTGCAGGCAACTTATTAGGACAATGACCCATTACTCCCCCCCCCCCCACACACGTATATATGGATAGACTGACAAATGGGAGATAGATAGATAGATAGATAGATAGATAGATAGATAGATAGATAGATAGATAGATAGATAGATAGATAGATAGGAGATAGATAGATAGATAGGAGATAGATAGGAGATAGATAGGAGAGATATAGATAGATAGGAGATAGATAGGAGATAGATAGGAGAGATATAGATAGATAGGAGATAGATAGGAGATAGATAGATAGGAGATAGATAGATAGATAGATAGGAGATAGGAGATAGATAGATAGATAGATAGATAGATAGATAGATAGATAGATAGATAGATAGATAGGAGATAGATAGGAGATAGATAGATAGGAGATAGATAGATAGGAGATAGATAGGAGATAGATAGATAGATAGATAGATAGATAGGAGATAGATAGATAGATAGATAGATAGATAGATAGATAGATAGGAGATAGATAGGAGATAGATAGATAGATAGATGGATAGATAGATAGATAGATAGATAGATAGGAGATAGATAGGAGATAGATAGATAGGAGATAGATAGATAGATAGATAGATAGATAGGAGATAGATAGATAGATAGATAGATAGATAGATAGATAGGAGATAGATAGATAGATAGATAGATAGATAGATAGGAGATAGATAGATAGATAGATAGATAGATAGATAGATAGATAGGAGATAGATAGATAGATAGATAGATAGGAGATAGATAGATGATAGATAGGAGATAGATAGATAGATAGATAGATAGGAGATAGATAGATAGATAGATAGATGATAGATAGGAGATAGATAGATAGATAGATAGGAGATAGATAGATAGATAGATAGGAGATAGATAGATAGATAGATAGATAGATAGGAGATAGATAGATAGATAGATAGATGATAGATAGGAGATAGATAGATAGATAGATAGATAGATATAGATAGGAGATAGATAGATAGATAGATAGATAGATAGGAGATAGATAGATAGATAGATAGATGATAGATAGGAGATAGATAGATAGATAGATAGGAGATAGATAGATAGATAGATAGATAGATAGATAGATAGGAGATAGATAGATAGATAGATAGATGATAGATAGGAGATAGATAGATAGATAGATAGATAGATATAGATAGGAGATAGAAACATACCTAACCACACAAAAAGAGGCTGTTATCCCTGCCCAAACTGTGTAACCTGCAAACATTTGGTGAAGGGAAAACACTTCACACACCCTAACAGGCAAGAACAGTCCAAAATCAGACATTATCTGACATGTCAGTCTGATTGGATAATATATGTGATATGGTGTCCTTGTAACAAGATATATGTTGGCGAAACTACTTATGATTTGCGTACTAGATTTGGGAAACACAGGTATTCAGTGCGTAAATGTAAAATGGATTTACCATTATCCAAACACTGTACGGAGTCAAGACATTCTGAATAGCCATAGACAGAATACCTCCACTGAAATATGGGGGGACAGATTGAGCACTTTGAAAAAACGTGAATTATACTGGTATATCTATGTCATAAAAATCAAAGTCTGTCTGTCTGTCCTTCTGTCTGTCTGTCTGTCTGTCTGTCCTTCTGTCTGTCTGTCCGTCCTCTATAGACTTCCAAACGCCTGAACCGTTTGACCCCAAATTTGGCACACAGATACATTGGGTGCCCGGGAAGGTTATTGCGAAGGTCCCGTCCCCGCCAGATGTACAGGAGGGGAGGGGGAGGGGAAAGAGAGGCGCCCCATAGAGGTGAATGGGAAAATCTCCTCACTGCAAACACAGGTGATATAATTAGCTGCAGCAGACACGGCAGTTGGAGCCTTAGCAACCAATAGGATTACTGCTTTCATTTTCACAGGGAGCAATGGTTGCTAGGGAAGCTGCCTCACAACATCCACAGTAATAACTGGTAGGCCCCCTACTCCATCTATACAGTACATGTATACAGGACCCCCTACTCCAACTATACAGTACATGTATATACAGGACCCCCTACTCCATCTATACAGTACATGTATACAGGACCCCTACTCCATCTATACAGTACAGGTATACAGGACCCCCTACTCCATCCATACAGTACATGTATATACAGGACCCCCTACTCCATCTATACAGTACATGTATATACAGGACCCCCTACTCCATCTATACAGTACATGTATATACAGGGACCCCTACTCCATCTATACAGTACATGTATATACAGGACCCCCTACTCCATCTATACAGTACATGTATATACAGGACCCCCTACTCCATCTATACAGTACATGTATATACAGGACCCCCTACTCCATCTATACAGTACATGTATATACAGGGACCCCTACTCCATCTATACAGTACATGTATATACAGGACCCCCTACTCCATCTATACAGTACATGTATATACAGGACCCCCTACTCCATCTATACAGTACATGTATACAGGGCCCCCTACTCCATCTATACTGTACATGTATATACAGGACCCCCTACTCCATCTATACAGTACATGTATATACAGGACCCCCTACTCCATCTATACAGTACATGTATATACAGGACCCCCTACTCCAACTATACAGTACATGTATACAGGACCACCTACTCCATCTATACAGTACATGTATATACAGGACCCCCTACTCCAACTATACAGTACATGTATATACAGGACCCCCTACTCCATCTATACAGTACATGTATACAGGACCCCCTACTCCATCTATACAGTACATGTATACAGGACCCCCTACTCCATCTATACAGTACATGTATATACAGGACCACCTACTCCATCTATACAGTACATGTATATACAGGACCCCCTACTCCAACTATACAGTCAGGGGCTGGCTGGCAAGTTTTAGCCTGGGGGGCAAGCACACAGCACTGGCCCTTGAGTGACAGGCTAGCGGCCCATCTTTCAAGGACCACTCTGGCCCTTATCTACTATTATCCTCCCCAAATCGGTGCAGGGAAAGTAGATGCCACAGAATCATAGTATTGGGGTCAGTGTTCCCAGCCACGAACATCCCTTGTGATGTGAAGGCCAGCCCCAATACTCTAATCAAGATGTGTGAGTCCCATCGCGCACCTTCAACCCCGTATCAGAGCCATGTCTCACCTCTGGTTGAGATGTCTCAAGCCCCTGAGTACTTCTTTAAACCTAGTGCTTTCTCACATGCTATATAGTATGTAATGAGAGCTATACCAAGATATACATCTATTGGATTAAAGGGAACCCAGCTCCAGGTGTGCACCATTGTACCTTGGGGTTGCCTTTACACAGAGAGATTTATCTGACAGATTTTTGAAGCCAAAGTCAGGAACAGACCATAAACTCCATTCCTGACTTTGGCTTCAAAAATGAGTCAGATAATCTGTCTGTGTGAATGCACCCTAGGGCTGCGTTCACACTACGTATATTTCAGTCAGTATATGTATATTTCAGTCAGTATTGCAACCAAAACCAGGAGTGGATTAAAAACACAGAAAGGATCTGTTCACACAATGTTGTAATTGAGTGGATGGCCGCCATATAATGGTAAATATTTGCTGTTATTTTAGAACAACGGCCGTTATATTGAAATAATGGCCGTTATTTACTGTTATATGGCGGGCATCCACTCAATTTCAACATTGTGTGAACAGAGCCTTTCTGTGTTTTCAATCCACTCCTGGTTTTGGTTGCAATACTGACTGAAATATACGTAGTGTGAACGCAGCCTTAAAGTGTCACTGCCGTTAGAATTTTTTGGCAGAAATCAATAGTCCAGGCAATTTTAAGAAACTTTGTAATTGGGGTTTATTAGCCAAAAAATGAATTTTTATAATGAAAAAGCAGTTTGAAGCTCTCCCCCCTGTCTTCATTGTTCTCCTATGGAGAGAGAGATAAAAGACAACAAAACAGGGCAACAAAGAGTTAAATGTACTGCCACATCAGGGATCTCTCCTCTGATGTCACCACTGACCTCTCTGACCTCTGAATAGCTCCCCGCTGTGCAATCCGTTCTCTGCTGCCAGCTAATCTCACTCCTTCTCCCTCCCCCCTCCCCTCTTCATAGACCAGACAGGATCCTACTGATAAAAGAGATGAAAACAGTCGAGATTTCCTGATTCTGAGGAGTGGATAGCAGAAAGGAGAGGAGGGGGGACCTGGGAAAAGGCTTTTTACTTGCAGATAATAGCAGATTTGCCTAATAAACCCAATTACAAAGTTTCTTAAAATCGTCTGGACTATTGATTTCTGCAAAAAAATATATATATATATATTTAACGACAGTGACTCTTTAAGGTACCATGCTGTGTACCTGGTGACCTTGATATCAGTGCTGTAATCATTTAAATTGCCCTTCTGGTTCTCTTATCCTGTTACAACCATCAGCCCTAAGGGTGCCTTCACACCTACCGACTAGGTCCTGGCAGATCACTGTCATTACATACACGCAGTGGTCTGAACGACCGCTGCGTGTATGTAAACCTGCCGGCCGCTTAACCCCTTCTGATGCCGCCCGCCTCCCGCTCCAGCTCTGTGTACATTACCTGTCCTGTTACCTTACCCTCCCTCTGAGTATCCATATATTAGTTGGGCCACCTCTGTGCCCCAATAACCTAAAAAGCCCCTCTATGTGCATCCATATAGACATCAGGACCCTTTATGCCGCCAACAGAGTAGCTGGGTCCCCTATGTGCCCCAGAAGACTAGTTAAGCCCCTATCTGGGCATGCCCAATACTTGTTAGGCCCTTCTGTGCTCCCATAGAGTATTAGGCTATGTTCACACAACGTATTTTTTCGTATTTCTACGGCCGTTGTTGCCGATTGCAAGAATGGCCGTAGTTAATACGAAAAAAATATGTGTGCGATCTGTCTATGGGATCCCGGCCGGATCGTATACACATAGTACACGCTCTGTCAGGGATTCTTTGCGGCGCCGCAAACAACTGACATGTCAGTGCACACTATGAAGCGAGCAGCTGCGGCCGCTCGCTTCATAGTGTGCAGTGGGGAGTTCTGATGTGGGCGCACGCTGAAGTCTGCAGCCATAAAGATCATCTGGTCAGTACCGGCTGGGATTATCTTTTCAGAGCCTGGCCGGGTCACGGAATGGACAGTCTCTTACTGTGGGTGCACATGGCCTGAGTATGTAGTGCCCCCTCTGTTACCCCATATAGCATGCTATAGAGTCCATATATTGTAGAAGGACCCTCTGTGTAACAACATGGTAATTAGGCCCCCTCCAAGCATCCATACATTAGGTAAGACCCCAGGGTAATAACCCCCCCCCCCCCCCCCCCAGGAGACAGCTCCCACCATTAATATTATTTCCCCTCTCCCCCATAAATGTTAACCCCCTGGGAACTAGTGGAAAGCCCTCACCATTAATAGCAGCCCCCCCTCCATTATATGATTGTTGTATGATAACATGATTGCTGAAATAGAAATCAGCACAGCTCCTCTTCTCCCCACCTCAAGCCTGTGACGTCACTAGAGTGGGAGGCGGGAACAGTGCGGTGCGGTGATTGACAAGGCAGGCAGCCAATGGGCTGTCTGCTACCAGTGCGCCTTGGATTCCCGTCTGCCGGTATCCCCGCTCCTTTACATCTGGGCCGGGCAGGGGCGGACACAGAATACATAGGGCCCCTTTGCAAAAAAGTTGCCTGGGCTCCCCTATAAGCAAACCATGCCACCACATTCCTCCCCCACGCCGGAGAATTAGACACAAACGGATTTATGTACACACACACACACACACACACATATATACACCACACACACACACACATATATATATATATATATATATATATATATACACCACACACACACGTGTGTGTATATATATATATATATACACCACACACATATATATACACACCACACACACATATATACACCACACACACGTATATATACACACCACACACACACACACACATATATATACACCACACACACATATATACACCACACACACACACACATATATATATATATATACACCACACACATATATATACACACCACACACACATATATACACCACACACATATATATACACACCACACACACATATATACACCACACACACACACACACATATATATACACACCACACACACATATATATATATATATATATATATATACACACACACACACATATATACACCACACACACACACACACACATATATATACACACACACACACACATATATATACACACCACACACATATATATACACACCACACACACATACATATATATATATATATATATACACACCACACACACACACACACGTATATATATACACCACACACACATATATACACCACACACACACACACACATATATACACACACACACATATATACACACACCACACACACATATATATATATATATATACACACCACACATATATATATACAAACCACACACACATATATACACCACACACACACACGTATATATATACACCACACACACATATATACACCACACACACACACACACACACATATATACACACACACACACGTATATATATACACCACACACACACACACACGTATATATATACACCACACACACATATATACACCACACACACACACACACATATATACACACACACACATATATATATACACCACACACACGTATATATATACACACACCACACACACATATATATATATATATATATATATACACACCACACATATATATATACAAACCACACACACATATATACACCACACACACACATATATGTACACCACACACACATATATACACCACACACACACATGTATACACCACACACACACACACGTATATATATACACCACACACATATATATATACACACCACACACACATATACACACCACACACACACATATATGTACACCACACACACATATATACACCACACACACGTATATATACACACCACACACATATATACACACATATATACACCACACACACACACATATATACACCACACACACACACGTATATATATACACCACACATATATATATACACACCACACACACATATATACACCACACACACGTATATATACACACCACACACATATAAATACACACATATATATACACACACACACACACATATATAAACCACACACACACACGTGTATATATATATACACACCTTCATATACACAACACATGTATATAGAGACACACACACATTACATAGATATACACTAACTTCCTGTCTGTCTCTCTGATAGATGTTACAGGCCGGCAGCAGTGGAGGGGACAGGAGATCAGGCTGTACAGGAGGGCACACAGCTTCCTGCCATGCTGCTCTGGCACATAGCTCTGCTGTACTGGGCCTCCCTCCCTCTTCCTCTCTGCCCCGACACAGACATGGAGCAGCTTTAGGAATCGTGGGGACAAATTCTTCTTGTTTTATCCCCCTGCAGCCTCCAGACAGAGCTCTGCCCCCATAGTGTCCCTGCAGCTAGAGGGCGCACAGGGGTCACTGAGCTGGGGAGAGGGGCCTGAGGAGGCTGCCTGGAGCTGGGCCTGAGGAGGCTGCCTGGGGCTGGGCCTGAGGAGGCTGCCTGGGGCTGGGCCTGAGGAGGCTGCCTGGGGCTGGGCCTGAGGAGGCTGCCTGGAGCTGGGCCTGAGGAGGCTGCCTGGAGCTGGGCCTGAGGAGACCAGATGCAAGTGGGAAGATAACCAGACATCTTGCCACTTGCAGAGCTGGAGTCTTCTACAGAGAGACAGGGAGTGATTGTCCCTCACTGTTTCTCTGTCACAAGGTTATCTAGCCTGCCGGGAGTGTGTGTGGGGGAGGGGGCGTTCTGCCCCGGCGTCCTAGTGCTCCCTGGGCTCCTGCTGCTAATATAGCAGTCACAGCAGGGGTCGGCAGCAGAGGCAGAAATCCTCCTCCTCCGGTCTGATGCTCGGTAAGCTCCCCCTGCGGGGCCCAAATGCATTTAACCAGTGGCCACATTGCGGCCCTGTGATGTGGTGGGGAAGACCGGCCCGGGGGGCACATGCCCCCCGGCCCAGCCCGCCCCTGTATACAGTACATGTATATACAGGGCCCCCTACTCCATCTATACAGTACATGTATATACAGGGCCCCCTACTCCATCTATACAGTACATGTATACAGGACCCCCTACTCCATCTATACAGTACATGTATATACAGGAGCCCCTACTCCATCTATACAGTACATGTATATACAGGACCCCCTACTCCATCTATACAGTACATGTATATACAGGACCCCCTACTCCATCTATACAGTACATGTATATACAGGACCCCCTACTCCATCTATACAGTACATGTATATACAGGACCCCCTACTCCATCTATACAGTACATGTATATACAGGGCCCCCTACTCCATCTATACAGTACATGTATACAGGACCCCCTACTCCATCTATACAGTACATATATATACAGGACCCCCTACTCCATCTATACAGTACATGTATATACAGGACCCCCAACTCCATCTATACAGTACATGTATATACAGGACCCCCTACTCCATCTATACAGTACATGTATATACAGGACCCCCTACTCCATCTATACAGTACATGTATACAGGACCCCCTACTCCATCTATACAGTACATGTATATACAGGAGCCCCTACTCCATCTATACAGTACATGTATATACAGGACCCCCTACTCCATCTATACAGTACATGTATATACAGGACCCCCTACTCCATCTATACAGTACATGTATATACAGGACCCCCTACTCCATCTATACAGTACATGTATATACAGGACCCCCTACTCCATCTATACAGTACATGTATATACAGGGCCCCCTACTCCATCTATACAGTACATGTATACAGGACCCCCTACTCCATCTATACAGTACATATATATACAGGACCCCCTACTCCATCTATACAGTACATGTATACAGGACCCCCTACTCCATCTATACAGTATATGTATACAGGACCCCCTACTCCATCTATACAGTACATGTATACAGGACCCCCTACTCCATCTATACAGTACATGTATACAGGACCCCCTACTCCATCTATACAGTACATGTATATACAGGACCCCCTACTCCATCTATACAGTACATGTATACAGGACCCCCTACTCCATCTATACAGTACATATATATACAGGACCCCCTACTCCATCTATACAGTACATGTATACAGGACCCCCTACTCCATCTATACAGTATATGTATACAGGACCCCCTACTCCATCTATACAGTACATGTATACAGGACCCCCTACTCCATCTATACAGTACATGTATATACAGGGCCCCCTACTCCATCTATACAGTACATATATACAGGACCCCCTACTCCATCTATACAGTACATGTATATACAGGACCCCCTACTCCATCTATACAGTACATGTATATACAGGACCCCCTACTCCATCTATACAGTACATGTATATACAGGGCCCCCTACTCCATCTATACAGTACATGTATATACAGGACCCCCTACTCCATCTATACAGTACAGGTATACACAGGACCCCCTACTCCATCTATACAGTACATGTATATACAGGGCCCCCTACTCCATCTATACAGTACATGTATATACAGGACCCCCTACTCCATCTATACAGTACAGGTATACACAGGACCCCCTACTCCATCTATACAGTACATGTATATACAGGACCCCCTACTCCATCTATACAGTACATGTATATACAGGACCCCCTACTCCATCTATACAGTACATGTATACAGGACCCCCTACTCCATCTATACAGTATATGTATACAGGACCCCCTACTCCATCTATACAGTACATGTATACAGGACCCCCTACTCCATCTATACAGTACATGTATATACAGGGCCCCCTACTCCATCTATACAGTACATATATACAGGACCCCCTACTCCATCTATACAGTACATGTATATACAGGACCCCCTACTCCATCTATACAGTACATGTATATACAGGACCCCCTACTCCATCTATACAGTACATGTATATACAGGGCCCCCTACTCCATCTATACAGTACATGTATATACAGGACCCCCTACTCCATCTATACAGTACATGTATACAGGACCCCCTACTCCATCTATACAGTACATATATACAGGACCCCCTACTCCATCTATACAGTACATGTATATACAGCACCCCCTACTCCATCTATACAGTACATGTATATACAGGACCCCCTACTCCATCTATACAGTACATGTATATACAGGGCCCCCTACTCCATCTATACAGTACATGTATATACAGGACCCCCTACTCCATCTATACAGTACATGGGCCAGGACTATAGGTGCATCCCAAGGACTTCGGCTGTCTTGGATTACGTGGGTGTCCTTCATCTCCTGGATGAGCTTGGTTGGTACATGGCTGGAGCCAGGGGATGGCGTTCCTTGATAGGGGGGTGGTCACCAGTGTCTATATAATGCTGGAGGAAAGTGGTTTTCCCATAATCCAGGGGATGATTACTGAACGCGAGGTGATGCTTTTTCACCATGTTCAGGACTTCTCTGATGTGTTCTGGAGAAGTGTTGGCATCTGCTATGTTCAGATCGGAGCACCAGGGGGCAGCAGATTCAGAGGCAGGGTGAGTGCTGATAGATCTTTGTTTGTCTTTAGAGCATGGTACAGATGGGCTGGAGTATCACTGAGGTTGACAAGACGGACTGGTACTCGCCCGTTGGAGACTGTAACAAGGCTGCATGCTGCTTTTGATCAGTGGGTGCCCATTTCAGTTAATAGGGTTCAGGCAGGCTTGGTAGTCATTGATCCCTATACCGGGGGACCAGATCAATATCTAGCGGTTAGGGCCCTATTCCAGCGGACGATTATCGTTCAGATTATCGTTAAATCGTTTGAATCTAAACGATAAGCGTTAACTGCATTTCAACCGAACGATTAACGACCGAACGAGAAATCGTTGATCGCTTTATAAGACCTGGACCTATTTTTATCCTTGCTCGTTCGCAAAACGTTCTCATTGAATAAGACGTTGTTCGGTCATTCGCAGTAGATACGAACGCAATAGCGAAGAAAAAACGATAGCAAATACGATCATAATTAACGATTATCGTTCCATGGAAATGAGTGAACGTTTTCAGGTCTTTCGCAATAGCGGTCGTTTGAGATCGTTAATCATCAAGACGAACACTTGGTTCAGGGGACAGTGGTCTGATGCAAGAGTGTGGTAGGGTTTTTGGAGTCGGTGTTGGTTGTGAGCTCAGCCAGTCATGGTAGTTGCCGTGAGGCCAGGGCTAGTCCAGCACACAGGTGTGATGTTGATACCTGCTTGTTGTATGGCTGGCTGTGTTCCCCAAAAGGGTCAATAACCTGCCGGGTTGTTGTTATCACCACAATCCTGCGTGGCAACTGACCCACCCGGATCGTCGGTACCGCCACCCACAGAAGGGGGGAAAGTAACCCAAGGTGTACGGTAATGTGTGTACAGGTGCAGGTGTGAACAGAGGTGAGCAGAGTCCCGTGCATTAGTATAAAAATATAACAACTTTACTGTTAGGTTTTACAGACAGTAGAATTCTTGAGACAGACTTTATTGCTGAACTTAGTGCTCGAGGAGTAGTTGTAGTTGTAGTGTGGTGTGCCCCCGTGGTGCTATGGCAGAGGAACGGCCGGTGACTTGCTAGATGGTGAGGTGTGACGCCACTCCGGTGGTGGTTGGCCGAGATGTAGCCAGACCCTGAGATGTTGTGTCGGGACGCCAGTGCTGGTTGGGCACACAGGTATGGTGGCACTCCTGCTTTTAGTTTAAAGGGCCGGTTATACCTTGTTCCCCTGTGGTCAGTGACCTTCCGGGTTGTTACGGTGTCCCTTGGGCTGTTGTCACGGTGGTCCGGAGTGGTGTAGTGACCCTCCCGGACTATCAGTACTGCCACCCACAGACAGGGGAAATGTCCCAAGGATGTAGTGTGCACTGTGTTGGTGCTGGGTGAAGAATGACAGAGTCTCTTTATTATAAATATTCTCTTGTTTACTTGGAAAGTAGTGAGGTACAGCAGGATATACAGCTGTGCATAGACAGGATACGTTTCTCTTGATAAAACACTTGACAATACACTCGATAGGACACTTGGTAATACCGGATCTAGATCTGTGATAGGAGTATAGTGAAGAGTACAGTCGTGCCGAATCAGAGTAGCAGAGAGGAGGATGTTGTGAGAGGCCCAACCCAAGTAGTACTGTTAGTGACATAAAAAGAATAATTCTCTTGGTCCCTGACAAGGGTCCGGGCCTGGCCCTGGCTTCACTGCAGCAGGAGTTGTCTTCTCCTGTAACACTAAGAAATGACTCAGCCCACCAATCCTACACTAGCTAAGGTAACCCCTATAAAAAGGTGCTAGTTCCTGGTGGCTATGTATGTGTGTGAGATAGAATAGAGGTAATAGGGTAGAAATAGAGGGAGAAAAAGCCTGCACCTGTCACAGGACAAGAAACAACATGTCACAGATACAGTTAACCCATTGCTTCCCTCAGCTGTGCTCAGTATAATACAATCAGTAAATACAACAGCGACACCTAGTGGCAAAAACAAACAATACACTTCTCCTTCATCCCACTGTGAGAACCTGAGTGAGTTACTTTACCCAGGTGCATAGAAACTTAGTGACACACCTGTGCTGGAACACTACAAGACGAGGAGGATGATAATAATAAGGAAGAGCAGGGACCCCAGGAACCCCATACACATCAGAAATGTTCAATGTGAGGAAATTGAAAAGATTCAATATCCAAAATTGTAAAGTTTGAACAATTGTCGTAAGAAATGTGGGCAGAAATTTTAGAACAAAATTAAGCAGATTTGATTTGTTTAGAAAAAAACGTATTACTTAGAGATCAGCAATAGATTCCGATTTCCGACCTTATTTACTGTGCTCTCAATTTCCCCTCAGATATTGGTTCATCCACTTAAAAATTTTTTAGGAATCTTTGAGGAATAGCGCAAACAGGAGCAGGGAAGCAGGGACTCCGGTGAGAAGCAGGGACATCGGTCAGAGGTTTCTCCTGTCCTCTCCTGTGTGGGGTCCTGGTCACCTCCTTCTGTCCTCTCCTGTTTGAGGTCACCCCCTTCTCCTGTTTGGGGTCATGTCACCCCCTTCTCCTGTCTTCTCCTGTGTGGGGTCACCCCCTTCTCCTGTCCTCTCCTCTGTGGGGTCACCCCCTTCTCCTGTCCTCTCCTGTGTGGGGTCACCCCCTTCTCCTGTCCTCTCCTGTGTGGGATCACCTCCTTCTCCTGTCCTCTCCTGTGTGGGGTCACCCCCTTCTCCTGTCCTCTCCTGTGTGGGGTCACCCCCTTCTCCTGTCCTCTCCTCTGTGGGGTCACCCCCTTCTCCTGTCCTCTCCTATGTGGGGTCATCCCCTTCTCCTGTCCTCTCCTGTGTGCAGTCACCCCCTGCTCCTGTCCTCTCCTATGTGGGGTCATCCCCTTCTCCTGTCCTCTCCTATGTGGGGTCATCCCCTTCTCCTGTCCTCTCCTATGTGGGGTCACCCCCTTCTCCTGTCCTCTCCTGTGTGGGGTCACCCCCTGCTCCTGTCCTCTCCTATGTGGGGTCACCCTCTTCTCCTACCTTCTTTTGTGCGGACAGCATTTCCTGCAATCCTCCCGTCTTCTCTTTGCCGTCCTGCCCCCACCTGATAATGAGCTGAGAGTCTACAGACTAATCCAGTCCTCAGTCATCACCAGGAGGGAGAGAAGACACAGACATGAGTGAGTAAGATCCCAGCATCTCTATTACACGATAAGGACTCTATACATCACTGACCCTAAGAGCTGACACTCTAGCTGCACATCCTCCATGGTATACTGGATCACATGGGCAGGTTGAACTCTTAGCTGAGGGATTTTCAGTGATGAGGTGCTGCCACCATTGATGCTCCACATGTGAACAGGCACCAAGCTCTCATTATAGGCAACATAATAAACCCACAATGTAAAGCCATAGTCTATGGGGTAATGGGGACTATGTGTAGAGACCCCAGGAGTCAGCTACAGACCACCCTGTGTTTATTGGGGGACACACATAGTATAGTATAGAGAAGAATAGCGGAGGGGGATCGAGTATAGAGAAGAATACCGGAGGAGGACCAAGTATAGAGAAGAATACCGGAGGAGGACCAAGTATAGAGAAGAATACCAGAGGGGGCCGAGTATAGAGAAGTATACCGGAGGAGGACCGAGCATAGAGAAGTATACCAGAGGGGGCCGAGTATAGACAAGTATACCGGAGGGGGACCGAGTATAGACAAGTATACCGGAGGGGGACGGAGTATAGAGAAGTATACCAGAGGGGGGCCGAGTATAGACAAGTATACCGGAGGGGGCCGAGTATAGACAAGTATACCGGAGGAGGACCGAGCATAGAGAAGTATACCAGAGGGGGGCCGAGTATAGACAAGTATACCGGAGGGGGACCGAGTATAGACAAGTATACCGGAGGGGGACGGAGTATAGAGAAGAATACCAGAGGGGGCCGAGTATAGAGAAGTATACCGGAGGAGGACCAAGTATAGAGAAGTATACCGGAGGGGGACGGAGTATAGAGAAGTATACTAGAGGGGGGCCGAGTATAGAGAAGAATACCAGAGGGGGGCCGAGTATAGAGAAGTATACCGGAGGGGGACCGAGTATAGAGAGAAATACCAGAGGGGGCCGAGTATAAAGATAAATACCGGAGGGGATCGAGTATAGAGAAGAATAGCGGAGGGGGATCGAGTATAGAGAAGTATACCGGAGGGGGACCGAGTATAGAGAAGTATACCAGAGGGGGGCCGAGTATAGAGAAGAATACCAGAGGGGGGCCGAGTATAGAGAAGTATACCGGAGGGGGACCGAGTATAGAGAAGTATACCAGAGGGGGGCCGAGTATAGAGAAGAATACCAGAGGGGGGCCGAGTATAGAGAAGTATACCGGAGGGGGACCGAGTATAGAGAAGAATACCAGAGGGGGGCCGAGTATAGAGAAGAATACCAGAGGGGGGCCGAGTATAGAGAAGTATACCAGAGGGGGGCCGAGTATAGAGAAGAATACCAGAGGGGGGCCGAGTATAGAGAAGTATACCAGAGGGGGGCCGAGTATAGAGAAGAATACCAGAGGGGGGCCGAGTATAGAGAAGTAAACCAGAGGGGGGGCCGAGTATAGAGAAGAATACCAGAGGGGGGCCGAGTATAGAGAAGTATACCAGAGGGGGGCCGAGTATAGAGAAGAATACCAGAGGGGGGCCGAGTATAGAGAAGAATACCAGAGGGGGGCCGAGTATAGAGAAGAATACCAGAGGGGGGCCGAGTATAGAGAAGAATACCAGAGGGGGGCCGAGTATAGAGAAGAATACCAGAGGGGGGCCGAGTATAGAGAAGAATACCAGAGGGGGGCCGAGTATAGAGAAGAATACCAGAGGGGGGCCGAGTATAGAGAAGTATACCGGAGGAGGACCGAGCATAGTGGACGAAGGCCATGAAATGAGTTTGGAGGGTCTTGTGAAGAAAAATTTGTGAGTATGGAGGCTTCTTTGGAGGAGGATTAAGTATGGAGCATGAGGCTTCTTTGGAGGAGGATTAAGTATGGAGAATGAATCACTTTGTGTATTATGGGGTAGGAACAGAATGGAGAAGGACTGAGCATCGAGGGTTTCATGGAGGAGAAAGGAGTATGAATAAGGTTTAAACATGGAGTAGGAATAAGTATGGAGGGTCCTGTAGAACAATTATGGGAAGGAATGACAATGGATGGTCCTGTAGAGTAGGAATGAGTAAGGAGGTTCCTGTAGGTAGGAATGAGTAAGGAGGGTCCTGTAGAGTAGGAATCAGTATGGGTCCTGTAGAGTAGATGTGAGTATGGGGAGTTCTGTAGAGTAGGAATCAGTATGGGTCCTGTAGAGTAGATGTGAGTATGGGGAGTTCTGTAGAGTAGGAATCAGGATGGGTCCTGTAGAGTAGATGTGAGTATGGGGAGTTCTGTAGAGTAGGAATCAGGATGGGTCCTGTAGAGTAGATGTGAGTATGGGGGGTTCTGTAGAGTAGGAATCAGAGTATGGGTCCTGTAGAGTAGATGTGAGTAAGGAGGGTTCTGTAGAGTAGGAATCAGTATGGGTCCTGTAGAGTAGATGTGAGTATGGGGAGTTCTGTAGAGTAGGAATCAGAGTATGGGTCCTGTACAGTAGATGTGAGTATGGGGGGTTCTGTAGAGTAGAAATCAGAGTATGGGTCCTGTAGAGTAGATGTGAGTATGGGGAGTTCTGTAGAGTAGGAATCAGTATGGGTCCTGTAGAGTAGATGTGAGTATGGGGAGTTCTGTAGAGTGGGAATCAGTATGGGTCCTGTAGAGTAGATGTGAGTATGGGGAGTTCTGTAGAGTAGGAATCAGGATGGGTCCTGTAGAGTAGATGTGAGTATGGGGAGTTCTGTAGAGTAGGAATCAGTATGGGTCCTGTAGAGTAGATGTGAGTATGGGGAGTTCTGTAGAGTAGGAATCAGGATGGGTCCTGTAGAGTAGATGTGAGTATGTGGGGGTTCTGTAGAGTAGGAATCAGAGTATGGGTCCTGTAGAGTAGATGTGAGTATGGGGAGTTCTGTAGAGTGGGAATCAGTATGGGTGCTGTAGAGTAGATGTGAGTATGAGGGGTTCTGTAGAGTAGGAATCAGGATGGGTCCTGTAGAGTAGATGTGAGTATGGGGGGTTCTGTAGAGTAGGAATCAGAGTATGGGTCCTGTACAGTAGATGTGAGTATGGGGAGTTCTGTAGAGTGGGAATCAGTATGGGTCCTGTAGAGTAGATGTGAGTATGGGGAGTTCTGTAGAGTAGGAATCAGTATGGGTCCTGTAGAGTAGATGTGAGTAAGGAGGGTTCTGTAGAGTAGGAATCAGTATGGGTCCTGTAGAGTAGATGTGAGTATGAGGGGTTCTGTAGAGTAGGAATCAGGATGGGTCCTGTAGAGTAGATGTGAGTAAGGAGGGTTCTGTAGAGTAGGAATCAGTATGGGTCCTGTAGAGTAGATGTGAGTAAGGAGGGTTCTGTAGAGTAGGAATCAGTAAGGGTCCTGTAGAGTAGATGTGAGTATGGGGAGTTCTGTAGAGTGGGAATCAGTATGGGTGCTGTAGAGTAGATGTGAGTATGAGGGGTTCTGTAGAGTGGGAATCAGTATGGGTGCTGTAGAGTAGATGTGAGTATGAGGGGTTCTGTAGAGTAGGAATCAGGATGGGTCCTGTAGAGTAGATGTGAGTATGGGGGGTTCTGTAGAGTAGGAATCAGAGTATGGGTCCTGTACAGTAGATGTGAGTATGGGGAGTTCTGTAGAGTGGGAATCAGTATGGGTCCTGTAGAGTAGATGTGAGTATGGGGAGTTCTGTAGAGTAGGAATCAGTATGGGTCCTGTAGAGTAGATGTGAGTAAGGAGGGTTCTGTAGAGCAGGAATCAGTATGGGTCCTGTAGAGTAGATGTGAGTAAGGAGGGTTCTGTAGAGTAGGAATCAGTATGGGTCCTGTAGAGTAGATGTGAGTATGAGGGGTTCTGTAGAGTAGGAATCAGAGTCTGGGTCCTGTACAGTAGATGTGAGTAAGGAGGGTTCTGTAGAGTAGGAATCAGTATGGTTCCTGTAGAGTAGATGTGAGTAAGGAGGGTTCTGTAGAGTAGGAATCAGTATGGGTCCTGTAGAGTAGATGTGAGTATGGGGAGTTCTGTAGAGTAGGAATCAGTATGGGTCCTGTAGAGTAGATGTGAGTATGGGGAGTTCTGTAGAGTGGGAATCAGTATGGGTCCTGTAGAGTAGATGTGAGTATGGGGAGTTCTGTAGAGTAGGAATCAGGATGGGTCCTGTAGAGTAGATGTGAGTATGGGGAGTTCTGTAGAGTAGGAATCAGGATGGGTCCTGTAGAATGAGCATGGAACAGAAAACACACATTTTCCTATGGAAGAGGAATTAGTCTCTCGTTCTCTTTCTCCTCCCTCCCTTCTCTTCCCTCTCTTTCTTTTTCCTCCCTCCCGCTCTCCTCTCCCCCTCTCTTTCTCTTACCTGCTTCTCTTTCTTATCCCTCCTCTTTTCCCTCCCTTTCTTCCTCCTTCCTCGTCCCTTTATCTTCCTCTTCCTTTTTCCTCCCTGTCTTCCTTCTTCCTCTTCCATCCCTTCCTTCTCTCTTCCTTCCTCATTCCTCTCCCTCGCTCTTACCTTCCTCCTCTCTTTTCCATCCCTTTCTTCCTGCTTCCTTTTTGACCTTCCTAAACTGCAGGAGGACTATAGATCCCAGCACACTGTACACTGCAGGAGGACTATAGATCCCAGCACACTGTACACTGCAGGAGGACTATAGATCCCAGCACACTGTACACTGCAGGAGGACTATAGATCCCAGCACACTGTACACTGCAGGAGGACTATAGATCCCAGCACACTGTACACTGCAGGAGGACTATAGATCCCAGCACACTATACACTGCAGGGGCGGACTATAGATCCCAGCACACTGTACACTGCAGGAGGACTACAGATCCCAGCACACTGTACACTGCAGGAGGACTATAGATCCCAGCACACTGTACACTGCAGGAGGACTATAGATCCCAGCACACTGTACACTGCAGGAGGACTATAGATCCCAGCACACTGTACACTGCAGGAGGACTATAGATCCCAGCACACTGTACACTGCAGGAGGACTATAGATTCCAGCACACTGTACACTGCAGGAGGACTATAGATCCCAGCACACTGTACACTGCAGGAGGACTATAGATCCCAGCACACTGTACACTGCAGGAGGACTATAGATCCCAGCACACTGTACACTGCAGGAGGACTATAGATCCCAGCACACTGTACACTGCAGGAGGACTATAGATCCCAGCACACTGTACACTGCAGGAGGACTATAGATCCCAGCACACTGTACACTGCAGGAGGACTATAGATCCCAGCACACTGTACACTGCAGGAGGACTATAGATCCCAGCATGGACTGAGCGTTGACATAGGGGCTCTGTGTCTGGTCATTGATCGCCATCTTTATTTCAGCGCTATTTATAGATTATGTTATCAGTCGGTGGGAGATTAAACAATATTATTATCCTCTGACTATTGACTCAGTGATTAGTCTGCGGCGGGCGGCCATCACTATGTACACTGTGTCTATACAGAAACCCCAGCCTCCCCATGACAACCCTTCCTGCTGCGCGTCCATGGATCCAGCTCCCCCATCCTGTAATCCTCCAGCCATTCCTATTACAGATCAGGGCACTGCTATAGGGTCTATTCAGGTGACACATACACTATATACACATACACTATATACACATACACTATATACACATAGATTTGTTTCTAGTAATGATCTACACAGTTCCTGAAAGGTAAGTGAAGCCTTTCCTCTTGGGGCAGCTGCCCCCTGCATAAAAATCAGTGTACCTGCTGCTGTATGTCCTCGGTGTTACAGTGTAAGCTCCCTCTCACTTTAACTTCTCAGCAGCAACAAGTGTAACCCTTTGTTGGCTGCTCCTGTTTTTCTCTGTGTGCTCACATAGCAAATAGAAGACCCAGTGCATCAGTAACCCCTTCTCCCCCACATGTCATCTATAGTAGTAGAGCCAGTGCATCAGTAACCCCTTCTCTCCCACATGTCATCTATAGTAGTAGAGCCAGTGCATCAGTAACCCCTTCTCTCCCACATGTCATCTATAGTAGTAGAGCCAGTGCATCAGTAACCCCTTCTCTCCCACATGTCATCTATAGTAGTAGAGCCAGTGCATCAGTAACCCCTTCTCTCCCACATGTCATCTATAGTAGTAGAGCCAGTGCATCAGTAACCCCTTCTCCCCCACATGTCATCTATAGTAGTAGACCCAGTGCATCAGTAACTCCTTCTCCCCACATGTCATCTATAGTAGTAGAGCCAGTGCATCAGTAACCCTTTCTCCCCCACATGTAATCTATAGTAGTAGACCCAGTGCATCAGTAACTCCTTCTCCCCACATGTCATCTATAGTAGTAGAGCCAGTACATCAGTAACCCCTTCTCCTCCCCACATGTCATCTATAGTAGTAGAGCCAGTGCATCAGTAACCCCTTCTCCTCCATGTCATCTATAGTAGTAGAGCCAGTACATCAGTAACCCCTTCTCCTCCATGTCATCTATAGTAGTAGAGCCAGTGCATCAGTAACCCCTTTTCTCCCACATGTCATCTATAGTAGTAGAGCCAGTGCATCAGTAACCCCTTCTCCTCCATGTCATCTATAGTAGTAGAGCCAGTACATCAGTAACCCCTTCTCTCCCACATGTCATCTATAGTAGTAGAGCCAGTACATCAGTAACCCCTTCTCCCACATGTCATCTATAGTAGTAGAGCCAGTGCATCAGTAACCCCTTCTCCTCCATGTCATCTATAGTAGTAGAGCCAGTACATCAGTAACCCCTTCTCCTCCCCCACATGTCATCTATAGTAGTAGAGCCAGTACATCAGTAACCCCTTCTCCTCCATGTCATCTATAGTAGTAGAGCCAGTGCATCAGTAACCCCTTCTCCTCCATGTCATCTATAGTAGTAGAGCCAGTGCATCAGTAACCCCTTCTCCCCCACATGTCATCTATAGTAGTAGAGCCAGTACATCAGTAACCCCTTCTCCTGCACATGCCATGTATTGTAGGGTGCTGTGCTAATGGTTTGCCTTCATGACCTCTCTTCCCAGCTCAAGACATTTGAATTTCTGAGATTCGGAGATGATTGGAAATGTTACTATGTTCCCCCGGCCTTTGTACTTATAGAACCACCTGCCCTGTTTAACCATGATGTGATCTCTTCCAGACAGCACCTCACTGGTTAATAAGACGGACACACATGGCACCAACATCTCCACCCTGGAGTTTATCTTCATCTGTTTCCCTGAAGTCCACAGCTGGGATCTCTCCGGACTCCTCCTCTTCTTCCTCTTGGTTGCCCTTCTCTCCAATGTGACCTTATTAGTGGTGATTGTCATTGAGCCACGGCTCCATCATCCCATGTACTACTTCCTTGCCATGCTCTCGGTGGTGGATATTTGTCTCAGCACTGTTGCCACCCCTAATATTCTGGTGATGCTGTGGACGGGCTACACCACGGTGGTGGCCAACGCTTGTTTCAGCCAGATGTTCTTCATCAACTTGTTTTCAGCCGGAGAATCCTCCATCTTCCTGGTCATGGCTTACGACCGCTATGTGGCCATTTGTAATCCTCTCCATTATCCTTCCATCATCACCAAACCATTTGTAGCCAAAGCTTTTGTCTTCATTCTGGTGAGAAACACGGCGGTGGCTTTGCCAATGTCTCTCCTGGCAGCAAACCTGGATTACTGCTCCAGCCGAGACATCCTTCATTGTTTCTGTGAGAACATGTCGGTAGAGAAGCTGGCCTGCAGTGACAACACTCCCAGCAGCATCTACGGCCTGGTGGTCTTCATAGTGATTGGCGGCAGTGATCTCCTGCTCATTGTCCTATCGTACTTTGTCATTCTGCGGACGGTGGTGGTGGCTCGTTCCTTCAGCGCTGCCTCCAAAGCTTTCCGTACATGTGGGTCTCACCTCATCGTCATCTGCATGTTCTACATCACAATCGCCACCACAATGGTGTCTAACCGAGCGGTCAAAGAGATTCCCCGGCCGGTGCACGTGGTCCTGTCTCTTCTCCATCAGCTTCTGTCACCGGCTCTCAACCCACTAGTGTACGGCATCCTGACCAAGGAGATACGGCACTCTGTACTCAGGATTCTGGGCAAGATTAAAGTTCATCCATGATGGTCATTGGACATGGGGAAGAAGAAATGAAAGAAACGTTAACCCCGATGGGAAAGAACATATTCTTATATAATACACATAGTTATGGCCTGAGGAGGGTGGTCTCCACAAGGGGGTGTAAAATATTTGGGGTGACTAGCCTGGGGTTGAGGTTGGAGCTCAGAGGAGCAGTGCGAGTGTCGTTCAGTGAACATAGAAGGGCGTGTTATGTCCTAGACAAGACGGGGCGGAGCTCGATGTAACTGGTATATCCATAATAAACATCAGTGAGATGAGTAGTGAAGCGGTGGACTTCCATCGTCTGTTTCCTGTCATCTAATGGTTGATGGGCTGGAGGGTCACTGGATCATCACCTATAGATTCCTTCATTACAGCAGTGATAACCCGAGTGAGGTGGTGAACATTGTACCCGACCAATGGCCTGTGTGACCTTCAATATGTAACCAGCACAGAAACCGAAAAGATTGTGTCCGAGACACAATCAAGTAGAAAGAGGTCAGAGGTCAGTGTGCTCTGTAACACTAGGAGACTTAAAGGAGAAGTCCGGGGTCTGAGATGGCTGAACATAACAACATGCACCTACCTCCCTGGCTCTGGTGCTGGGATCCGCTGTCCTCCGCTCCAGTGCTGGGATCCGCTGTCCTCCGCTCCGGTGCTGGGATCCGCTGTCCTCCGCTCGGGTGCTGGGATCCGCTGTCCTCCGCTCCGGTGCTGGGATCCGCTGTCCTCTGCTCCGGTGCTGGGATCCGCTGTCCTCCGCTCCGGTGCTGGGATCCGCTGTCCTCCGCTCCGGTGCTGGGATCCCCTGGCCTCCACTCCGGTGCTGGGATCCGCTGTCCTCCGCTCCGCTGCTGGGATCCACTGTCCTCGGCTCCGGTGCTGGGATCCCCTGTCCTCTGCTCCGGTGCTGGGATCCGCTGTCTTCCGCTCCGGTGCTGGGATCCCCTGGCCTCTTCTTGGTCTCAGCAGGGTCCCACCTCGGCCGCTGACTGGCTGAGCGGGGCTGATCCTGGATCTTCCAGCATTTAGGAAAATGAATATGTTGCTGGGGTTATAGTAAGAAAAAAATAGCTGCCCTTCCCCCCAGTGCCCAA
This sequence comes from Dendropsophus ebraccatus, assembly GCA_027789725.1. NCBI lineage: Eukaryota > Metazoa > Chordata > Amphibia > Anura > Hylidae > Dendropsophus > Dendropsophus ebraccatus. The sequence goes on along the minus strand of JAQFWZ010000047.1, from coordinate 2,490,295 downwards.
TGTGTGATCTGTAGGCGGAGTACTCTCCTGGAGAACGCACCTTACAGAAAGTACAGAACAATGAAAGCTATGGCGGCACAATCCTCCACGGGAGACAGATGTGGTGACAACTCCTGTGACAATGGCCAAGATGGCGCCAATATGAGCCATTTAACCCCTTAGATACTCTGGTCATCACCAGAGCCGGGGGGCACCGACTTGTTCCACAGGAGGAGGCAGCAGATGGGGGATCGTTGCGTCTCCCCAGTTATGGCTGAATCTTTCTGGTCTCCTATTTCTGCCCCCGTGGAGCTCGGGATCGATCTGTTGACTCGTCTGATGGATTTCTTGCACCTTGTCCGCTCCTCGGTAATTGCTGTTTTCATTAATATTTCAGATGAGAAAAAGTACGGGGGCACGGCCCGAGTATAGAGTGTGTGTGTAACCTCTGGATATAAACTCTATATAGCTGGAGTCACAGGACCGGTAGGAGGTGGAGTCACAGGACCGGTAGGAGATGGAGTCACAGGACCGGTAGGAGATGGAGTCACAGGACCGGTAGGAGATGGAGTCACAGGACCGGTAGGAGATGGAGTCACAGGACCGGTAGGAGATGGAGTCACAGGACCGGTAGGAGATGGAGTCACAGGACCGGTAGGAGATGGATTCACAGGACCGGTAGGAGATGGAGTCACAGGACCGGTAGGAGATGGAGTCACAGGACTGGTAGGAGATGGAGTCACAGGACCGGTAGGAGATGGAGTCACAGGACCGGTAGGAGATGGAGTCACAGGACCGGTAGGAGATGGAGTCACAGGACCGGTAGGAGATGGAGTCACAGGACCGGTAGGAGATGGAGTCACAGGACCGGTAGGAGATGGAGTCACAGGACCGGTAGGAGATGGAGTCACAGGACCGGTAGGAGATGGAGTCACAGGACCGGTAGGAGATGGAGTCACAAGACTGGTAGGAGATGGAAAGGAAAAAATGGAAAAATTGGCCGCACATCTATGCCTCTATTCACACTGCAGGTTGCACGCTGCTTGTGGCTTAAGTACAGACAAAAAACAGAAGGTGCAGCAGCAACCCACAGGTGTAAGGGCCCACCGTATATACTCCTACCAGCGTACACATGGCAAACACCTGCTCTGTAGATATTAAAAAATTAGGATCTCAGCAAACTATTTGATGAAACAGAGTGCACCATGTCGCCAACGATAAGGCGTCCCCAGAGACATGGACCCTACTCCAGCATCCTCACACCAGCAACGGCCTCTCCTGGGCTGAATAAGCTACAACTGGGCAGATAGGAGCCAAATGATCTCTTTTATAGCAGCTTGGGACATAGGTGGAGTGCAAACAGGAGGTAGCCACACCCCCCACATATAACAGGAGGTAGCCACACCCCCCACATATAACAGGAGGTAGCCACACCCCCCACATATAACAGGAGGTAGCCACACCCCCCACATATAACAGGAGGTAGCCACACCCCCCACATATAACAGGAGGTAGCCACACCCCCCACATATAACAGGAGGTAGCCACACACCCCATATACACCAGGAGGTACCCACACCCCCCATATACACCAGGAGGTAGCCACACCCCCCGTATACACCAGGAGGTAGCCACACACCCCATATACACCAGGAGGTAGCCACACCCCCCATATACACCAGGAGGTAGCCACACCTCCCATATACACCAGGAGGTAGCCACACACCCCATATACACCAGGAGGTAGCCACACCCCCCATATACACCAGGAGGTAGCCACACCCCCATATACACCAGGAGGTAGCCACACCTCCCATATACACCAGGAGGTAGCCACACCCCCCATATACACCAGGAGGTACCCACACCCCCCACATATAACAGGAGGTAGCCACACACCCCATATACACCAGGAGGTAGCCACACACCCCTTATACACCAGGAGGTACCCACACCCCCCACATATAACAGGAGGTAGCCACACCCCCCATATACACCAGGAGGTACCCACACCCCCCATATACACCAGGAGGTACCCACACCCCCCATATACACCAGGAGGTAGCCACACCTCCCATATACACCAGGAGGTAGCCACACACCCCATATACACCAGGAGGTAGCCACACCCCCCATATACACCAGGAGGTAGCCACACCCCCATATACACCAGGAGGTAGCCACCCCCCCCCCCCCCATATACACCAGGAGGTAGCCACACACCCCATATACACCAGGAGGTAGCCACACCCCCATATACACCAGGAGGTAGCCACACCTCCCATATACACCAGGAGGTAGCCACCCCCCCCCCCATATACACCAGGAGGTAGCCACACACCCCATATACACCAGGAGGTAGCCACACACCCCATATACACCAGGAGGTAGCCACACACCCCATATACACCAGGAGGTAGCCACCCCCCCCCCCATATACACCAGGAGGTAGCCACACACCCCATATACACCAGGAGGTAGCCACACACCCCATATACACCAGGAGGTAGCCACACACCCCATATACACCAGGAGGTAGCCACACACCCCATATACACCAGGAGGTAGCCACACCTCCCATATACACCAGGAGGTAGCCACACCCCCCATATACACCAGGAGGTACCCACACCCCCCACATATAACAGGAGGTAGCCACACACCCCATATACACCAGGAGGTAGCCACACCCCCCACATATAACAGGAGGTAGCCACACACCCCATATACACCAGGAGGTAGCCACACACCCCATATACACCAGGAGGTAGCCACACCTCCCATATACACCAGGAGGTAGCCACACCCCCATATACACCAGGAGGTAGCCACCCCCCCCCCCCCATATACACCAGGAGGTAGCCACACCTCCCATATACACCAGGAGGTAGCCACACACCCCATATACAACAGGAGGTAGCCACCCCCCCCCCATATACACCAGGAGGTAGCCACCCCCCCCCCATATACACCAGGAGGTAGCCACACCTCCCATATACACCAGGAGGTAGCCACACCTCCCATATACACCAGGAGGTAGCCACACACCCCATATACACCAGGAGGTAGCCACACACCCCATATACACCAGGAGGTAGCCACCCTCCCCCCCATATACACCAGGAGGTAGCCACACACCCCTTATACATCAGGAGGTAGCCACACCCCCCATATACACCAGGAGGTAGCCACACACCCCATATACACCAGGAGGTAGCCACACACCCCTTATACATCAGGAGGTAGCCCCCCCCCCCATATACACCAGGAGGTAGCCACACACCCCATATACACCGGGAGGTAGCCACACACCCCACATTCAACAGAAAAAAAGGAAAAATTGGCCGCACATCTATGACTCTATTCACACTGCAGGTTGCACGATGCTTGTGGCTTAAGTACAGGAGATGGAGTCACAGGACTGGTAGGGGATGGTTTTGCTCTGTGGTAACTATTAAGGGTTTGGCTCAGTGGTCGTAATGATGACTTGGCTCAGTGGTCGGTATTGATGACTAGCCTCTGTGGTCGGTATTGATGGCTCAGTGGTCAGTATTGATGGCTTGGCTCAGTGGTCGTAATGATGACTTGGCTCAGTGGTCGGTATTGATGACTAGCCTCTGTGGTCGGTATTGATGGCTCAGTGGTCGGTATTGATGGCTTGGCTCTGTGGTCGGTATTGATGGCTCAGTGGTCGGTATTGATGACTTGGCTCAGTGGTCGTATTGATGGCTCAGTGGTCGGTATTGATGGCTTGGCTCAGTGGTCGTATTGATGGCTCAGTGGTCGGTATTGATGACTTGGCTCAGTGGTCGTATTGATGGCTCAGTGGTCGGTATTGATGGCTTGGCTCAGTGGTCGGTATTGATGGCTCAGTGGTCGGTATTGATGACTTGGCTCAGTGGTCGTATTGATGGCTTGGCTCTGTGGTCGGTATTGATGGCTCAGTGGTCGGTATTGGTGACTTGGCTCAGAGATATCTCACCCTGATGATCTCTCTGTTTCTTCCCTCTCCTGAGGATGAGTGTGGTCATCCTCCTCCTCCTACGCCCCTCACAGTCCCTGAGGATCGGTCACATTTCTGCATCTTCCTGTTAGAGGAGAATTAATGAGAGGAGAAGGGATAATCTCCTCCCCAGAGGCCTCTCGTATCCTCCACGTCCGAGCACACGTTCCTACTGTGTAACACTGCTCCCTATCCTGATATTACCGCACCAGCCATATCCTTATATTACTGCACCGGCCGTATCCTGATATAACCGCACCAGCCATGTCCTTATATTACCGGCCGTATCCTGATATAACCGCACCAGCCATGTCCTTATATTACCGGCCGTATCCTGATATAACCGCACCAGCCATATCCTTATATTACCGTCCGTATCCTGATATAACCGCACCAGCCATATCCTTACATTACCGGCCGTATCCTGATATAACCGCACCAGCCATATCCTTATATTACCGGCCGTATCCTGATATAACCGCACCGGCCGTATCCTTATATTACTGCACCGGCCGTATCCTGATATTACCGGCCCTATCCTGATATAACCGCACCAGCCATATCCTTATATTACCGGCCGTATCCTGATATAAGGATATGGCCGGTGCGGTTATATCAGGATACGGCCGGTAATATAAGGATATGGCTGGTGCGGTTATATTACCGGCCGTATCCTGATATAAGGATACGGCCGGTAATATAAGGATATGGCTGGTGCGGTTATATCAGGATACGGCCGGTAATATAACCGCACCAGCCATATCCTTATATTACCGGCCGTATCCTGATATAACCGCACCAGCCATATCCTTATATTACCGGCCGTATCCTGATATAACCGCACCAGCCATATCCTTATATTACCGGCCGTATCCTGATATAACCGCACCAGCCATATCCTTATATTACCGGCCGTATCCTTATATTACTGCACCGGCCGTATCCTGATATTACCGGCCGTATCCTGATATTACTGCACCGGCCGTATCCTGATATTACCGGCCGTATCCTGATATTACTGCACCGGCCGTATCCTGATATTACCGCACCAGCTAAGTTCCTGACTTGTCTGGTGTCTTTGACATGTTGAGTGTGTTCCCGTCTGTCTGTCTGTTCCCTGAACTGTCCATTATGTTCTTGATCTGTCTTTTCATGTCTCTGTCCTGTCCGGTGTGTTCCTGTCCTGTCCGGTGTGTTCCTGACCTGTCCAGCCTGTCTCTGACCTGTCCGGTGTGTTCCTGACCTGTCCAGCATGTCTCTGACGTGTCCGGTGTGTTCCTGACCTGTCCAGCATGTCTCTGACCTGTCCGGTGTGTTCCTGACCTGTCCAGCCTGTCTCTGACCTGTCCGGTGTGTTCCTGACCTGTCCAGCATGTCTCTGACCTGTCCGGTGTGTTCCTGACCTGTCCAGCATGTCTCTGACCTGTCCGGTGTGTTCCTGACCTGTCCAGCATGTAGCATGTCTCTGACCTGTCTGGTGTGTTCCTGACCTGTCCAGCATGTCTCTGACCTGTCCAGTGTGTTCCTGACCTGTCCAGCCTTTCTCTGACCTGTCCGGTGTGTTCCTGACCTGTCCAGCATGTCTCTGACCTGTCTGGTGTGTTCCTGACCTGTCCAGCCTGTCTCTGACCTGTCCGGTGTGTTCCTGACCTGTCCAGCCTGTCTCTGACCTGTCTGGTGTGTTCCTGACCTGTCCAGCATGTCTCTGACCTGCTTGGTGTGTTCCTGTCCTGTCCAGCATGTCTCTGACCTGTCCGGTGTGTTCCTGACCTGTCCAGCCTGTCTCTGACCTGTCCGGTGTGTTCCTGACCTGTCCAGCCTGTCTCTGACCTGTCTGGTGTGTTCCTGACCTGTCCAGCATGTCTCTGACCTGTCCGGTGTGTTCCTGACCTGTCCAGCATGTAGCATGTCTCTGACCTGTCTGGTGTGGTCCTGACCTGTCCAGCATGTCTCTGACCTGTCTGGTGTGTTCCTGACCTGTCCAGCCTGTCTCTGACCTGTCTGGTGTGTTCCTGACCTGTCCAGCATGTCTCTGACCTGTCTGGTGTGTTCCTGACCTGTCCAGCCTGTCTCTGACCTGTCCGGTGTGTTCCTGACCTGTCCAGCCTGTCTCTGACCTGTTTGGTGTGTTCCTGACCTGTCCAGCATGTCTCTGACCTGTCTGGTGTGTTCCTGACCTGTCCAGCCTGTCTCTGACCTGTCCGGTGTGTTCCTGACCTGTCCAGCATGTCTCTGACGTGTCCGGTGTGTTCCTGACCTGTCCAGCATGTCTCTGACCTGTCCGGTGTGTTCCTGACCTGTCCAGCATGTCTCTGACCTGTCCGGTGTGTTCCTGACCTGTCCAGCATGTAGCATGTCTCTGACCTGTCCGGTGTGTTCCTGACCTGTCCAGCATGTCTCTGACCTGTCTGGTGTGTTCCTGACCTGTCCAGCATGTCTCTGACCTGTCCGGTAGGTTCCTGACCTGTCCAGCATGTTCCCGTCCTGTCCGGTGTGTTCCTGACCTGTCCAGCATGTCTCTGACCTGTCTGGTGTGTTCCTGACCTGTCCAGCATGTCTCTGACCTGTCCGGTAGGTTCCTGACCTGTCCAGCATGTTCCCGTCCTGTCCGGTGTTTTCCTGACCTGTCCAGCCTGTCTCTGACCTGTCCAGTGTGTTCCTGACCTGTCCAGCCTGTCTCTGACCTGTCCGGTATGTTCCTGACCTGTCTAGCATGTTCCCGTCCTGTCCGGTGTGTGAGTGTAATGTGTTTACTTTCTGTCCCTTCACCACATGACAGGATATCACCCCTCTCACATGTCACACACTGTACTGAAGCCTGCAGCTGGGCGGAGTTGCCCTTTAAGCCTCATATCTCTCTGCCGCTGCACATCTGCGGACAGCTTCCCCTTCTGCTGACCACTTCTCCTTTCTTGTTCCTGAAATGTGTGAATCCTGCCGTACACGGACAGGTATCAGCAGCAGCAGCCGTCACAGCCCGGATCCCCTGCCATGAAGCCAACAACGTCTCCAACCAATGTCTTACTGACATCCCATAGTGACTTCCTGCAGACCATTGCAGCATAGTGACCTGATGCAGACCATTGCAGCATAGTGACTTCCTGCAGACCATTGCAGCATAGTGACCTGATGCAGACCATTGCAGCATAGTGACCTGATGCAGACCATTGAGGCATAGTGACTTCCTGCAGACCATTGCAGCATAGTGACCTGATGCAGACCATTGCGGCATAGTGACCTCCTGTAGACCATTGCAGCATAGTGACCTGATGCAGACCATTGCAGCATAGTGACTTCCTGCAGACCATTGCAGCATAGTGACCTGATGCAGACCATTGCAGCATAGTGACTTCCTGCAGACCATTGCAGCATAGTGACTTCCTGCAGACCATTGCGGCATAGTGACCTCCTGTAGACCATTGCAGCATAGTGACCTGATGCAGACCATTGCAGTACAGTGACCTCCTGCAGACCATTGCGGCATAGTGACCTCCTGCAGACCAATACAGCATAGTCACCTCCTGCAGCACATTGCGGCCTAGTAACCTCCTGCAGCACATTGCGGCCTAGTAACCTCCTGCAGCACATTGCGGCCTAGTAACCTCCTGCAGCACATTGCGGCATAGTAACCTCCTGCAGCACATTGTGGCATAGTGACCTCCTCCAGCACATTGCGGCATAGTGACCTCCTGTAGACCAATACAGCATAGTCACCTCCTGCAGCACATTGCGGCATAGTAACCTCCTGCAGCACATTGCGGCATAGTGACCTCCTGCAGCACATTGCGGCATAGTGACCTCCTGCAGACCAATACAGCATAGTCACCTCCTGCAGACCAATACAGCATAGTCACCTCCTGCAGCACATTGCGGCATAGTAACCTCCTGCAGCACATTGCGGCATAGTGACCTCCTGCAGACCATTGCAGGATAGTGACCTCCTGCAGACCAATACAGCAAAGTCACCTCCTGCAGCACATTGCGGCATAGTGACCTCCTGCAGACCAATACAGCAAAGTCACCTCCTGCAGCACATTGCGGCATAGTGACCTCCTGCAGACCATTGCAGGATAGTGACCTCCTGCAGACCAATACAGCATAGTCACCTCCTGCAGCACACTACAGCATAGTCACCTCCTGCAGCACATTGCGGCATAGTGACCTCCTGCGGCACATTGCGGCATAGTGACCTCCTGCAGACCAGTGGCATAGTTACCTCTTTTCTGCACAGTCCCAGAAAGTTTTAGAAGGTTCTAGCCCATTCAGGACAGTTCCAGAAGCTTCCCGATAGGTCTTACAGATCCAAAAGCTTCCCAATGAGTCTCATACTTCCAGAAGCTTCCCGACTGGTCTCACACTTCTAGAAGCTTCCCGACTGGTCTCACACTTCTAGAAGCTTACCGATAGGTCTCACACTTCTAGAAGCTTCCCGACTGGTCTCACACTTCTAGAAGCTTACCGATAGGTCTCACACTTCTAGAAGCTTCCCGACTGGTCTCACACTTCTAGAAGCTTACCGATAGGTCTCACACTTCTAGAAGCTTACCGATAGGTCTCACACTTCTAGAAGCTTCCCAATGAGTCTCGAACTTCTAGAAGCTTTTCGATAGGTCTCACACTTCTAGAAGCTTCCCGACAGGTCTCACACTTCTAGAAGCTTTTCGATAGGTCTCACACTTCTAGAAGCTTACCGATAGGTCTCACACTTTTAGAAGCTTCTAGAAGTCTACTACTCAGAACTGAATATTTTACAAATTTTGTTAAAAATACATAAATTTCAAATCATCACTGTCCCGACCACAAAAGCAAAGTTTTTGGGAATATTAACTTTTTTCTATTTGTTTTGGCAGAAACAATCAGGAAAACCCACACAACCCCTGGGAATGAAATATTATTGTAATCTTGTTACCTAGTGTAATCAGTAGATGCGGTATAGTAATGTCACTAGTGGGCATAGTAGGCTGCGACAGGCGGGTTTATCAGAGTACAGCTGTGGAGCACCACATTCTGCTGCCATGGCCGCAGTAACGTCTATTACAGGAAGATGATGAAGAACAAGAGCAGAGATGGTTCCTGGTAATAAAGTCTGACCACAGCTTGTCGCTTCCTCCTCTGTGACCCCCATCCCAGACACGTCAGGCTCTACTCTCAGTACTGCAGGATGGAGTTCTCTCTCGTGCCGGTGTGGTCTCTTACTGTCACGCCACCATCCTTATAGCATAAACTCTCAAACCTCAGGGAGACCCCAGTGATAAGTCTAAATTTAGATGTTGACCTGACTCTATGGAGCCAGGTCCTCCCAGGATAAAGGATGGTTATCAATTGGTATCTAGAGCTGTAAGCTGCAGTATTACCAACTCGTCACTTATAAAGACAATGTATCAGGATTATAAGCCTGGATAAATGGCCCAAGTTTTATTATGGTAATCACATTTTATAGACAGAATATGGGGCGGTACTACTCATTCATATGAAATATGTAACATCCAATACAGGCGGGGTTCCAAGTCACAAGACACATACATGTCACACTCTGGTAGGCCAGTCCATATATGGTCAGTAGCTTCCTGTACTGCGCAGTCAAGGTAACACAATGTTTTATTTTCCATAAATTGTGTATATATTACTGGCTCTTTTCTCCTTGGGTATTGTGACTATAAATGATAACTTTCCAGGAGCTGTTCTCAGTGACGTGCGTCCAGCATTCCTCTTCTTCATCCAGAACATCTCTCTGTCACCCTCTGATCATCTTTCCGTCTCTTCAGAGGGCAGTATATATAGGTGTAGTCATATAGGTACGGTACAAGTAGGTAAAATCCCATAATCTGTTCTTATCACCCAGGCACGGGTCACACCCGTCCCACAGTGTCTACAACAGTCTGAGCTGAAGGGTTTAGAGCTATACGGTGTCTGTGTTGGGACTGTGACCTTATGGGTCCTATTACACATAACGATTATTGACCTACTTGGCCGATTACCAGACATTCCAGACAATAATCTTTTTGTGCAATAGCTCATGTTGTAAAACAACGACTTTGACGATATCTGCTGATCGCTTGTTTACTACAGGAACCAAAATCCTGATGCCGATAGGACAGCATAAGGACAGACCACCGCTACCTCCTCTGTGTTATGGGATCTAGAGATCGTCCAGGTGTCCCCGCACCCAGCTCCTCAATCACTGTTGGTAATAGTAATAGTTGTAATAGTTTGGCGCTCAAGGTGGTGGTGGGGGGGGAACGAAGGCGAGCGTGCCTGGGCCTCTTGGTCTGGGTTACTTTGGCGGTGTTGTGGCTGCTAGGTGGGTGTGAGTCACTTGGGCACTTGTAACGGTAGCCTGGAATGGCGTTGGTACCCACCCCCACGTCAGACAGACACATGACTGCATCCTGGTGTGTAGATGCAAAATGACTGACAGAGTCCAGGAGCTTAACTGAAAATAGAGTCCGTTTACTGAGATACTTTTCCAGTGCAAATACAGAATAAGGTTTTACGTAACTACAGGTGCAGGTGAGAGGTAGAAGCAGTAGAAGCAACAGCAGTGAGAGAAGAGGAGCGTCTTGAGGGCCCTGTCCAATTTAGCTTGGTACTCTGCTGGGGAAGAAGAAGAAGAAGAAGAAGAAGAAGAAGAAGAAGAAGAAGAAGAAGAAGAAGAAGAAGAAGAAGAAGAAGAAGAAGAAGAAGAAGAAGAAGAAGAAGAAGAAGAAGAAGAAGAAGAAGAAGAAGAAGAAGAAGAAGAAGAAGAAGAAGAAGAAGAAGAAGAAGAAGAAGAAGAAGAAGAAGAAGAAGAAGAAGAAGAAGAAGAAGAAGAAGAAGAAGAAGAAGAAGAAGAAGAAGAAGAAGAAGAAGAAGAAGAAGAAGAAGAAGAAGAAGAAGAAGAAGAAGAAGAAGAAGAAGAAGAAGAAGAAGAAGAAGAAGAAGAAGAAGAAGAAGAAGAAGAAGAAGAAGAAGAAGAAGAAGAAGAAGAAGAAGAAGAAGAAGAAGAAGAAGAAGAAGAAGAAGAAGAAGAAGAAGAAGAAGAAGAAGAAGAAGAAGAGAAGAAGAAGAAGAAGAAGAAGAAGAAGAAGAAGAAGAAGAAGAAGAAGAAGAAGAAGAAGAAGAAGAAGAAGAAGAAGAAGAAGAAGAAGAAGAAGAAGAAGAAGAAGAAGAAGAAGAAGAAGAAGAAGAAGAAGAAGAAGAAGAAGAAGAAGAAGAAGAAGAAGAAGAAGAAGAAGAAGAAGAAGAAGAAGAAGAAGAAGAAGAAGAAGAAGAAGAAGAAGAAGAAGAAGAAGAAGAAGAAGAAGAAGAAGAAGAAGAAGAAGAAGAAGAAGAAGAAGAAGAAGAAGAAGAAGAAGAAGAAGAAGAAGAAGAAGAAGAAGAAGAAGAAGAAGAAGAAGAAGAAGAAGAAGAAGAAGAAGAAGAAGAAGAAGAAGAAGAAGAAGAAGAAGAAGAGAAGAAGAAGAAGAAGAAGAAGAAGAAGAAGAAGAAGAAGAAGAAGAAGAAGAAGAAGAAGAAGAAGAAGAAGAAGAAGAAGAAGAAGAAGAAGAAGAAGAAGAAGAAGAAGAAGAAGAAGAAGAAGAAGAAGAAGAAGAAGAAGAAGAAGAAGAAGAAGAAGAAGAAGAAGAAGAAGAAGAAGAAGAAGAAGAAGAAGAAGAAGAAGAAGAAGAAGAAGAAGAAGAAGAAGAAGAAGAAGAAGAAGAAGAAGAAGAAGAAGAAGAAGAAGAAGAAGAAGAAGAAGAAGAAGAAGAAGAAGAAGAAGAAGAAGAAGAAGAAGAAGAAGAAGAAGAAGAAGAAGAAGAAGAAGAAGAAGAAGAAGAAGAAGAAGAAGAAGAAGAAGAAGAAGAAGAAGAAGAAGAAGAAGAAGAAGAAGAAGAAGAAGAAGAAGAAGAAGAAGAAGAAGAAGAAGAAGAAGAAGAAGAAGAAGAAGAAGAAGAAGAAGAAGAGAAGAAGAAGAAGAAGAAGAAGAAGAAGAAGAAGAAGAAGAAGAAGAAGAAGAAGAAGAAGAAGAAGAAGAAGAAGAAGAAGAAGAAGAAGAAGAAGAAGAAGAAGAAGAAGAAGAAGAAGAAGAAGAAGAAGAAGAAGAAGAAGAAGAAGAAGAAGAAGAAGAAGAAGAAGAAGAAGAAGAAGAAGAAGAAGAAGAAGAAGAAGAAGAAGAAGAAGAAGAAGAAGAAGAAGAAGAAGAAGAAGAAGAAGAAGAAGAAGAAGAAGAAGAAGAAGAAGAAGAAGAAGAAGAAGAAGAAGAAGAAGAAGAAGAAGAAGAAGAAGAAGAAGAAGAAGAAGAAGAAGAAGAAGAAGAAGAAGAAGAAGAAGAAGAAGAAGAAGAAGAAGAAGAAGAAGAAGAAGAAGAAGAAGAAGAAGAAGAAGAAGAAGAAGAAGAAGAAGAAGAAGAAGAAGAAGAAGAAGAAGAAGAAGAAGAAGAAGAAGAAGAAGAAGAAGAAGAAGAAGAAGAAGAAGAAGAAGAAGAAGAAGAAGAAGAAGAAGAAGAAGAAGAAGAAGAAGAAGAAGAAGAAGAAGAAGAAGAAGAAGAAGAAGAAGAAGAAGAAGAAGAAGAAGAAGAAGAAGAAGAAGAAGAAGAAGAAGAAGAAGAAGAAGAAGAAGAAGAAGAAGAAGAAGAAGAAGAAGAAGAAGAAGAAGAAGAAGAAGAAGAAGAAGAAGAAGAAGAAGAAGAAGAAGAAGAAGAAGAAGAAGAAGAAGAAGAAGAAGAAGAAGAAGAAGAAGAAGAAGAAGAAGAAGAAGAAGAAGAAGAAGAAGAAGAAGAAGAAGAAGAAGAAGAAGAAGAAGAAGAAGAAGAAGAAGAAGAAGAAGAAGAAGAAGAAGAAGAAGAATTGTACTCACATACTTGAATCCCCTACAGTGTTGAGATACCCATCCTAGAAGGGTAGGAAGAGGCTCCAGGTATCTGCGCTGGGTAAAGCAGATTTCCTGAAACTAATCAGAAGAGCTGTGCATTAGGCAGTAGAATAAGAGGGCAAGTTGCAGTTGCACTGGGGTCAGTGCCTTACTGGATATGGGTCACTGCCATGCACTGTGTTAAGAGTATATATATATATATATATATATATATATATATATATATATATACCTGGTGCGGACAAGGTGATCCTCAGAGGATGTCCTTCCTCCTGAGGGGTCTGGCACTGCATGCTAGTGGTGACTACTTGCTTAAAAGAATAAAGTCTTTTGGTCCCTAACAAGGGTCATGGCTTAGGCCAGGCCCTGGCTTCACTGCAGCAGGAACTGTCCCTTTTTTGTTGCTCTCTCTAGTAAGCAGAACTAGAAGACCCTTCCACCAGGAACTAACCTCCTTTTATAGGGCAGCTAAGTCTCCCTGTGACTGTTGGGGCTGTATGTGTGCAGAAGAGAGGAGCGTGAGGATAGAAAAAGAGGGAACACATGCCTACACCTGTAATAGGAGGAAAGCAGACATAAACGGTTTAACCCAGTGTTTCCTTCAGCTGTGCGTAAAACAAAGCATACAAAAACCACAGCAGTGACACCTAGTGGGGAAAGCACAGAACACCTCTGACCATATCCCAATGTGAGAACCTGAACAGAGTTACTTTACGCAGGTGCAACAGCAAATTAGTTGCACACCTGTACTAGGACACTACATACTCCCCCGCTCGAAATAAGCCATCCACATTGTAGCACCTAGGGGAAAGTCACGAGAGAGGGTGAACACAACATGGGTTCATTAATAGGCAGTTGACAATAATAAATACGCACCTAGAAATGATGAAAGTGTAAAACAATATAAAACTTTAAAAGTGCAAAAGGAAATAATTAAATTGTCCACAGTGTATAAGCTCTTTTGGTAAAACTGGAACACACGGTGCATCAGTCCATATATACCCTTAGTGGTGCCATGATGCATCAGTCCATATACATCACACAGTGCCACAGTGAGGTACAACAGGTGTCTTTTTTCCTCAAAAAAAAGGGGGAATAAGGGATAGATGATGAGTTCACGGCAGAGCCTGTCACAGATTCTTGACTCTTGAACTTTGTTGTAGGGTGGAACTGGAGACACACACACAGCACACAATGAACTTTTGGCCAACAGGGCCTCAACTCGAGCTCAGCAGAGCAACCATCCTGTTTTGGAGCAGCTTACTCCTTTTTGATGGGTGGCTTTGAAGGCGCGGACACTTTCTTTCTTGGTTGCGCAGGCAGCAATCTCCTTGGTCCACTTCTTTTGCAGGGGATGCATGTCTCCATCACGGTGGTGAAAGCAGTGGTAGTCACAGGTACAGGAGTAGGAGTGGTAACAACAACGTTATAAGTCACCTGTGGTTGCACCTGAGAGATGATGCTGGCATCTGCAGCAGTGACACTAGCGGATGATGGCCTGGTTTGAGTTTCACTAGCGGCAGGCGCCACTACAGTAAAAGTAGCAGTAGGGAGCTTAGCAGCAGCAAGAACCTGTTTTCCTCAGCAGCTTTCCTCCAGTGATATTGTTCCCATTATTCTTCTCAATCCATGGATGTTTTTGGCTGAAATGGCTCCTGTATGTAGTGTGGGGGCCTGGACACTGCAGCAGCCTACTTTTCTCTATTTCTGGTAAATGAGTGTACTCCACTATCTCTCGCTCCTTTAGGTTGTGCTTGATCGCAGGGAGGTAAGCTCTCTTTACAGCTCAGCGACTGACACGGACGTATTCGCCCAAATATAAGTCCTGCACCATTCCAAATCCTCTCTCCTTGTCAAAAGAAATGACTGTGGCTCTCCGCCTCTCAAGAGGGACCTCACCTGGATGTGGCCTCTCAAAGCGCCGGATTAATTCTTTCTCCATCTCAGCAGGGGTTACCCGCCAGGTAACTGGGTCAGCTGGTTGGAGCAGCGCTGGCACCGCCAGGCTGGGATTCGGCTTAGTCTCTTCCTTCTCCACCGCTGAATGATGTGGAGGTACTGGTACATCTGGGAAGAAATCTGAAGGCAGCTCCTGCAATACCCCTGGCTCGTGCCTGAAGAGCCACAGTGGCAGGGGAGGCGTGAATGGGGGTCACCCATAAGGATACTTCCATCCATCTCAGCCTGGGGGCACCGCTGTAGGAGTAGAGTCATCAGCCTCCAGGTTGGGTTCTGCGGCATCCTCCGCCTCATCAGAAGATGGGAAATCTGAGACCCTGTCATCTTAATCTTCTGGGTTAAGGGACCCGAAATAGTTGGAATCATAACAGGCGTCCGACCGTAGAGGAGGCTGTGACGCAGGAGGACATTGCGGCTGTGCCAGACTAGCATCCGTAGATTCCAGAGTGGTGGCTGTGCTTGTGGAAGTCACCGCTGACCAGCAGGCCAGGACATTCACAATTTTGGTGAGGACTTTGGCAGTAGCCAACTACATGTGCTGCTCTTCCTCCATCATCTTGTTAGCATCTGCTGCGGAAACGTCCCTTCTGGTAGGCGGCCATGCTGAATAAAGTGAAAATCTATGGGAGCTGGCAGCTTCCAAGATGACTGCTTCAGCGACCTCAACGGAAGTTTAGGGATCCCCCCTGTAAACAAGTTGCAAGACTTTGCATCTGCCAGTGGGCAGCGCTGTTTGCGTGCTCTGGACTTGGCGTAAACGCTATAGTCTTCTCTTGCGCTTCTGCAGGCAGTTCGTTAACCCCTTGTTGGGCGAGTGGCAGTTCTGTGGCACAGCCGGACAGTAGAATTAGCTGCGCCGACATGATGAAACACACTGAGTGTCTTTTCTTTGTATAGCGCTTCCCTACACGTACATATTTATAGACTGTATGCCGTGTGCAGTTACTCAAAACGAATATCTCCCGATACTCGAGTGCTCGTTTCGAGTAACGAACCCCATTGAAGTCAATGGGAGACTCGAGCATTTTTTGAGGGGACTCAGGTTCGGTAGAGGGAAGGTCGTGTGATAACCTGTCAACCTCAGAAATTGATGGAAACACAACGGAAATGGACAGGAAACAGCAGCGGCAGCATGTATGCATGCCTCTAAAGGCTGCCTAATGGTACCATTATGCCTAATTCTGTGCAACAGCCTGGTTAAAACAGAGGTAGGCATATGGACCACCCAAAAACTCAAAAAATTCAGCCTGACACAGCATGGCGGTGAGAATAGAGTGAACAAGGTAGAAGCGGTAGCCAGTTAGCCTTCAAAAATTATACCAGACCTAGCATGGCATTGAGCACACAGAGAATCCTTAAAAGTGAGTGAGGAAGCACGTGAGCCTCCCCAAAATTGGAGTGAGTCCAGGGGCAGGGATATGTAGTGGACATGAACCCGGGTGCTGACAGCTAACTGGCTAGGCCAGTTGTCAGTCAGCACTCACCATCAAGGGTACACTTGATGCCTCTCGACCGGGGCTGGTTGGCGGGGGCGCGATCGGCGGGCCCCTGGCAACCAGTCCTGCTCCTCCGCAGATGTAGTGTGACGTCAGAGCATGGCAGTGAGGACACAGAGAACCATTAGGAGTGAGGAAGCATTTGAGCCTCCCAATAATTAGGCCAGACCCTGCATGGCGTAAGAAGACTTGGCAGCTGGTTGACAATTGTAGGAAGAGGAGGAGGAGAAGAGATACCAAGAATCTTCATGTTCAGCTGCTTTCCCCGGGTGGACAGTTGAATTCAGGTGAAATCCAGGCTTTGTCCATTTTTATAAACGTCAGCCTGTCAGTGCTGTCAGTGGACAGGCGGGTGCGCTTATCAGTGATGATTGCACCAGCTGCACTGAAGACCCGCTCTGACAACACGCTAGCAGCAGGGCAGGCCAGCACCTCCAAGGCATAAACCGCGAGTTGGGGCCACGTATCCAGCTTTGAAACTCAGTAGTTGTAGGTAGCAGAGTGATCGGAAAGGACGTTGGTATGGTCAAGGTACTCCCTCACCATCTTCCTGAAGGCTTCCCCCCTACTCTGTCTAGACTGGGGACTGGTGACATAGTCTTGCTGGGGTGCCATGAAACTGTCAAAGGCCTTGGAGAGTGTTCCCCTGCCCCTTGACAAGCTGCCTGCTCCACCGCTCCTCTCCCCCGCTCTTTGGCCCACAGAACTACGTCCTCTGGCGCTAGTGGTGTCAGATGGGAAGTACATTTTCAGCTTCTGCACCAGGGCCTGTTGATATTGATTCACTCTCATACTGCGTTCCTCGGCAGGAATGAGAGTGGGAAAGTTCTGTTTGTACCGAGGGTCCAGGAGGGTGAACACCCAGCAATCTATGGTGTCAAAAAAATTTTTAACCCGAGGGTCACGGGGCAAGGAGCGCGCCCGCATCAGTCTAGCAAGCGCTCCGTGCCGGAAGTACAGGCCGGGGGCGGACGCTGAGCTCACCAGTACCTGTGCTGCCGGGACGGCAATACGGTGGTGGCAAGGGGGGTAGCACAGGTACCAGGGAGCTCAGCGTCCGCCCCTGGCCTGTACTTCCGGCACAGGAGCGCTTGTTAGACTGATGCGGGCGCGCTCTGTGCGCCGGAAGTACTTTCCCCGGCAGACGCTGAGCCACACTGCGCCCAGAATCCCCGGGACACCCCCGGACCACAAACAGCTGCAGCACCCGGGAGGCCTGCTCAGCCGCCGGGTGCTACAGGCTATGTAAGCTCCGGGGGCCCGCGTCACGGGCCCCCTGATGCGGCAGGGCCCCGTAGCAGCCGCTATGGCTGCTACGGCGGTAGTTCCGCCAGTGCTCCTCTTCAGGCCATACACGCTCAACAAGTAAGGATTGAGCATGGGTACCCTCTTCAGTGGCGGCCGCAGTCTGCTCCTCTTCCTCCTCTTCTTCATCCTCCTCATCCTCTACTCGGTGTTGAGAAACTGACGTCAGGGTGGTCTGGCTATCTAGTGGCGGATGTTCTTCACCCATCTCCTGAGATGAAGGCAAAGTGTCAGACTTCAGGCTGAGCAGGGAGGATTTAAGCAGACACAGCAGCGGGATGGTGAGGCTCATGATGGCGGCATCTCCGCTGACCATCTGTGTTGACTCCTCAAAGGGGCCCAGTACCTGACAGATAGCAGACATCCACGTCCACTCCTCATTGTAGATTTGAGGTAGCTGACCGACCTGACTACCGCTTTGCACCAAAGTTGACATCTGGAATTCCACAATGGCTCTGCGTTGCTGGTAAACCCTGGCTACCATCTGGAAGGTGGAATTCCACCTTGTGGGCACGTTACACAGCAGTCTGTGAGCCGGCAGTTGCAAGCGCCTTTGCACTGCCCTAAGGGTGGCAGCATCCGTGGTTGACTTGCGGAAATGCGCACAGATGCGCTGCACTTTGGTTAGAAAAACAGCCAAATTGGGGTAGGTCTTAAGAAACCGCTGCACCACTAGGTTGAACACGTGGGCCAGGCATGGTACATGTGTGAGGCTGCCGAGTTGCAGAGCCGTCACCAGGTTTCGGCCATTTTCACACACAACCATGCCTGGTTTAAGTTTCCGTGGCGAGAGCCAAAAATCTGACTGCGCCGTGATGCCCTGCAACAGCTCCTGGGCGGTGTGCCTTTTGTCGCCTAAGCTCAGCACTGCCGATGCTACGAGATGGAGGCGACGTGCTCGTGGAGGGTAATAGAGAGGAGGAGGAAGAAGAGGAGGAGAAAAAGGTGTACAACTCGTGAGAGACCACAACCGAGGTAGGCCCCACAATCCTCGGGGTGGGCAGCACATGAGCGGAACCAGGGTCAGATGCTGTCCCAGCCTCCACCAAGTTGACCCAATGTGCTGTCAGGGAGATATAGTGTTCCTGCCTGCCAGCACTTGTCCATGTGTCCGTGGTTAGGTGGACCTTGTCGCTGACCACGTTGGTCTGGTCATGGATGATGTTATCCGACACGTGCTGGTGTAGGGCTTGGACAGCACACCGTGAAAAGTAGTGGCGGCTGGGGACAGAGTACCGAGGGACAGCCACCGCCATGAGGTTCCTAAAAGCCTCTGTCTCTACCAGCCGATAGGCAAACTGCTGAGCTTGGAGATGCTGCCCTATGTGCACATTTAGGGCTTGTGCATGCGGGTGAGTGGCAGTGGAGTGCACTTGGACACCTTGCTGGAGGGTGTGGAGCATAGTGGTGAAGGGGTGCGTGTAGGGCGGGAGGCGCTCGTGCCTGGGGCCTGGGCGGGGGGGGGGGACTGACAGAGCCAGCACCTGACACAGGGGAAGGAGCAGGGGTGCGACTTGCAGTCACTGAACGGCCTTGGTTCCACTGAGTGGGGTGTTTAGCACTCATATGCCTGTGCATGCAGGTAGTGGTTAGGCTGGTAGTGGTGGCTCCCCTGCTGATCCTGGCGTGGCACACGTTACACACGTTACAGTCCGTCGGTGATCCGCAGTTTCTTTAAAAAACCTACAGACTTGGGAACATCTAGGCCTGGCCACGGGAGTTTGACTGCGTGAAACAGTTGCTGATCTACTCGCTCTGCCCCTGCTTCTCCCTCTGCCCACCCCTCTTCCTCTTCCAACCGGTCCTGCGGGTGAACTTGCCTCCCCCTCAGAAGCATGGTCTTCACTAGGCTTATCCACCCAGCTCGGGTCAGTCACCTCGTCCTCATCCACCAGCTCTTCCTCCATTTCCTCACTCTCCTCCCCACTTTGAGTTACATCCATGACAACAACCTCACTGTCTGACAACCGGGTCTCATCGTCATCATCAGACACCTCTTCCAGCCCCGCTTGCAAGTCCCGACTCTCATCACCCACTGACTGCGTGAGCTGCATAGTTTGGGCATCGGGACAGATCGACTGCTCCGGTTGCTCAGAAGGGTCCAGAAAAGAGTTCCTGGGAGCATGGTGGTGGTGGTGGTGGATGGAGGGGCCAGGCTGTGGGGAAGGAGGCTGAGCTAATGGAGCAAGGGTTCCACTCCCTTGGGTAGCGTGGGTGGACTGTGTTGAAGACTGGGTGGTGGATAAGTTACTGGACACATTATCCGCTATCCACGTGATCACCTGTTCACACTGCTGCGGTTTCAATAACGGTCTACCTTGAGACCCCGTAAGTTGGTCAAAGAAGCTAGGGAGTGGACGTCTGCGGTGTGCCACTGCTACCTCCTCAACGGGTGCTGCTGTGTCACCCTGCCCTGAAACACGGCCTCCGGCAATGGCATCACTTGGAACCCCACGTCCTCGACCCTTACCCCTGGGGTTCACCATTTTCTGGACACTGCACGGTATGGAACTGCGATAGGCCTTGTGTATGAAATACATATATTTGGAAAATAGTTGTAGTAACCAATGGTTTGGTCGGGCTGTACGGTGCTATCTGGTATGGGCACCAACTGTACACACTTTGTCACCCCAATACAATGAGCAGTGAAGTAAGTTCTATGCAGGATGCACTACAAATCCCAGCTATACAGTGCTGTACACACTAGTTTAGGGGCGGGCTATCTGGTATGGGCACCAACTGTACACATGCTTTGTCACCCCAATACAATGAGCAGTGAAGTTCTATGCGAGATGCACTACAAATCCCAGCAATACAATGTAGTACAACAGGACCACCAGCCCCAAAATCGAAGGAGTACACTGAGCACTTCTTAGGGGTGTGTATGTAACACCTAATGCCCCCTTTCTGCCAGCAGCCGGTCACCACAGTGTGCTGGGGAAATCGGGGTAGCTGCACTGCAACTCCCAGCCAGCAGTCTGTAGTAATAGTATTAATAAAAGCTTTTAAGCCCTGAGAAGGTCTGTGTGTTTGTATTGCTAGTATATACCCTGCCTACTGATACACTATATCCTACACTGACACTCTCCCTGACCAGCAGCAGCTCTCTCCCTGATCTCCCCTGCGTCTGAAGCCAGCACTGGCGGTGCTGAGTTTTATATGGCAGGGTCATCTGATCTGGCCAACCAATCGCTGCTATCGACATGTATGGGTCCCACGTCATCGCAGGATGTACCAAAGAGTCTCCGGCATGTTTATTGGCTGCGAAGTAGTGCCCAAACTTATAGGAAACGGGTGATGAGATTTCCTCGAGTATCGCGAGATGCTCGTCCGAGTAACGAGAACCATCGAGTACCCTAATACTCGATCAAGTACCAAGCTCGGACCAGCATGCTCGCTCATCACTATGCAGGACCTTTAGGATGAGCCATCCAAAAACCCAGGTAATGGTTCTCCTTAGAGGGTGCCACAACCCTCCTCACCACTAACCTCTGCCAAATTAATCCCCAGTGTGCCACACAATGAGCCCGCCAGGATACATCTGCTACAAGCCCCCCCAAAGACAAAACCTCCTCCTGGACTGAACCCCCAGCACTGAACCCTAGGTTATCCTCCCTAGATAGAGGGGTGTTGAGAGGACCCTGAGAACTTCAAGACCTCCTAAAAGGGAACTAGCATGGACACTTGGACATAATACAGGAGGAATAGTGATGGCTGGACTGTATAGAAGGAGAGAGACTCCATAGTGACCACCTCAGCACCTTGAGACCCCAAAAGATGCAGATACTGCATAAAGTGACCCCTCTATGAAGGCTGTGTGTCGGGAGGGGGGGGGGGGGGGGGCTGAGTGTGTGTTGGGGATGGGGCTGTGTGTGTCAGGGGTGGAGTTGTGTGTTGGGGGGCTGAGTGTGTGTCGGGGTGGGGCTGTGTATGTTGGGGATGGGGCTGTGTGTGTCAGGGGTGGAGTTGTGTGTTGGGGGCTGTGTGTGTTGTGGTGGAGTTGTGTGTTGGGGGGCTGAGTGTGTGTCGGGGTGGGGCTGTGTATGTTGGGGATGGGGCTGTGTGTGTCAGGGGTGGAGTTGTGTGTTGGGGGCTGTGTGTGTTGTGGTGGAGTTGTGTGTTGGGGGGCTGAGTGTGTGTCGGGGTGGGGCTGTGTGTGTTGGGGATGGGGCTGTGTGTGTCAGGGGTGGAGTTGTGTGTTGGGGGGCTGAGTGTGTGTCGGGGTGGGGCTGTGTATGTTGGGGATGGGGCTGTGTGTGTCAGGGGTGGAGTTGTGTGTTGGGGGCTGTGTGTGTTGTGGTGGAGTTGTGTGTTGGGGGGCTGAGTGTGTGTCGGGGTGGGGCTGTGTATGTTGGGGATGGGGCTGTGTGTGTCAGGGGTGGAGTTGTGTGTTGGGGGCTGTGTGTGTTGTGGTGGAGTTGTGTGTTGGGGGGCTGAGTGTGTGTCGGGGTGGGGCTGTGTGTGTTGGGGATGGGGCTGTGTGTGTCAGGGGTGGAGTTGTGTGTTGGGGGGCTGAATGTGTGTCAGGGGTGGAGTTGTGTGTTGGGGGGCTGAGTGTGTGTCGGGGTGGGGCTGTGTGTGTTGGGGATGGGGCTGTGTGTGTCAGGGGTGGAGTTGTGTGTTGGGGTGGGTGTGTGTGTGTCAAGGGGGAGCTGTGTGTGTTTCAGTTGGCTGTGTATGTGTCGGGGAGGGGTTATGTTTTGGCGGCTGTGTGTGTTGGGGGGCAGTGTGTGTGTGTCGGGGGGTGTTTGTGTGTGGGGGGGGGGCTGTGTGTCTGTGTTTCGTGGGGGGGTTTGCGTGTCGGGGGGTAAGGGTGGTGGAGCCGGTCACTGTCAGGTCTGCGCAGGTACAGCTCATGAATGGTTTACCTGTATTCGTGTGTGTACTTACTCATAGTGCTGCACCTTATAGAATGTGAGTGGGGGTCTCCAGCCCCCCTGCTCTGTTATGTCTCAGCAGTCGTCAACCATATGTTCTCATAGGGGGACATGTATCATCGTGCGGTCCGGGGGTTTTGGCGGAAATGGCCGATTTGTGAATAAAATATTTGCAAATAAGCACTTTCCGCCGCGTATGCCTGGGAGCGGGGTGAAGGGGGCGGAATGGAGGGCACAGACTCAGAGTCCGCGCGATTCACCATCCGTTCCGCAAAAAGATACGCCGAAAACCTACTCCAGTCCTCAGCTGGCGTAGGTTTTCGGCGGTGCGCACCAGAGCGCAGGGGATTTATGTAGAGGCCGTCCGCCTACAGTCCGCCTCTTCATAAATCCCCGTAGCGCCGGAGATGCGGGGATATTTATAAGTCCGGCGTAAAAAACGTTGTACTTAATAAATGTCCCCCATAGTGTTTTTATCTATAAAATGATTTCCATTTGTCTGTATACATGAACGGTTCAGCTCTCTGTCTGTGTTAGTGATGGGAGGAACAAGGCACATGAAGGGTTAAACCTGATCATTCCCTGAATCCAGCGTGACTGTCCCATGATCTCTGTTTACTGGGAATCTGGATCTCTCCCCCTCCATCTATCTCCTCCTCTCTCTCCACCCCCTGCAGACTCACCCCACACAGTCCTCCAGTCCCTGCGCTCTCTCCTCCTCTCTATCCTCCCCCTGTCCTCTCCCTCCACCTCTCTATCCTCCCCCTGTCCTCTCCCTCCACCTCTCTATCCTCCCCCTGTCCTCTCCCTTCTCCTCTCTATCCTCCTCCTGTCCTCTCTCTCCTCCCCCTGTTATCATCTCTCCTCCTCTCTATCCTCCCCCTGTGATCTCTCCACCTCTCTATCCTCCCCCTGTCCTCTCCCTTCTCCTCTCTATCCTCCTCCTGTCCTCTCCCTCCACCTCTCTATCCTCCTCCTGTCCTCTCTCCTCCCCTTGCACTCTCTCCTCCTCTCTATCCTCCCCTGTTATCATCTCTCCTCCTCTCTATCCTCCCCCTGTGATCTCTCCTCCTCTCTATCCTCCCCCTGCCCTCTCTCTCCTCACCTCTCTGTCCTCCCCCTCTCTTTTCTCCTCCTTCCTCTCCTCCTCCCCCTGCAGTCTCTTCCGGGTTCAGGGTGTTGTCACCTGAGGTCAGCACTCACAGCTCCGCACAGAGACAGACAGAAGCTGGATAGATGAGACGGCATTAAATGAGACAGCTTTACATGAGACAGCTTTAGATGAGACGGCTTTAGATGAGACGGCTTTAGATGAGACGGCAATAGATGAGACGGCATTAGATGAGACACATTGGATGAGACGGCATTAGATGAGACGGCTTTAGATGAGACTGCATTAGATGAGACACATTGGATGAGACGGCATTAGATGAGACTGCATTAGAGACATCCAGCTGGGGAGCAAGTAAATGAAACAAGCCGAGAAAAGTGAGAGATTGTGAGGCAGAGATGGGAGCCCCCGACATGGCACACAGGACAGTCTGGTCTCTTGGGGGTCTCTTCATTCTCCTCATTTCGTGGCCCTCCAGCACAGGCCTTCCTGTATCCCCCATGGGGCCGGAGGTGAGATACGGATGGACTAATGTCACCTGCACCACATGTAAAGCCCTGGTCATCGCCCTGGACATCAGCCTGCAGGTAACAGTGCTAAGAGTGAAAGCACCATGGAAAGGGTTAATGCTCCTTGTGTATAACCAGACTGTCCTGCTGAGGGGAGACGTGTAAGGGGTTAATGCTCCTGGTATATAACCAGACTGTCCTGCTGAGGGGAGACGTGTAAGGGGTTAATGCTCCTGGTATATAACCAGACTGTCCTGCTGAGGGGAGGTGTGTAAGGGGTTAATGCTCCTGGTATATAACCAGACTGTCCTGCTGAGGGGAGACGTGTAAGGGGTTAATGCTCCTTGTGTATAACCAGACTGTCCTGCTGAGGGGAGACATGTAAGGGGTTAATGCTTCTTGTATACAGCCGGACTGTCCTGCTGAGGGGAGACGTGTAAGGGGTTAATGCTCCTTGTGTATAACCAGACGGTCCTGCTGAGGGGAGACGTGTAAGGGGTTAACGCTTCTTGTATACAGCCAGACTGTCCTGCTGAGGGGAGGTGTGTAAGGGGTTAATGCTCCTGGTATATAACCAGACTGTCCTGCTGAGGGGAGGTGTGTAAGGGGTTAATGCTCCTGCTATATAGCCGGACTGTCCTGCTGAGGGGAGGTGTGTAAGGGGTTAATGCTCCTGGTATATAACCAGACTGTCCTGCTGAGGGGAGGTGTGTAAGGGGTTAATGCTCCTGGTATATAACCAGACTGTCCTGCTGAGGGGAGGTGTGTAAGGGGTTAATGCTCCTGGTATATAACCAGACTGTCCTGCTGAGGGGAGACATGTAAGGGGTTAATGCTCCTGGTATATAACCAGACTGTCCTGCTGAGGGGAGGTGTGTAAGGGGTTAATGCTCCTGGTATATAACCAGACTGTCCTGCTGAGGGGAGGTGTGTAAGGGGTTAATGCTCCTGGTATATAACCAGACTGTCCTGCTGAGGGGAGGTGTATAAGGGGTTAATGCTCCTGGTATATAACCAGACTGTCCTGCTGAGGGGAGGTGTGTAAGGGGTTAATGCTCCTGGTATATAACCAGACTGTCCTGCTGAGGGGAGGTGTGTAAGGGGTTAATGCTCCTGGTATATAACCAGACTGTCCTGCTGAGGGGAGGTGTGTAAGGGGTTAATGCTCCTGGTATATAACCAGACTGTCCTGCTGAGGGGAGGTGTGTAAGGGGTTAATGCTCCTGGTATATAACCAGACTGTCCTGCTGAGGGGAGGTGTGTAAGGGGTTAATGCTCCTGGTATATAACCAGACTGTCCTGCTGAGGGAAGGTGTGTAAGGGGTTAATGCTCCTGGTATATAGCCGGACTGTCCTGCTGAGGGGAGGTGTGTAAGGGGTTAATGCTCCTGGTATATAACCAGACTGTCCTGCTGAGGGGAGGTGTGTAAGGGGTTAATGCTCCTGGTATATAACCAGACTGTCCTGCTGAGGGGAGGTGTGTAAGGGGTTAATGCTCCTGGTATATAACCAGACTGTCCTGCTGAGGGAAGGTGTGTAAGGGGTTAATGCTCCTGGTATATAGCCGGACTGTCCTGCTGAGGGGAGGTGTGTAAGGGGTTAATGGCAATAGTGTAATATTGGGGGGGGGGGGGGGGGTCACACAGACTGAGCAGCAAGGGGTTAATTACTAGTCGCATCGGTTCCTATGTATGATACAGCACACAAGGGGTTAATTCGCCTTATTCTGCTCCTTGTGTCTAGTGTGAAGGAAGAGGCTAAACCTCATCCAGCAGTCAGGGGGTTAATCGCTGATCGATCCGCACAGAGATATCCTGAATACATAGTGTGATAGAGGTTACTGACAGGAGACCCTGCCCCATATCGGTTACTGACAGGAGACCCTGCCCCATAGCATTTACTGACACGAGACACTGCTACATATCATTTACTGACAGGAGACCCTGCACCATAGCGTTTACTGACAGGAGAGCCTGCCCCATATCAGTTACTGACAGGAGACCCTGCCCCATATCGGTTACTGACAGGAGACCCTGCCCCATAGCATTTACTGACACGAGACCCTGCACCATAGCAGTTACTGACAGGAGACACTGCTACATATCATTTACTAAAAGGAGACACTGCCCCATAGCGTTTACTGACAGGAGAGCCTGCCCCATATCAGTTACTGAGAGGAGACCCTGCCCCATATCAGTTACTGAGAGGAGACCCTGCCCCATATCAGTTACTGAGAGGAGACCCTGCCCCATAGCAGTTACTGACACAAGACCCTGCCCCATAGCAGTTACTGAGAGGAGACCCTGCCCCATAGCAGTTACTGACAGGAGACCCTGCCCCATAGCAGTTACTGACATGAGACCCTGCCCCTTAGCGGTTACTGACAGGAGACTCTGCCTCATAGTGTTTACTGACAGGAGACACTGCCCCATAGCGGATACTGACAGGAGACCCTGTCCCATATCTGTTACAGACAGGAGACCCTGTCTTATATCTGTTACAGACAGGAGACCCTGCCCCGTAGCGGTTACTGACAGGAGACACTGCCTCATAGTGGTTACTAACAGGAGACCCTGCCCCATAGCAGTTACTGACACAAGACCCTGCCCCATAGCAGTTACTGAGAGGAGACCCTGCCCCATAGCAGTTACTGACAGGAGACACTGCCCCATAGCAGTTACTGACAGGAGACACTGCCCCGTAGCGGTTACTGACAGGAGACACTGCCTCATTAGCGGTTACTGACAGGAGACACTTCCCCATAGCGGTTACTAACAGGAGACCCTGTCCCATATCTGTTACAGACAGGAGACCCTGCCCCATAGTGGTGACTGACAGGAGACCCTGCCCCATAGTGGTGACTGACAGGAGACCCTGCCCCATATCTGTTACTGACAGGAGACCCTGCCCCATATCGGTTACTGACAGGAGACCCTGCCCCGTAGCGGTTACTGACAGGAGACCCTGCCCCGTATCGGTTACTGACAGGAGACCCTGCCCCGTATCGGTTACTGACAGGAGACCCTGCCCCGTATCGGTTACTGACAGGAGACCCTGCCCCGTAGCGGTTACTGACAGGAGACCCTGCCCCGTAGCGGTGACACTAGTGTTCTCTCGTGTCTCTGCAGGTGGAGAGTAACATGGAGCTGGTGGCGGAGGTCGCTGTGAAGGTCTGTAAGACTTTGCACTTGGAGGAGCCGAGAGTGTGTGAGCAGGTGGTGGAGCTCTTTAAGCGGGACATGATCATGGCCTGGGTGATGTCGGTGCTGCGCCCTTCGGAGGTCTGTGGGCTTCTCCTGGGCACCGATTGTGGACACTGGGATATTGGATCAGACTGGAATATTACCCTCCCACCTGTGGCAAAGCCCCCCATACACCCCCCTGTGCCACCCCAGCCGGGGTCTCCTGTCTCCCGGATCCTCTTCCTCACAGACATACATTGGGACCACAGCTACTCCCCCGGGGCCCCCGCTACCTGCAAGGAGCCGCTGTGTTGCCGCAACCACTCCTCCTCCAGTGGTCACAAGCCCTCGGGTTACTGGGGGGAGTACAGCACCTGTGACCTACCTCTGCACACCATCCAGTCTCTCCTCCGCCATGTTGCCACCAATGGACCGTTTGAGCGGGTGTACTGGACGGGAGACATCCCGGCTCACAATGTGTGGGAACAGACGCGGGCACAACAGCTGCACGCCCTCACAACCATTACCGCACTCCTGAAGAAGTATCTGGGCCCAGTACCCGTATACCCCGCGGTGGGGAACCATGAGAGCGCGCCCGTCAACAGCTTCCCACCCCCCTCAGTGTATGGCAATCTGTCCTCCAGCTGGCTCTACCATGCCATGGCACAGGAATGGGAGAGCTGGCTGCCCCGTCCGGCGCTGGAGACGCTCAGGTAAGCTCTCCCCCATTTACCTACCCTTACTGCCCTCCATATAGGAGAACCCCCTGACCCTCTGTCTCTTACAGGACCGCTGGCTTTTACACCACCAGGATTGCGC
The DNA here is from genome assembly GCA_027789725.1 of Dendropsophus ebraccatus. Taxonomy (NCBI): domain Eukaryota; kingdom Metazoa; phylum Chordata; class Amphibia; order Anura; family Hylidae; genus Dendropsophus; species Dendropsophus ebraccatus. Next base: position 2,462,226 of record JAQFWZ010000047.1, on the reverse strand, counting down.
CAGGCCTGCGCCTGGTATCTCTCAATATGAACTTTTGTGCCATAGAGAATTTCTGGCTTATCATCAATTATACCGATCCGGCGGGGCAGCTGCAGTGGTTGGTGGGGGTCCTCCAGGAGGCCGAGAACGACCACGAGAAGGTGAGCACCATATAACGTACAGCACCGGTGTCACAGACGGTATATCCTGTGTATAGAGAGGTAGTCACGGCCCCGCCCCCTGTATATTCTGTGTATAGAGGTAGTCACAGCCCCGCCCCCTGTATATAGAGAGGTAGTCACAGCCCCGCCCCCTGTATATCCTGTGTATAAAGAGGTAGTCACAGCCCCGCCCCCTGTATATCCTGTATATAGAGAGGTAGTCATAGCCCCGCCCCCTGTATATCCTGTGTATAGAGAGGTAGTCACAGCCCCGCCCCCTGTATATCCTGTGTATAGAGAGGTAGTCACAGCCCCGCCCCCTGTATATCCTGTGTATAGAGAGGTAGTCACAGCCCCGCCCCCTGTATATACTGTATAGAGGTAGTCATAGCCCCGCCCCCTGTATATCCTGTGTATAGAGGTATAATCACAGCCCCGCTCCCTGTATATTCTGTGTATAGAGGTAGTCACAGCCCCGCCCCCTGTATATAGAGAGGTAGTCACAGCCCCGCCCCCTGTATATCCTGTGTATAGAGAGGTAGTCACAGCCCTGCCCCCTGTATATCCTGTGTATAGAGAGGTAGTCACAGCCCCGCCCCCTGTATATCCTGTGTATAGAGGTAGTCACAGCCCCGCCCCCTGTATAGAGAGAGGTAGTCACAGCCCCGCCCCCTGTGTATAGAGAGGTAGTCACAGCCCCGCCCCCTGTATATTCTGTATATAGAGGTAGTCACAGCCCCGCCCCCTGTGTATCCTGTGTATAGAGAGGTAGTCACAGCCCCGCCCCCTGTATATCCTGTGTATAGAGAGGTAGTCACAGCCCCGTCCCCTGTATATCCTGTGTATAGAGAGGTAGTCACAGCCCTGCCCCCTGTATATCCTGTGTATAGAGGTAGTCACAGCCCCGCCCCCTGTATAGAGAGAGGTAGTCACAGCCCCGCCCCCTGTATATCCTGTGTATAGAGAGGTAGTCACAGCCCTGCCCCCTGTATATCCTGTGTATAGAGGTAGTCACAGCCCCGCCCCCTGTATAGAGAGAGGTAGTCACAGCCCCGCCCCCTGTGTATAGAGAGGTAGTCACAGCCCCGCCCCCTGTATATCCTGTGTATAGAGAGGTAGTCACAGCCCTGCCCCCTGTATATCCTGTGTATAGAGGTAGTCACAGCCCCGCCCCCTGTAGAGAGAGAGAGGTAGTCACAGCCCCGCCCCCTGTGTATAGAGAGGTAGTCACAGCCCCGCCCCCTGTATATTCTGTATATAGAGGTAGTCACAGCCCCGCCCCCTGTGTATCCTGTGTATAGAGAGGTAGTCACAGCCCCGCCCCCTGTATATCCTGTGTATAAAGAGGTAGTCACAGCCCCACCCCCTGTATATCCTGTGTATAGAGAGGTAGTCACAGCCCCGCCCCCTGTATATTCTGTGTATAGAGGTAGTCACAGCCCCGCCCCCTGTATATAGAGAGGTAGTCACAGCCCCGCCCCCTGTATATACTGTATAGAGGTAGTCATAGCCCCGCCCCCCGTATATCCTGTGTATAGAGAGGTAGTCACAGCCCGCCCCCTGTATATCCTGTGTATAGAGAGGTAGTCACAGCCCTGCTCCCTGTATATTCTGTGTATAGAGAGGTAGTCACAGCCCCGCCCCCTCTATACCATGTGTATAGAGAGGTAATCACAGCCCCACCCCCTGTATATCCTGTGTATAGAGGTAGTCACAGCCCCACCCCCTGTATATAGAGAGGTAGTCACAGCCCCGCCCCCTGTATATACTGTATAGAGGTAGTCACAGCCCCGCCACCTGTATATATAGAGGTAGTCACAGCCCCGCCCCCTTTATATCCTGTGTATAGCGGTAGTCACAGCTCCGCCCCCTGTATATACTGTGTATAGAGGTAGTCTCAGCCCCGCTCCCTGTATATCATGTGTATAGAGGTAGTCACAACCTCGTCCCCTGTATATCCTGTGTATAGAGAGGTAGTCACAGCCCCGCCCCCTGTATATCCTGTGTATAGAGAGGTAGTCACAGCCCCGCCCCCTGTATATTCTGTGTATAGAGGTAGTCACAGCCCCGCCCCCTGTATATCCTGTGTATAGCGGTAGTCACAGCTCCGCCCCCTGTATATACTGTGTATAGAGGTAGTCTCAGCCCCGCCCCCTGTATATCATGTTTATAGAGGTAGTCACAACCTCGTCCCCTGTATATCCTGTGTATAGAGAGGTAGTCACAGCCCCGCCCCCTGTATATTCTGTGTATAGAGGTAGTCACAGCCCCACCCCCTGTATATAGAGAGGTAGTCACAGCCCCGCCCCCTGTATATACTGTATAGAGGTAGTCACAGCCCCGCCACCTGTATATATAGAGGTAGTCACAGCCCCGCCCCCTTTATATCCTGTGTATAGCGGTAGTCACAGCTCCGCCCCCTGTATATACTGTGTATAGAGGTAGTCTCAGCCCCGCTCCCTGTATATCATGTGTATAGAGGTAGTCACAACCTCGTCCCCTGTATATCCTGTGTATAGAGAGGTAGTCACAGCCCCGCCCCCTGTATATCCTGTGTATAGAGAGGTAGTCACAGCCCCGCCCCCTGTATATTCTGTGTATAGAGGTAGTCACAGCCCCGCCCCCTGTATATCCTGTGTATAGCGGTAGTCACAGCTCCGCCCCCTGTATATACTGTGTATAGAGGTAGTCTCAGCCCCGCCCCCTGTATATCATGTTTATAGAGGTAGTCACAACCTCGTCCCCTGTATATCCTGTGTATAGAGAGGTAGTCACAGCCCCGCCCCCTGTATATTCTGTGTATAGAGGTAGTCACAGCCCCGCCCCCTGTATATAGAGAGGTAGTCACAGCCCCGCCCCCTGTATATACTGTATAGAGGTAGTCATAGCCCCGCCCCCTGTATATCCTGTGTATAGAGGTATAATCACAGCCCCGCTCCCTGTATATTCTGTGTATAGAGGTAGTCACAGCCCCGCCCCCTGTATATAGAGAGGTAGTCACAGCCCCGCCCCCTGTATATACTGTATAGAGGTAGTCACAGCCCCGCCACCTGTATATATAGAGGTAGTCACAGCCCCGCCCCCTGTATATACTGTATAGAGGTAGTCACAGCCCCGCCCCCTTTATATCCTGTGTATAGCGGTAGTCACAGCTCCGCCCCCTGTATATACTGTGTATAGAGGTAGTCTCAGCCCCGCCCCCTGTATATCATGTGTATAGAGGTAGTCACAACCCCGTCCCCTGTGTATAGAGAGGTAGTCACAGCCCCGCCCCCTGTATATTATGTGTATAGAGAGGTAGTCACAGCCCCGCCCCCTGTATATCCTGTGTATAGATAGGTAGTCACAGCCCCGCCCCCTGTATATCCTGTGTATAGAGATATAATCACAGCCCCACCCCCTGTATATCCTGTGTATAGAGGTAGTCACAGCCCCGCCCCCTGTATATCCTGTGTATAGAGAGGTAGTCACAGCCCCGCCCCCTGTATATCCTGTGTATAGAGAGGTAGTCACAGCCCTGCCCCCTGTATATCCTGTGTATAGAGAGGTAGTCACAGCCCCGCCCCCTGTATATTATGTGTATAGAGAGGTAGTCACAGCCCCTCCCCCTGTATATCCTGTGTATAGAGAGGTAGTCACAGCCCCGCCCCCTGTATATTCTGTGTATAGAGAGGTAGTCACAGCCCTGCCCCCTGTATATCCTGTGTATAGAGAGGTGGTCACAGCCCCGCCCCCTGTATACCATGTGTATAGAGAGGTAGTCACAGCCCCGCCCCCTGTATATCCTGTGTATAGAGAGGTAGTCACAGCCCCGCCCCCTGTATATCCTGTGTATAGAGAGGTAGTCACAGCCCTGCCCCCTGTATATCCTGTGTATAGAGAGGTAGTCACAGCCCGCCCCCTGTATATTATGTGTATAGAGAGGTAGTCACAGCCCCGCCCCCTGTATATCCTGTGTATAGAGAGGTAGTCACAGCCCTGCCCCCTGTATATCCTGTGTATAGAGAGGTAGTCACAGCCCCGCCCCCTGTATATCCTGTGTATAGAGAGGTAGTCACAGCCCCGCCCCCTGTATATTATGTGTATAGAGAGGTAGTCACAGCCCGCCTCCTTGATGACATCACTGATATGATATGATACTAGGTCACATGGGGTGTTCCTGAGTGGCAGCTCATTTTCCTCCTTGTTATTAGGTGCACATCATCGGTCACATCCCCCCGGGTCTCTGTCTGAAGAGCTGGAGCTGGAATTATTACCGGATTGTTAACAGGTCAGCACCTCGGGGGAGGGGTTAGTGATTGGCAGAGATGCTCCACCCATATCCTCCCTGTGCTCCACCCATATAATCACAGCACAGTTAGGTCTATGAATACGAAAGCCAGAAGCCTCACTAATAAATCTGAGGAAGAAGAGGAATATTATACAGTGGGGATAAGCGAGATGCGGGGGGGTGATCCCTATAGACGCGGCGGGGTGATCCCTATAGACGCGGCTGGGTGATCCCTATAGACGCGGGGGGGTGATCCCTATAGACGCGGCGGGATGACTGGGCGGTTAATCTGCAGGGTTATAGTCTGTTGGGAAATTACCGTAAAAATATGAAAGGGGGAGGGGTCTGCCTATATGGGGAGGGGTCTGCCTATAGAGGGAGAGGTCTGCCTATAGAGGGAGGGGTCTGCCTATAGGGGGAGAGTTCTGCCTATAGGGGAGGGGTCTGCCTATAGGGGGAGGGGTCTGCCTATAGAGGGGAGGGGTCTGCCTATAGGCGGTGGCGCCTATAGAGGGGAGGGGTCTGCCTATAGGGGGAGGAGTCTGCCTATAGGGGGAGGGGTCTGCCTATAGGGGAGGGGTCTGCCTATAGGGGGGTGGCACCTATAGAGGGGAGGGGTCTGCCTATAGGGGGAGGGGTCTGCCTATAGGAGGAGGGGTCTGCCTATAGAGGGGAGGAGTCTGCCTATAGGGGGAGGGTGTCTGCCTATAGAGGGGAGGGGTCTGCCTATAGGGGGTGGCGCCTATAGAGGGGAGGGGTCTGCCTATAGGGGGGTGGCGCCTATAGAGGGGAGGGGTCTGCCTCTAGGGGGGTGGCGCCTATAGAGGGGAGGGGTCTGCCTCTAGGGGGGTGGCGCCTATAGAGGGGAGGGGTCTGCCTCTAGGGGGGTGGCGCCTATAGAGGGGAGGGGTCTGCCTATAGGGGGGTGGCGCCTATAGAGGGGAGGGGTCTGCCTATAGGGGGGTGGCGCCTATAGAGGGGAGGGGTCTGCCTATAGGGGGAGGGGTCTGCCTATATGGGGAGGGGTTTGCCTATAGGGGGAGGGGTCTGCCTATAAAGGGGAGGGGTCTGCCTATAGGCGATGGCGCCTATAGAGGGGAGGGGTCTGCCTATAGGGGGGTGGCGCCTATAGAGGGGAGGGGTCTGCCTATAGGGGAGAGGGCTGAGGCCTATGTGTATACTCCTGCTCTAAGCCCATTCTGCGGGAGGATATATGGGATATAATGTGGAGTCTCTTTGGATAGAAATAAGGGAAGGGAGGAAGAATAATACAATTCTTATAGGAGTATATAAGAGCCCATTCACACTGCGAAAGACAGGCAGATATTGTGAGCGGAATCCCTGCCGTGAACTCTGCTTGGAATTCTGCCCTCCTGAGTGATAAATATAGGGGGAGTCCGCACAAAGAACTGACGTGCCAAACCGGTCAGCGGAGAACAGAGACCTCCTATATATATATATATATCCAGTAAGAGTCTATAACTGCCCAATATATACAGGAAAGCAGAGTGACCTCATTATTATGGGGGGGGGGGGGGCTATAACTACCCAATATATACAGGAAAGCAGAGTGACCTCATTATTATGGGGGGGGGGGGCTATAACTGCCCAATATATACAGGAAAGCAGAGTGACCTCATTATTATGGGGGGGGGCTATAACTACCCCAATATATACAGGAAAGCAGAGTGACCTCATTATTATGGGGGGGGGGGGGCTATAACTACCCAATATATACAGGAAAGCAGAGTGACCTCATTATTATGGGGGGGGGGGCTATAACTGCCCAATATATACAGGAAAGCAGAGTGACCTCATTATTATGGGGGGGGGGGGGGCTATAACTACCCAATATATACAGGAAAGCAGAGTGACCTCATTATTATGGGGGGGGGGGCTATAACTACCCCAATATATACAGGAAAGCAGAGTGACCTCATTATTATGGGGGGGGCTATACCCCAATATATACAGGAAAGCAGAGAGACCTCATTATTATGGGGGGGGGGGCTATAACTACCCCAATATATACAGGAAAGCAGAGTGACCTCATTATTATGGGGGGGGGCTGTACCCCAATATATACAGGAAAGCAGAGAGACCTCATTATTATGGGGGGGGGCTATAACTACCCCAATATATACAGGAAAGCAGAGTGACCTCATTATTATGGGGGGGGCTATAACTACCCCAATATATACAGGAAAGCAGAGTGACCTCATTATTATGGGGGGGCTATAACTACCCCAATATATACAGGAAAGCAGAGTGACCTCATTATTATGGGGGGGGGGGGGGCTATAACTACCCAATATATACAGGAAAGCAGAGTGACCTCATTATTATGGGGGGGGGGGGCTATAACTACCCCAATATATACAGGAAAGCAGAGTGACCTCATTATTATGGGGGGGGGGGGGGCTATAACTACCCCAATATATACAGGAAAGCAGAGTGACCTCATTATTATGGGGGGGGGGGCTATACCCCAATATATACAGGAAAGCAGGGTGACCTCATTATTATGGGGGGGGGGGGGCTATAACTACCCCAATATATACAGGAAAGCAGAGTGACCTCATTATTATGGGGGGGCTATAACTACCCCAATATATACAGGAAAGCAGAGTGACCTCATTATTATGGGGGGGGGGCTATAACTACCCAAAAAATACAGGAAAGCAGAGTGACCTAATTATTATTGGGGGGGGGGCAACTACCCCAATATATACAGGAAAGCAGAGTGACCTCATTATTATGGGGGGGCTATAACTACCCCAATATGTACAGGAAAGCAGAGTGACCTCATTATTATGGGGGGGGGGGGGCTATAACTACCCAATATATACAGGAAAGCAGAGTGACCTCATTATTATGGGGGTGGGGCTATAACTACCCAATATATACAGGAAAGGGGGGGCCCAATATATACAGGAAAGCAGGGTGACCTCATTATTATGGGGGGGGGGGGCTATAACTACCCAATATATACAGGAAAGCAGGGTGACCTCATTATTATGGGGGGGGGGGGCTATACCCCAATATATACAGGAAAGCAGAGTGAAGTCATTATTATGGGGGGGGGGCTATAACTACCCCAATATATACAGGAAAGCAGAGTGACCTCATTATTATGGGGGGGCTATACCCCAATATATACAGGAAAGCAGAGTGACCTCATTATTATGGGGGGGGGCTATAACTACCCCAATATATACAGGAAAGCAGAGTGACCTCATTATTATGGGGGGGGGGCTATACCCCAATATATACAGGAAAGCAGAGTGACCTCATTATTATGGGGGGGGGGGCTATAACTACCCCAATATATACAGGAAAGCAGAGTGACCTCATTATTATGGGGGACTATAACTACCCAATATATACAGGAAAGCAAAGTGACCTCATTATTATGGGGGGGGGCTATAACTACCCAATATATACAGGAAAGCAGAGTGACCTCATTATTATGGGGGGGCTATAACTACCCCAATATATACAGGAAAGCAGAGTGACCTCATTATTATGGGGGGGGGCTATAACTACCCCAATATATACAGGAAAGCAGAGTGACCTCATTATTATGGGGGGGGGGGGCTATAACTACCCCAATATATACAGGAAAGCAGAGTGACCTCATTATTATGGGGGGGGGGGGGCTATAACAACCCAATATATACAGGAAAGCAGAGTGACCTCATTATTATGGGGGGGGGGCTATAACTACCCCAATATATACAGGAAAGCAGAGTGACCTCATTATTATGGGGGGGCTATAACTACCCAATATATACAGGAAAGCAGAGTGACCTCATTATTATGGGGGGGGGGCTATAACTACCCAATATATACAGGAAAGCAGAGTGACCTCATTATTATGGGGGGGCTATACCCCAATATATACAGGAAAGCAGAGTGACCTCATTATTATGGGGGGGGGGGGGGCTAAAACTACCCAATATATACAGGAAAGCAGAGTGACCTCATTATTATGGGGGGGGGGGGCTATAACTACCCCAATATATACAGGAAAGCAGAGTGACCTCATTATTATGGGGGGGCTATAACTACCCAATATATACAGGAAAGCAGAGTGACCTCATTATTATGGGGGGGGGGGCTATACCCCAATATATACAGGAAAGTAGAGTGACCTCATTATTATTGGGCACAGTTACAGCAGGGGGCAGTGTTGGGGCAGTTACTAGTGGGGTACAGCAGGGGGCAGTGTTGGGGCAGTTACTAGTGGGGTACAGCAGGGGGCAGTGTTGGGGCGCAGTTACTAGTGGGGTACAGCAGGGGGCAGTGTTGGGGCACAGTTACTAGTGGGGTACAGCAGGGGGCAGTGATGTGGCACAGTTACTAGTGGGGTACAGCAGGGGGCAGTATTGGGGTACAGTTACTAGTGGGGTACAGCAGGGGGCAGTGATGGGGCACAGTTACTAGTGGGGTACAGCAGGGGGCAGTGTTGGGGCACAGTTACTAGTGGGGTACAGTTACTAGTGGAGTACAGCAGGGGGCAGTGATGTGGCACAGTTACTAGTGGGGTACAGCAGGGGGGCAGTATTGGGGTACAGTTACTAGTGGGGTACAGCAGGGGGCAGTGTTGGGGCACAGTTACTAGTGGGGTACAGCAGGGGGCAGTGTTGGGGCACAGTTACTAGTGGGGTACAGCAGGGGGCAGTATCGGGGTACAGTTACTAGTGGGGTACAGCAGGGGGCAGTGTTGGGGCACAGTTACTAGTGGGGTACAGCAGGGGGCAGTGTTAGGTCACAGTTACTAGTGGGGTACAGCAGGGGGCAGTATCGGGGTACAGTTACTAGTGGGGTACAGCAGGGGGCAGTGTTGGAGCACAGTTACTAGTGGGGTACAGCAGGGGGCAGTGTTAGGTCACAGTTACTAGTGGGGTACAGCAGGGGGCAGTGTTAGGTCACAGTTACTAGTGGGGTACAGCAGGGGGCAGTGTTGGGGTACAGTTACTAGTGGGGTACAGCAGGGGGCAGTGTTAGGTCACAGTTACTAGTGGGGTACAGCAGGGGGCAGTGTTGGGGTACAGTTACTAGTGGGGTACAGCAGAGGGCAGTGTTAGGTGACAGGGGCAGTGACACTATGGAGCTCTCTATACTCTCTCCTTTGAGGAGCCTGCTCTATCATCCAGTGGTGGGTGGGATACAGATGCTGCAGGCCCCGCCCCCGCTTACATCCTGATATCTGTATACTCTCTGTATGCTGTGCTTTCCTAGTGTATACCCCTGTTCCCTCATCTCCTGTGGCCCCCCGGGCTCTCTCTGATAATGGTGGCTCTGAGGAGCCTCGGGTAATCACCTCTTCCCCTTCTCTTCGCTCTCCGCAGGTATGAGGGCACCATCGCCGCTCAGTTCTTTGGACACACCCACTTGGATGAGTTTGAGATCTTCTATGATGAGGAGACCTTGTCTCGGCCACTGTCTGTGGCCTTTATCGCACCCAGCGTCACAACCTTTGTCAATCTGAATCCAGGTAACTACCACCCCCACCATCACCACCCCCACCCCCACCACCACCATCACCACCACCACCACCACCAGCCCCACCATCACCACCACCACCACCCCCACCATCACCACCACCACCAGCCCCACCATCACCACCACCACCCCCACCCCCATCACCACCACCAGCCCCACCATCACCACCACCATCACCACCACCCCCACCACCACCCCCACCACCACCACCAGCCCCACCATCACCACCACCACCACCCCCACCATCACCACCAGCCCCACCATCACCACCACCACCCCCACCACCACCACCAGCCCCACCACCACCCCCACCACCCCCACCATCATCACCACCACCCCTACCATCACCATCACCACCAGCCCCACCATCAAATCTTTGGCAGATAATCTCTCAGATAATCTTTCTGTGTAAAAGGGCCCTTACTAGATGTACAAGGTCATCATCATCTAGGCAGGTGATAACAATGGATATTAGTAGATGTAGTAACACCTGATAACCATGAGGGGCACCCAACTTTCCTTACCAGATTATTCCAGCGAAGAGAAGTATTGGACATATAAACTGCTGCCCAGTGCTCTCCTCTTCCCCTGGGGTAATCTGATTGGGGGGGGGTTGATCTTGCATATGCTGCGTTTACATGAAGCGATAATTCGCCCAATCGGTCGTTTAACGATTGTAATGCAACAATTTAGTTTTTAGAACAATCAGTGTTTAGACTAATAAATCGTTAGAAAATTCGTAAGAGAAATCGTTATTGCGATCGTTTTTAAGATTGCTTAAGCCCATCTTTTACATAGTGTGAATCTTTGAAAGACTGTTTACACAAAGCGATCTGCGAATATTTAACGAACGGCGATTTGAGAACATGTTGAAAGAATGAATGAACGATTTTTCGCTCGTCGCTTGATCATTTGCTGTCTTTACACGGAACGATTATCACTCAAATGCGATCGTTTTAGCGGAAATAATAACAATAATCGTTCCGTGTAAACGCAGCATTAGACTCTTCTCTTCTTCTTCTCTCCGTGTCTTCTCCTCTTCCCATGGTGTAATCTGATTGGGGGGGAGGGGTTTGATCTTGCTTATGCTGCGTCTACATGAAACGATAATTCGCCCGATCGTACGATTAGCGCAGTCAGAGTAACGATTTTATTTCCATAACGATCAGCGTTTAGAAGGTACAATATTTCATACGGAAAATTCATTTTGCGATCGCTTAAGCCTATCTCACACATTGGTTAAATCGGCGAGCGACTGTTCACACGGAACCATCTGCAAATTTTTTGTGAATGATCAACGACGATTTGATAACATGTTTAAAGATCAAAATGAACGATTTCTCGCTCGTCGTTTGATCGTTCGCTGCGTTTACACATTCGATTATCATTTGAATTCGAACGTTATTGCGCAAATTTGCACGATAATCGTTACGTGTAAACGCAGCATTAGACTCTTCTCTTCTCTCATATCAGCTTCTCGTAGTGGGATATAGTCAGAGTATTCTGCATTTTCTCCACTAGGTGTCACTACTGTGTTTTCGTCTGCCTTATGTTGGGCCCAGCTGAAGGAATACACATGGTGAAGTGTTTTCTGTCTCATGTTCTTATGTCCAGTCACAGGTGCCGGCCGGTTTCCTCCTTTCTCTGTCCTATCTCCTTCTTTCTTCCTCTAGCACACACAGCACCAACAATCACAGGGAGACTTAGTTCGCCCCTATAAAAGGGGGGTCATTTCTTGGTGGGGGAGTTCTCTAGTCAGGAGTTGGAGAGAGAGAGACGCACAGAAAGAGTGTTCCAAGTTAGCAAGTAACATCAGCTAGAATGCAGTGCTAGACCCCTCAGGAGGAAAGGACGTCCTGAGGATCACCGCGCCAGGGATACCCTCTACAAGATACAGGGCAGTATACAGGCCAGGACAAAGCTGCAGATTGGGGGGGAGGTTTGATCTTGCTTAGACTCTTCTCTCCTTCTTCTCTCCGTGTCTTCTCCTCTTCCCCTGGTGTAATCTGATTTGGGGGGGGGGGGGGGAGGTTTGATCTTGCTTAGACTCTTCTCTTCTTCTTCTCTCCGTGTCTTCTCCTCTTCCCATGGTATGATCTGGTTGTGTGAGGGGGTTGATCTGGTTTACAATCTTCTCTTCTTCTTCTTCTCCTCCCCATGTCTCCTTATGGTGGATATCACTAATGGTGTCTTGGTCTCCAGGCTTCCGTGTGTACCTGGTGGATGGGGAGTACCCAGAGAGCTCACACGTGGTGTTAGACCATCAAACCTATATCCTGAACCTGACTGAGGCCAACAAGAAGCCCAACGAGGACCCACCCTGGAGCCTCCTTTACAGCGCACTCAGCACCTACGGGATGAAATCCGCCTACCCGTCCGACTGGGAGGACCTGGTGCAGAGATTCCTCCGGGATGATCGGCTTTTCCAGACCTTCTGGTTTCTCTACCACAAGGGCCATGTGGGCGAGGTCTGCCAGGAGTCGTGCAAGACTGGTGTCCTCTGTGCTTTGCGTACTGGGCGATCCAATGACCCGCAGATGTGTAAGGATCTGGAGGTCTATGGGAAGCCGACTCAGAAGAGGAAGTCTCTGTGCTGAATGGTCATATGGTCATATGGTCAGATCTGCTGGATCTATCCAGAAACATGTCCGCTCTGCGTCTCGGCCTGAGGGGAGACAGAACAGATAAAACCTGCATAATAATCTGTGGAGAGATGAGGCCCCCGGGAGCCGGCCAGGGACTGGAGAACAGTGAGGTCTCCGCACATCTCAGGAGGCCCGCTCTGTCCTCTGTGGACTCCTTGTTGTCACTTTCAGAATGATTTGCACATTGAGGGAGTCTCATAGTGAATGATGTCTCCTTACACAACAAGTGTGACCTGCACAATTGGACACCCCGACCCTCACACTTTACAGGTCACACCCAACTGGATTAAACACTACACCCAACCATTCAATAGAACATTCCACTCAACCCCCCCCTGATGATAACACACACATGGATACAGATCATCCCACCTGACCCAACCCGTCCTCCTACCGACTCTACGTTCCTTATCCTCCTGCACTGCTGGACATCTACAACTCATCCGACAAACTACTCTGCTCTTCCAAGGATCCTGTCCCCGGATCCTAACACACGTATCTATACAGATCATCCTACAGCCCACCCTGCCCCTCTCCAGACTCTGCCCCACCACCTCCAATCCTAACGCACAGATACAAGTGATCCCACAGCCCACCCTGCCCCTCTCCAGACTCTGCCCCACCACCTCCAATCCTAACGCACAGATACAAGTGATCCCACAGCCCACCCTGCCCCTCTCCAGACTCTGCCCCACCACCTCCAATCCTAACGCACAGATACAAGTGATCCCACAGCCCACCCTGCCCCTCTCCAGACTCTGCCCCACCACCTCCAATCCTAACGCACAGATACAGGTCATCTCACAGCCCCCCCCCCCAATCCTAACACATAGATACAGACTATCCCACAGCCCCCCTGCCCCCCCAATCCTAACACATAGATACAGACCATCCCACAGCCCCCCCAATCCTAACACATAGATACAGACCATTCCACAGCCCACCCTGCCCCACCGTCCCTGATCCTAACAAACAGATACAGATCATCACCCCCCCTCCACCCCACACCCTAACAGAGATACTGATCACACCCCCTCCCCCACCAAATCCTAACACACAGATACAGGTCATCCCTTAGCCCACCCTTAAGTCCTAACACGTGTATAGATACAGGTCACCCCATATCAACGACCAGGGCTACTGATCGTGACCAACCCGTGAGAGATCAGCAATACTGGGCGTCACTAACCTCAGAGACGTCCATGATAAGGAGTGTGAGCAATAATGATTGTACAATCAGACTGGGTGAAATAAACAGGAAATCAAACTAACAAAAGTGTCATTAGGAATTCTATCAGATCCGTGGGTGTAAGAACCTGAGTGTCTCTATAACAGTGTTATCTACTGATCCCCTCCCCCATAACACAGTGGTGTACTGCCCCAGTACAGGTGTGCCACTAACTTTCTATTGCACCTGGGCAAAGTAACTCGTATCAGGTTCTCATAGTGGGATATAGTCAGAGTATTCTGCATTTTCTCCACTAGGTGTCACTACTGTGTTTTCGTCTGCCTTATGTTGGGCCCAGCTGAAGGAATACACATGGTGAAGTGTTTTCTGTCTCATGTTGTTCTTATGTCCAGTCACAGGTGCCGGCCGGTTTCCTCCTTTCTCTGTCCTATCTCCTTCTTTCTTCCTCTAGCACACACAGCACCAACAATCACAGGGAGACTTAGTTCGCCCCTATAATAGGGGGGTCATTTCTTGGTGGGGGAGTTCTCTAGTCAGGAGTTGGAGAGAGAGAGACGCACAGAAAGAGTGTTCCAAGTTAGCAAGTAACATCAGCTAGAATGCAGTGCTAGACCTCTCAGGAGGAAAGGACGTCCTGAGGATCACCGCGCCAGGGATACCCTCTACAAGATACAGGGCAGGACAAAGCTGCAGATTACGCCTACGTATCCTGCTGTAACGCACGGCTGTTCTGAAAGGTTTGGGGAAGTCTGCTTCACCCAGTGCAGGGACCTGGGACCTCGTACTACCCTTAATGGATGGGTATCCCGACACTGAAGGCATTAGGCGGTCAGATATGTGAGTACAAGTTTTTCTTCTTCTCTACTCTACGCTAAGGTTACATTGGACAGGGCCCTCAAGATGCTCCTCTACTCTCACTTCTGTTGCTACAACAACTTCTACCTCTCACCTGCAGTTTCTGAAGCCTTGTTTTGTATTGCACTGAAAAAGTACCTCAGTAAATGAACGTTGTTCTGGTTAAGCTACAGGACTCTGTCTGTCATTCTGCACCTACACACCAGGTTAAACCTGCAGAAGCAGTACCTGTCTGGCCGGGGGTGGGTCCAACACAACTCCAAGCTACTGTGAGAAGTGTCCAAATGACCCACACCCACCTAGCAACCACAACATTGCCAGAGCTACCTCAACCAACAGCAACCCACGCTGCTTTGCCGCAAGTGGCGTCACAAACAGAATTCAAGCCTTTCTTTTGCCTGTCACTGTCCTGTAAGAATCCTTGCTTTTACTTTTTGTTGTGGTGCAGTTTTTGTGCAATTTTTGGTGCAACACACCCAGTTATCGGTAAGAGACAGTCCAAGTGAAGTTGCTGCCCAAAAACATTGCAGGACGTGTGCACTCTGAACGCCTTATCAAGTGTGCCCTTAGCTTAAAGTGTCCCCCGACCAAGGTTTCAGAAGTGGGGCAGGGCCTTACCTACAGGGCCACCCACTGGTGGAACCAAAGTGCACCCAAGTGTTTCCTGCTGGAGGAGGAAAGCGCCCAGAGCCAGACCGAGCCAGCACCACCATCTTGCTACACCTCTTCCAGGTGCACTGCAAGTCTCTTACACCTCATCTGCTTCTAATTTCTTCACCAGAGCTTCTCTCCAGCAGCTTCTCCTGCCCGCATCTCCTCTCCAGCAGCTTTACTAAGGCTGCCTTTATGCAGACAGATTTATCTGACAGATCATTAAAGCCAAAGCCAGGAACAGATTATAAACGGAGAACAAGTCATACAGGAAAGATGGAAATTCTCCTCTTTTCATATCCATTCCTGGCTTTGGCTTCAAAAATCTGTCTGATAAATCTCTCTGTGTACAGAGCGAACCGGGTTTGGGGTAGAGTCCATCCGAACCGGAATGTTCGGTATTTTATTAGCTGGGGCTGCTGAAGTTGGATAAAGCTCTAAGGTTGTCTGGAAAACATGGATACAGCCAATGACTATATCCAATAACTACAGCCAATAACTACAGCCAATGACTATATCCAATAACTACAGCCAATGACTATATCCAATAACTACAGCCAATAACTACAGCCAATGACTATATCCAATAACTACAGCCAATGACTATATCCAATAACTACAGCCAATAACTACAGGCAATAACTACAGCCAATAACTATATCCAATGACTATATCCAATAACTATATCCAATAACTACAGCCAATGACTATATCCAATAACTACAGCCAATGACTATATCCAATAACTACAGCCAATAACTACAGCCAATGACTATATCCAATAACTACAGCCAATGACTATATCCAATAACTACAGCCAATAACTACAGCCAATGACTATATCCAATAACTACAGCCAATAACTACAGCCAATAACTACAGCCAATGACTATATCCAATAACTACAGCCAATGACTATATCCAATAACTACAGCCAATGACTATATCCAATAACTACAGCCAATGACTACAGCCAATAACTACAGCCAATGACTATATCCAATAACTACAGCCAATGACTATATCCAATAACTACAGCCAATAACTACAGCCAATGACTATATCCAATAACTACAGCCAATGACTATATCCAATAACTACAGCCAATAACTACAGCCAATAACTATATCCCATAATTACAGCCAATGACTATATCCAATAACTACAGCCAATAACTATATCCCATAATTACAGCCAATGACTATATCCAATAACTATATCCAATAACTACAGCCAATGACTATATCCAACAACTACAGCCAATGACTATATCCAATAACTACAGCCAATAACTACAGCCAATAACTACAGCCAATGACTATATCCAATAACTACAGCCAATGACTATATCCAATAACTACAGCCAATAACTACAGCCAATAACTACAGCCAATGACTATATCCAATAACTACAGCCAATGACTATATCCAATAACTACAGCCAATGACTATATCCAATAACTACAGCCAATAACTACAGCCAATGACTATATCCAATAACTACAGCCAATGACTATATCCAATAACTATATCCAATAACTACAGCCAATGACTATATCCAATAACTACAGCCAATGACTATATCCAATAACTACAGCCAATGACTATATCCAATAACTACAGCCAATGACTATATCCAATAACTACAGCCAATAACTACAGCCAATAACTATATCCCATAATTACAGCCAATGACTATATCCAATAACTACAGCCAATGACTATATCCAATAACTACAGCCAATGACTATATCCAATAACTACAGCCAATGACTATATCCATGATTCCCACATAGCCTTAGGGCTTTATCCAACTTCAGCAGCCACCGCTAATCTAATGCAGAAAGTTCGGGTTCGGATGGACTCCAGCTGCTCCAGGTTCGCTCATCTCTATCTCTGTGTAAAGGCCCCATAAGGAATAGTCTAGCTATCCGTGTTCACCAACCCCCCCCCCCCCAATAATGACACAACAGTTTGTTGGAAGGAAAGGCCACTGCAGCCCCTTATTAACTTATCACATAAGATTACACTAATTAAATAACTTTTATTATATATATATACAGAGGTGCCTTGGATTACGAGCATAATTCATTCCGGGACCGCGCTTGTAATCCAAATCCACTCTTAAACTAAAGCAAATTTTCCCATAAGAAATCATAGAAATAATGACTTATTATTCTGAATAAGATGTAAAACAGATGAAACATTCAGAAACAGCAGAATCTGTGATATTATAAGTTACTGTAGAGTAATGGAGAGGATGGGAAACACAAGGGCGGACAGAGACTGCAGGGAGCAGGAAGGAATGAGCAGGACAGATGTGGGCACATACATGCAGCGCTCTCTGTCCGGGGAGAGAGGGGTTACAGCTATGGAGAGATTACCTCCACAGTCCTGTCCCCTGATGTAAGCCCCAGCCTGAATGGATCTGCTATCATTTGGAAGGTGATGGAGACTTCCTGGGTCAGAGTACAGGGCTGTAGACCCCGCTATGCAGACCATGCCCCTCCCCCACTCCCCCTCCCACCCAGTACAGGGAGCTCTTAAACCAAAGCAATGCTCTTATACCAAGTCACAATTTTGAAAAACGGTGAGCTCTTAAACCAAAACGCTCTTAAACCAAGTTACTCTTAAACCAAGGTACCACTGTATTATTAACATTTATGCAAACAGTAGATGTGGGAGGGGTCCTTGAAGGCATTCCAGAATATTCCACCATTAACCGGTTCCCCGATTACCTTCAGCCGACGTCACCTGACCCAAAGCAAAGGCACCAGCCGGGGGACCTACAACCCTCCCCGGGGACCCTGCCCATGAGGACCAAACTATAGCTGGGTAATACCCCATCCCCCAATACATGACACCCAAACACTATACACAACACCTATACACTATACACAACACCTATATACTATACACAACACCTATACACTATACAGAACAACTATATACTATACACAACACCTATATACTATACACAACACCTATACACTATAGACATCACCTATACACTATACACAGCACCTATACACAACACCTATATACTATACAGAACACCTATATACTATACAGAACACCTATACACTATACACAACACCTATATACTATACAGAACACCTATACACTATACACAACACCTATACACTATACACAACACCTATACACTATACACAACACCTATATACTATACACAACACCTATATACTATACACAACACCTATACACTATACAGAACACCTATACACTATACACAACACCTATATACTATACACAACACCTATACACTATACACAACACC